>CM025786.1:11551173-11569702 GCA_014636745.2 Centella asiatica
ACTCATTCTGCATCTTTTCGTGATGCCCAAGTATGAATGAGTTGATACTACAAAGGAAGGTCCTTTGGCAGATTCTTGAGAAAAAGAAAGAGCGTAGAGGTGATAGAAGACATGCCCGAAGTATCACTACTAACTGAAGGCTTGTGATGATGCAAAATTAGCTATACAGCATCACCATGGTTTAAAGTAACGGTCGAGAATGATTTCTCGGCGAGTCAACTCAGTATCGGCAAGGGCCGTTTCAAGTTTTGGTCCGAGATAGATTTCTAGCAAGTTCATGTTGTGTCAAGGTCTCAACAATATTTGCAAGATATTGGCACACCAACTAAAATATCGGCAAGTTGACTATGACATCGGCGCTTTCTCGGTGAGTTACCGGTGCCACTCGGCTGAGTTATCACTAAGTTAAGCAAAATTGGAAAAGGAGAAAACCGAAGCAAACTTGACATACCTTCAGTAATACCCTTGTGAAATTTACCATTACACTAGAAATTAACAATAAATAAGAAAAGGTGGTAGGAAATCTATTGCCTTTAAAATTAACCACCCATATGAGAAACCATAAGCAGTACTACATCTAGATGATGGAGTCTTTCTCATTCTCATGTGCAGATTGCAGTTGCACAGGCTACTCACCTCCTTTCCTTTCAGAGATGAAATGTGGCTGCAGCTAAACTAGAAGTATATGATGATAGGGTTTAGATGGTTTACTACATATTTACAAAAGTACCCTTCGATACATATTTATGTTATTAATGTGTTGCGTTGAACCATTGAGGTATACATCCATATACGCATACTTTCTTTTGGGTTTTGGTAGTAAATGGAGTACTAGAATTAACTAATTTGTCATATATGTCTCTATATTGAAAATTTGTATTGCTATCTTCTAACATATATTAAATAATAATTTCCTTGTATGTATTATGCATAACTTAATTATTGCATGATTAATATAATCATATATGTGTAAACACTTTTAATGTATTATTTTATTTTTTTTTATTTTGTTTAGAGTTTTAAATTACTTTTTAATCATTTTTCAAGCAATATAAAGTATTTTCTTTGAGTATCACCTGACTCCGATGCTAATACCTGATACCGTGTCAAAATTAAATGTCCGATATGTTCTCCGATACCGCGGCTTTGAACCATGCGCATGACATTAGTACGTTGTTTGGAAGTTGTTAATATCTCATGTTAGAAAAGTTGCAAGCTTTCAATATTAAGCTAGTAAAATAGCTATTGTAAGCCTGGTAAGTGACTACAAATACTCCGTACTAGTGAAGTCTGTAACAAAAAGATGTCTTGAAATTTTAAATGAAGATCACAGTTGTAATACATCCTGTCTCTATATCTCTCATCCCTTTCACTCCTACTTATGACCTGAGTAACCTCTCATCTATTGCTTTTCTTCTGAACTCTCATCTATTTCTTCTCCCAAGTTTCATCACCTTCTCCTTCTCAGACAAACCTGACTCAACTGATTTACTTTACCAGGAAATCACTCTGATTACCAAAGAAAATGATATCAGAAGCCCTAACGGTCCAACCTCGCTTCACCACAATTTCCCTCTTCGATCAATAGTGACGAAATTGTTCATCGTAACTTCTCACTCAAACCTTCTCTAAGTGACTGCTTCTAGTTGCTCATCATAATACACAACAAAAACATTCAGGTGAGTTCATCTGAAGTGTACCTGGCAGATGGGTTGGGTAACCCACTAACCCAACCCATTAAATCATTATTAATGGGCTGGGTTACCCACTAATTATAATGGGTCATAAGTAAATAATGAGTTTTATGGATATTGGGCTTATTGTGTAATGGTTCGGGTAACTTATTTGACTAAATAATGACTCGTAGGTTTTTGGGATTTCAGAGGAACGAAGGGAAAGAACGACGAGATTGGGGTTTCTGCGCTGACAACTTAAAAGGCAGAGAAATTGAGCTTCTCCGGCTAATTCAATGTTGTTTCTATGGCGATTCTTCTTCGTTCTATCACTACTGTGGTTCTAGAGCTTCCGCTACAAGATGGTTCTTTACCAAGGTTGATTCATCTAGTTTGGTAAGTCTTTGAAATTTGTTAAATTTGATTTTGTAAAGAAAAATTTCCATGGTTTTTGAATATTTCACACCATTTCTATTGTTTAACATCTCATATACTGTTGTAATTTCAACTGTGTAATCTTCCTCACCTAGCTCTATTCAGAGACCCCTCAAAGATTTGTCATTGAACTGTATATAACTTGGGTGTCCCATGTTTACAGTTGCAACCTTTGAAGCAAGTAGTCCAGCAGCAGCAGTGGACAGAAGTTTTTTAGTTTTTGCAGTTGTTGAATCAAGACCAGAACAAAGGTGCTGTCTTTTCTGGTGACATTGTTTTTTATTCCTTTTTTGCCTTTTGTTTTTTAATGAGTATGATGACAAAATTTTGATTCAGCATGTCTAGGAGCAGAGAAGTTGTGGGTGATCAAACTAGTGAAGTTTTCTAATTTGCTAGAAATTACCTTTGCTTTTTAGTTAAATATAATAATTTAATTAAAAGAGTAATTAAAATTGTCAAATCTGTTTTCAAATAAAATATAATCTCATTATAATGTGTTAGATGTTATTTTTTTGGTTTTTAATTAAATGAGTCATATACGGGTTCATGGGTTTGACCCATATCCATAATACCCAACACGTTTATTATCCAATTAAAAATGACTCGTT
This sequence comes from Centella asiatica, assembly GCA_014636745.2. Taxonomy (NCBI): domain Eukaryota; kingdom Viridiplantae; phylum Streptophyta; class Magnoliopsida; order Apiales; family Apiaceae; genus Centella; species Centella asiatica. The sequence goes on from CM025786.1 coordinate 11,553,890, forward strand.
TATGATTCAACCCATATATGACCCGTTATCCATTACCCATGAATCATACCCATCTGCCAGGTCTAATCTGAAGCAAACAAACAACGGAGAGTATAGCAATTCATAATTTCAGTTTTTATATCACACTTGAACTTCATCAAATTTAATTGACAATTTCATCATGTTAATAATGTCAAATTGATTTGATAAAATCATAAGGATTCATGTCAATGTTGCAACCAACAAAGAGGTAAACCAAGTGCTAAATAATGGCAAATTGAAGCTGAAAATCAAGTTGGGTAAAGCAGGGGAAGTTACCGTTGTGAATAGAAATCAGCAAGACGATGTCGTCTAGTGATATCTATTTAGTAGTGGAGTCATTAGCTAGAAAAGACAGCGGTATATTATCTACCGCAACATGTTTGTTATGTTGTTGCTTTGTTACGAGTCATTAGCTAGAAACGACAGCTGTATATTATCTACTGCAACATGTCTGATATTTTGTTGCTTTCTTACGAGTCATTACCATATCGTGCTTTTCTATATAATGTAACTTTTACCCAATTAGAGAGCACAATGAAAATGATATTCTATCTTATCCTTCTCATTCTGGAATTCTCTTCTCCATATTTTACAATTAACTCATTAGGCTATTGTCGTTAGCCTAATGAGTTACAGAGAAAAGAATTGTAAAATAGGGAGAAGAGTATTCCATAATGAGAAAGGATAAGATAAAATATCATTTTCATTGTCCTCTCTAATTGGGTAAAAGTTACATTATATACAAAAACACATCGGTGGTTCACCAAATCGTTCTCCCCAATTCAGCAGTACAACTAGTGGTAATGACTCATAACAAAATGACCACTAGACGACATCGTTTTGCTGATTTCTATCACAATGGTAACACTCCCTTCTTTCTCAAACTTGATTTTCAGCTTCAATTTGCCATTATTTAGCGCTTGTTTACCTCTTCGGTGACTGCAACAGCCACCTAGGTAACTATATTATAATTAACTAGAAAATATCATTAGGTTAACTAGCAAACACAAATATGTAAAACAAACCTAAATGGAACTTTTTTACCAACTACAACTTCTAGGGCAAAAACTGGATTTCAATTAGACAAGTTCTAAGATTCATAGTTCAGGTAGTAATCTTAATAGAACTAATTATACCACATTTTATTTCCATTTCATAAAAAATTGTCCGATTGATTCCACATGATATAGAAAGACAACAGAAAAAGAAGAATCAAGACAAAAGAACCTTCTGGCGTTTCCAGGAGAGGAATTGGGATTCTGTCAGGGGTGGTGGGTTACCGGAACCGGCGCCGGTGCCGGCGGCGTTGCCGGTAGGGTCAGAAGCAAGTCGGTGATCAGTTCCTTTGAGCTGATCGTCGGCACCCATTTTCCTTCTTGTTGGTCCTCCGTCGAAGATAAATTTTACGTTTTAGTATTGTAGATTTTTGTTCCCCTTTTCAACGTAATACTCCAATAATTTATTTGCAATGCAACAATTTCACGGCCGCTATAATGAATTGGGCTCCTCTCTATTAAATCACTCTTACCAAAAAATTTAAGTACTTTAAATTTTTAAATATAAAATATTTAATTTAATTTTAACGGTATAAATAAATAGAACAAAAAAAATAAAAGAAAATATCAATTTTTCTACAATTTAACAATATAGATTCTTTTATTTTAACAATTGAAAAACAATTCAATCTAACTGAATAAAATTATAGTTTCAACTATTAAAGAAATATGAAAACTGTTTGTATAAAAATTTATATACCTTCTTATTTTTTTTATATTCAATTCATTGTATGATTGAAATTAAATAAAATAATTTATATTTGTAGATATAAAATGCATTAAAAGAAATTTTGAGAATGATGTAATGAGAGCAGCCAAATCCAATTATAATATACTATAACACTGTTTTCCTTTTTTTCTTTTTTCTTACATAAGACTGTTCATTTTCACTAAAATGATGACATCCCCTTTCTTAAATTAGCTACGTCTTTTAATTTTTTGAATAAATGGTTATTAAATTTTTAATTTAATGTTAATTTAATTAATTTTAATTGATATAATTATCATAATTTTATAGTCGATAACAAAAAATACAAGTTAAACAGACTAATAATGATATTTTTATTGGTCAATCAAAATATCTCAAAGATGTTTTTAAAAAAATTTAATTTAGAAGATGTTTCAACTATAAAATACTCATGGCAACATTCACTAAACTTGATATTGATTTGAAAGGAAAGAAAATTGGACTCTCTCTTATATCTAACTATCAATAGACTAGATACAATGTTTTTTATATGTTTATGTGCTAAATTCCAAACTGACCCCAGATAGTCTCGTCTGATTGCAGTTAAAAGGATATTCAGATATTTTAAGGAAACTCTAAATCTTGGTACTTGCTACTCAAAAGAATCTGATTTCAAATTAATAGGTTATTCAGATGCAGATTATACAGGTTGCCCAATAGACAGGAAAAGCACAACTAGTAGTTGTCAATTCTTAAGTGTGAGGTTGGTCACTTGGTTTAGTAAGAAACAACATTCAGTATCAACTTTAATTGCAGAAGTTGAATATATTACTGCTGGCAGTTGTTGTACTCAGATCGTATGGATGAGAAACCAACTAATGGATTATAATATAATGTTCAATCAAATTCCTATTTATTGTGATAACACTGGTGTTATTGTCATTACAGATAATCATGTGCAACACTCTAGAACAAAACACATAAACATCAGGTATCACTTCATCAGAGAACATGTGATGAACGGTAAAGTGGAACTTCAGTTTATTCCCACACAAAAGTAGCTTGCAGAAATATTCACCAAACCACTGGATGAAGCCACCTTCAAACCATTGGATGAAACTACCTTCAATAGGTTGATAAGTGAGTTAAGTATGCTCAACTTTGTTGAATAAAACTTTGAAAATTTGGTGCATGTTAAAAATGTATCAATAGATAATTAGCCTCCAACAGTATAACTAATCACTGGATAATTATCAGCTGATAAAAAGTAGTAGTAGATAATTAGCCCCTGACAGTATAACCGATCAGTGGATAATTATCAACTAATAAAAAGTAACAATAGATAATTATCCTCCGATATCTATTAGTGGATAATTATCTGCTAACAAAGGAAGTAGATATTATTATCTGCTGATAATATAACTAATCAACAAATAATTTTAGTCTGATGTAATATCAATAGTTAATTTATTTTCTGGAGGATAATTATCGACTGATGAACAAATGTTGTATCAATAGATAATTTTATTCTTTAGAGGATAATTATCGACTGATAAACAAATGTTGTATCAACAGATAATTTTATTTTTTAGAGGATAATTATCGACTGATGAACAAATGTTGTATCAACAGATAATTTTATTCTTTAGAGGATAATTATCGACTGATAAACAAATGACATTAGTAATAAATTTTATCCCTCGAAGAATTACTCACCGGTGGATAATTACATACTGGTAATAGAAATTAAAATCTTAATTTCTGAGTTATCTTCTCTATTACTTCTTCTTCTCTATTACTTCTTTTTTGCTCAACGAAGGAGGTTAGTGCAGACTTAATTCTTTCTGTCTATGTAGCAATACCCTCTAAATCAATGTCTACAACCAAAGGCACCTTATCTATCTCTCAAAAGATAAAATGTTGTAAAAAGAAAACGACCACAACCAGCAAAAACTGAGGGGGAGGTTAAGCATGTTGAAGGTGAAATAAATAAGGAAAAGAGAACAGTGAGAATCTTTAAAGACTGCTTAGTATCTTCTCAAAAGGATATTGAGTTTAAAAGAAAAAAACACATTTCTAGGTGCAACCTCTCAAAAGACTGTATCTATTAAAAATAGTTCACCTCCAAGGATATATGTATTTGAGTATAAAAAGAACACATCTATAAATTCCTTTCAAAGGAAGAAGAAGAAACAAAACTTGATCAATGATCAATCTGTCACTGAGTGCACACACAAGAGTCTCAAATTGATGTTTTTCTTTTCTCTATTCAAGAAAAGCAACCAACATTCAATTATATACTCTTATTCTTTCTTCTTCTCTTCTTGATATTTTTTCAGAAGTAATAGAGATCTAATAATTTCATTGATTTCAAATTCTTTGATAATTCAATCATTAGAGAAGCCAACTCCTGAAGTTAAAACAGAAATAATAGCTCTCACCTCATCGGTGGATAATACAACTGTTTATCCCTTTTTTAAGGTATATAATTTATTTTATTTTGTGTTTTACAATTTTTTTTATTTAGAGATTACTTAGCTGAGTTTTACCCATACGACACATGTTTAATATTACATAATTGTATTGGTGCAATCGATGGAACTCATATTGGTGCACGCGTTCTGTCTGATGATCAAATTTCTTATTGTGGGAAAAAGATTGAGACAACAAAAAACATAATGTGTGTATGTTCATTTGATACGTGTTTTATGTATGCCATGTTTGTATGAGAAGGAACATAAACGACTCTAGGGTCATTTTTGAAACTATATACAATCCAAAGAATAAATTTTCAATGCCCCAAGGAGGTAACTTGTGCGAGAATTACATTTATAATAAAGAATATATTTGATATTCTAACTACTTGTTCATTCTGCTTTATATTGTTACAGAAAAGTATTATGTTGATTCTAGATGTGGTAATATGCCGAGGTTTTTGTCTCCATATCATAGTGAAAGATATCACTTATTAGAGTATCAGAAGAAAGGTCCACCGGTAGGTATTGAAGAGTTATTCAATTATAGATATTCATCGTTGCTTAAGCGTTGTTTCGGTGTATTGAAGGCCCACTTTTTAATTTTGAGTAAAATGTCACTGTATCATGTAAAGACTCAAAAGTATATACCTATTGCGTGTTGAACCAAACATAATTTTATTAGGAGGATTAATAGAGAAGATGAGTTATTTCATTACTATGAGAACAAAGTCATGATTGTTGAAGGAAGTGATGAACGTACAAGGACAAGAAATTCTATAGAGTTTGATATATCATGTGCTAATCAACATCAAATAGGAACTTAGAAACACAATTGCTCGTCAATGTTAATGGCTACTAGTAGTTTAGTTATAATTAATTTTCATGTCTCCTTTTAATGAAAAAATTTATAATATTGTTAAGTGTGTTTTTGAAGGTCAATTTGAACTAACAATATGTATTTAGTTTGTTTGTTAATGGTATTGGCAGTTCATTTGTTTCATTTTCCAAAAAAAATTTGTTTGCATGTACAGGTAAATATTATTATAGTGATATCTAGCGTGTTATTAACATATCTGTTATACATATTTTGTACTATATTTATTAGATTATTAGAAACATGAAAAATATACAATCTTATAACTAATTAATTATATTTTATTTAAAAAATAAATGATATAAACGAACAAAAAATTATTCCAACTAAATGCATTTTAATTATTAGTTTTTAAAATTTTCAAAAATAGAAAATTATAACAAAATACCTTTTCATTTAAAAAAAAAATGAAAACGAAGTTTTTTTCAAACGGCCCGGAAGTTGTAGACGGCGACCGCTTTTGAAAATTGGGAAAAAAAAGTTCTAAAAAAAGATAGAGATGCGTGTAGATTGAAATAAAGAGCGATTATACATGACAATGAGAAAAAAGCTCGATTGCTTTTTAACAAAGACTAGTAGTTTCCTTTTTAACCTGGACGGTCCCACGTCTACATACATTCCTTAACTTCAACAAAGTAGACAATTCATAACGTTGACCAGTTGTATTAACAAGGTCGTCTTCTGCATATACTTTTTGACTTTTAAATAAACAAAATTTGCATTTGACAACATTTCCATAAATGAACAATTAAACATTAATTGAAAGACCATATTTTCCATACTCCTCGGCTCCCATTTTATACTCCTGTATTTAACTAAAAAACTAAACTTTCTTTTACACCCACCATGTTCTCTTTTTGGAGGTTGATTAATTGTATTTGCTTTTAAGCCTAATCAATTAATTTCTATTTATTTATTTCTGAAACTATTCTCAAAAAAATAAGATCGAAGTGGTGGTGCTCGTGGCGGTGGTAAAAGAATTGCAGATTCACTGAACCTAGACGGGATTTGAAACTGGAATTTGTTCGATCTACTTCTTCAACAATATTCTTGTCCAGCAGCAAAAGATATACACTCCACTTTTCTGGTACGTTCATCTCATTCACACCCCCCACCCCCCACCCCTTTTTTTAGTTTTCTGAACTATTGACCATTAGAAGTGCGATCTATAATGCGGACTGGATAGTGGTTACTAATTATGTTAATTTATGAAGATCGCGTGTGCCCACACTCACACATATATTTTATTTTTTGTCTGTTGTATATTGTTAATTATTTTTAGGAGAATAGTTATATCTTGTTTTTTATATTATACTAGTTCAGAAATTCGTATAGTATTGTATTAAGTATTTTTATTTTTATTTTAAACTCTTATCTTTTTAAAAAATAATAATTAAGAATTACTTTTACAATATTTTTTAGTCAGGTATATGACAAAATATTTTATTATTTATTTTTTTAATTTGATATTTTGTCAAATTTTTAAATGTAATAACTGAATAATAATAACGTGCTTGTTCAAATCGGTTTAATTATTAAACTGAGGAGCACGTACACAGCACATGTACGCATTATCTCTATCTTATTATTGAGTTGGTATTTTTATGTAATCTGCACTGAAACACTGGAAAAAAAAATAAAAAATAAAGAGGTGACCTTAATTTATTTTTTTTACCACAAATCAGGCCGGTCTACAGTTTTACAAACTTAAGCTAACTATTTTTCTCCTTAAAAGAGTATAATTTTTTTTCACCAATAAATGTGTGATGTGAAGTTGTGACTTGTTTGGTTTGGCTGGTGTCATTATACCCATCCAACAATCAGTGGCCTTCATGGAAGGCATATAAATGAGGTGGACCTTTCAACTTCTCTCACTTGCCTTTTATTGCCTTTAATGTTAGTGGTACAAGTGTTTTATCGAATATTTGTTGTGAGCATCCCTAACAATTCAAATTATAACCAAACCTGAATCGGTCGATCTCTAACCTAATCCACGGCGTAATCGGTGCAGTTTTGATTTAAAAAATCTTAATGTGGTAGCGATTCATTGCAGTTTTAATTTTTGCTATCAATTCATTGATGCACAGAATTGCACCATACCAATACTTTAATTTATATAATAACTTTTATTAAATAATAATTTCTATTATTTTAACTTTGATTTTTCATACCATCTCCGTCTCATAAATGATGGTTTAAGTATAATAAAATTTTATCCAAAAAAAATGACTTAAATACATTAAAAAGTTACATAAAAAACTAATTCGTCCTTTAAAGTGGACCCATTTCTTTTTTTAAAATAATATTAAGTACAACTTTTATATTTAAAAAATGTTAGGTAAGCCCACCTTAAGGATATAAAAGAAATCTTACTTGTAAAAAATGATATTAAATTCTGTGCAAATTGTACTTGAGCCATCCTTTTTGAAAAGGGGGAATACTTTATAAATATTTAATTTACTTATACTGATTTTAGCATCAATAACTTGTTTATTATAATATATTTATATATGAGAAGTATGCCTTAAATATATATTATGTTATTTTTTTGATGAGATTCGGGGTGGTGTGGATCGAATCGATGTATCGCTTGGTTTAGTTTTGGTTCAATAATATATGGAATCAATACATGTGCAGTTTTAGTGTAAAATAGTTAACTAATTTAAGACCGGATCATACTATATCTGACATCTTTATGAGCATCGTAGATTTATCTATATTTCATTCTCTCATTCCATTAGCCAAGAATATAGTCCTACAGGAATAAATAATGAAGGAAATTCAATCAAAAGTAAACATAAGAAATTAACAAATAAATAAAAGTGCAAAAAGGTTTCCTTTACATTGATGGGGATGTCCTCTAATTTTATGACTTTCTCGAGCTTATAAAATTGTTCCCCTAACTGTTGATTGAGTAGAGAGGTATTTGCTTACATCAAGTGATGGCTATTGAATAAGATATGACTCACTTGACATAGAAATTTAAACAATTTGACTTTTACTTGCATGTGCATGCTCATGTCTTAGTGCAGCAACAAATCTTTGACCAGTAAATGTTTTCAAAACTATATATTTAAGCTAGAGATTTATTTCCTTGGTGAAGAAAGCTTGCAATCTACATTCTTGAAACATTCTTTGTCCTTCTTCATAAACTTAGAGGGTCAGTTTCATTTGCCATGATATAATTATCACTGTTATTGTAACTGTAGACATTTTATTAAGCTCTAAGTCCAGCTATTGTAATCAAATTTAGTTTATTAAAGTAAGCTAAATCATCAAGGTTAAGCTGAACAAGCACCAACTTTGTGATTATGAAACTCCAATTGTCTTATAGTTTCTTAATCTGCATGCAGTTTAGGCCGATTGACAGTTGGGGAGGAAATTGATATGAAGGAGATGGACGCGAGAAGCTGCTCGTCTTCCTCAAAACAAGAATCTCAGAATGTTTCGTACATTCACAAGGTTGGAGCTCCCCAAAAGAAAGACCTCTTGAAGGAAATAAGAGCCACAATGAAGGAGACGTTCTTCGCGGATGATCCTCTGCGTCCCTTTAAAGATCAGCCCAAGTCTAGAAAGCTTGTCCTGGGAATGCAGGCCATTTTTCCCATTCTTGAATGGGGAAGACACTACAATTTTACTAAATTTAGAGGAGATATTATTTCTGGACTCACCATTGCAAGTCTCTGCATTCCTCAGGTAAATTCAATTTCTATAAACAACATATCTAAAATTATTATTATTATTATGTTGATAACGAAAACACAGCATATAGTTTCTTCAGTTGTTACTCATTCATAATTGGTGAAACAGGACATTGGGTATTCAAAACTTGCAAACTTAGCCCCTCAATATGGACTATGTAAGCATTCATACATTTCCTCCAACATTTCATTCAACTATCAAACTGTTTTTCCATTTTTTTTTTTAAGAATACTCAACAATAAGCAATGTATCATCACTTGAACTCCTGCAGACTCGAGCTTTGTTCCACCACTAATCTATGCATTCATGGGTAGTTCTCGAGATATAGCAATAGGTCCAGTAGCTGTCGTTTCACTTTTACTGGGAACTTTACTTCAGAATGAGATTGATCCAACTGCAAATCCAGTTGAGTATCGAAGGCTTGCATTTACAGCTACTTTTTTCGCTGGCATTACCCAAGCAACTCTGGGAATACTCAGGTAAATGCATGTACAAATGATAATTCTAAAATTTTCTAAGCAATTTTTTCGTCACCATACTACTCAAACATTATAGTTCATACGTCGTAATTAAATTACTTTTCTCCTTCCTGTCAGATTGGGTTTCCTCATTGATTTCTTATCCCATGCTGCTGTTGTTGGATTCATGGGTGGAGCAGCCATAACCATTGCTCTCCAACAACTTAAGGGTTTTCTTGGCATCAAAAGATTTACGAAGAAAACTGATATTATTTCTGTAATGCACTCAGTATGGGGCTCAGTAAAACATGGAGTAAGTGTTCTTTTTTCCTTACAACAAAATGAAAGCCGACTCATTGTGTCTTCCTAACCTACAGATAGTTCTAACGACGTTTGTTCAATATTTTGAAGTGGAACTGGCAGACTATAGTAATCGGATCAACATTTTTGGCCTTTCTGTTGTTTGCCAAGTATATTGTGAGACTCTGTTCTACTAGTTACCTAATTATTCTGCTTCTAAGATTTTCTCTGTTGTAACACAAGTTGAGTAACAGGGAAAGAAGAGCAAGAAATTCTTCTGGGTACCTGCAATTGCTCCTTTGATTTCTGTTGTTCTTTCCACCTTCTTCGTTTACATTACTCATGCAGAGAAGCAGGGTGTTCAAATTGTAAGAAGTTATTCATCTATTTAGCTCGTTGTTTTCCTCTCTGACAATCTAGTGTACGCATAAATAACTAATCAAACACGGACTTTTTTAGGTGAAACACATAGAGAAAGGAATCAATCCACCTTCTATAGACGAAATATATTTTTCGGGTGATTATCTATTGAAAGGGTTCAGGATTGGCATGGTGGCTGGCATGATTGCTTTGACGGTAATTGGGACTTGTTACATGATACTGATTGTACTATTTCATTTGTTTACCTCTATCTTCTCCTTCCCTAATTCCTATTATGCTATCTTCGCTCTTTGTTTACGATAAACTAAGCTGTAATCTCGTTGTTTTTATCAGGAAGCAGTTGCAATTGGAAGAACATTTGCATCCATGAAAGATTACCAACTGGATGGAAACAAAGAAATGGTGGCACTAGGAGTAATGAATGTCGTTGGCTCAATGACATCTTGCTATGTTGCAACAGGTGAGGAGCAAAACATAGAGCTTTTGCCTAGTGAGTACACACACACACACACACATATACAACCTTAATATGTCTATTTTATGATCACCCTCAAGAATACTTGCTCTAAAAAGAAGGGTGATGGTTTGATGCCTGAGAATTTTATGTCCAGAGAATCAGAGATACTTCTAAAGTATTAAACTGTGGCGCGCGCAGTTATACAGTGAGACACCGACATTTTAAAGTTTTTCTAGGCAATTCAGGAAAAAAATGAAAATTGGGAATTATAATTTGTTCCCAAGTTGTCCATGCACTTGGATGAAGTATCCGGTGTTCATGTGCACTTTTTTGGCTAAATAATTGATCAGGACAATGTAAATAAGTAAAATAGCATTCAATCTTGAAAATTTTATCATTCTTCTATTACTGAAAATGTGGTTTCACCATCAATTTCAGGTTCCTTCTCTCGTTCGGCTGTAAATTACATGGCTGGCTGCCAAACGGCAGTATCCAACATTGTGATGTCCATAGTTGTATTCTTAACACTGGAATTTATCACCCCTCTTTTTGAGTACACCCCAAATGCCATTCTTGCTTCCATCATCATATCTGCAGTCATTGGACTTATTGATTACGAGACAGCAATTTTGATTTGGAAGATCGATAAATTTGATTTTATCGCTTGTATGGGAGCATTTTTCGGAGTGGTTTTTGCTTCCGTTGAGATCGGTCTCCTAATTGCGGTAAGAGTAGGAAATTTGTCAAGCAAAATCATGCTTCTGTAGAATCGAATGGAAGTTGTTAACTCTTATATGTTATTATTTTGTTGTGACAGGTCTCAATATCCTTTGCAAAAATCTTACTACAAGTTACTCGGCCCCGAACTGCCACTCTTGGAAGAATCCCTAGAACAAATGTTTACAGAAACACTCAACAATATCCCGAGGCAACTAAGGTTCCAGGGGTTCTGATCACCAGGGTTGATTCTGCCATCTACTTTTCCAACTCCAACTATATCAAAGAAAGGTAACTAACTACTTCTATAGATTATATCTCTACTTCATTTTCAACACATCACCTGCGATATAAGTGTGGGACTATTGGACTTAATTATGCCTAGTGCAGGATACTGAGATGGCTGAACGAAGAAGAAGAAACACTGAGAGCAGAAAACCAACGGAATATTTGTTCTCTAATTGTGGAGATGTCACGTAAGAGTTTTGTTACCTGGTCCAAATAAATAATTTGAAGCGTCCATTTTACCATATAGATTGCACGAATTTAGAATCTGTGTTGTTTCTCCATGACTGTGCAGCTGTCACTGACATTGACACTAGCGGGATTCATGCGCTTGAAGAGCTTCACAGGAGCCTCCAAAAGAGAGACGTACAGGTTCCAAATCAGTACACTTGATTTCGACTAGGCTCGCTATTTTAATAAAAGAGATGTTAGCAGCTAATGAAACTTGTATTTTCCATAGCTTGTTCTTGCAAATCCCGGACAAGTAGTGATTGACAAGTTACATGCATCGGGATTCCCCAGTTTGATCGGAGAGGACAACATCTTTCTCACAGTGGCGGATGCTGTTCAAACATGTTCTCCCAAGTTAGTCGAAGAGGTTTGAGCTTATATGAATGTTGGAGAAATATGGCACAAAGAATTAATAGGGTGCATGTGGTTTAGCAAAATCATCGATAACCGTATATTTCAATTTCAAATTATGAGATTGTAAATTCTAACAAAATAACAAAGGTAGACTCATAGTCCAATCAGTTAAAAGAAGTGAAGAACCTAGCAGATATAGAAAAGGTTTTGTTAACATCTCTTTTTTTATCTCAACTACTGTATATATATTATTCCCCAGAAAATTCATATCCACGAGGGGCTGTATTATAATGTTACAAAGAAATTTTGTGATTAAATTGAATGGGAGTAGCTCAACAGTGATAATGTTATGATGCACCATTTATTTGTGCGCAACATATTTTACTTCTCATAATTTTAATTCTTTATTCACTAGTCCAACCGCACAAATATAAATAATATATAAAATGAATGGAAAATATAAATTTTCATTTGATTTAAAGTTGTAAAGCAAATTCTCTTTACTACTAGATAACCTTATGCAATGAGAATTTTACAATTTTACAAAATTATTAAAATCTCTTTAATTTCTTATTGAATTTAAATTTTATTATTTAGAGTCTAAACCGATTAAAAATTAACTAATCTGACTATACAATAATTATTATTTATTAAAAATTCAAATTAACAAATGAACAATTAAACTAATCTAGAAAAACACTAAAAAGGTCATTAATTTAACATTATTTTCATAATACATCATTCAAAATAAATTACCGTACACGTGCTTAAAAATAAATTAAGAGAAAATTTATAATTTTGGTGAAAAATAATTACTCCCTCTCTCTTACATATTGACATCTTTGATACTTGACGCTTATGCATTTTAGGTATATTTTAAAACATTGTACTCCATCCATTCCTCATCAATTGGCATCAAATGACTTTATTTTTTATTATTTTGTAAATATATAGGTAATAATATAATAATTATGAGAAAGTTCATAATAAAACCTAATTTTTAAGATCATAATAAGTACATATGTCAAAGTCAAAAAATGGTCAACAAAAAAATCTTTTCTAACATGTCGGTTAATGAGGAACTAAGGGACTCCCTCGAGTTCATAATAACGGATTTTTTAGAAGAAGAGAAATTTTATATTATTAGTCAATTTTACATTTCAAGATAGATCATTTGAATTTATTTTAAAATTAATCTTAATCTCTTTCAATTCTCCAAGGAACTCAATTGATAAAATTAAAAAAAAATTCTCTTTCATTTATAATTAATCTTTTTTTTTCTCTTTCATTTATTTATATTTCTTATGAAGGGTAAATAGAATTTTTAATTATATTTGTATTCCAATACAGTAATTATTTACATCTTTGGTATGAATATTTTAAGTTAAAGTGATTATTACTTTGAACTTAATAGAGTAATATAATATCATTAATTACAAAACATACTAATAATAACGATCCTTGATAAATGTGTAAAAATTTTAAACATGAACGAAAGAGGGAGGGGAGTATATAATGATAATGTGTACTTGTACGGAATTTCCAACAAGTTACACAAAGAGAACCTACAATGGCAATAAAATGGCCGATCGTGACCGCCAAGTGGATGAGGGAGGAGAGGCGACCAGATTTCCAGGGAATACATCTCAAAAAATATAAATCCAAAAAGTATTAAAAATATATGAAAATTAATAGTTTTTTCATTCTTTATAAATAAACACCTATATTGATATATTTTCTCTAACTTTCTGGAGATCTTTTTCTCCGACACAAAAAATCTGTCTAAAAATACTCCATTTCACACATTTTCAAAATAGGTAATTATCTTTTAAATAAACGCTAATAATTATGGAAACGATAACGTCCCTCCACCCCATCAACAAAATGTAGATGAGCAATATACCCATCGTATTCTTCCAGATTTTCCCGCCAATTTTCACCAAATTATAATCAAAGAATAACTCTAACTATCAAATGATTGAACAACCGGGAGCAATTTACTTACGATACTTAGTTGACATTCGTAAAAACTATCTAATAATTGTAGGTTCAATACATGTTTAGCATAAATACAGGTATTCCTTCCTCACTATCAGATAATCATTTGTTCACAAACTTTATGAGAGACTAATAATTTTCATTTCCCATCTCATAAAAAACCCTTCTCGCTCCGCTTAGCCTAGCCCCCTCATTTTAAAATCCCACTCAATTTCCAACCAACCAACCAACCAAATTATACGATGCAAGTTCAAATGAGTCAATTTCCATGGGAACCAAAATTTGAAATTCTTTCCAAATCAAGAGGCAATGCTCAAGAAGATGAGGATCCTACCGAAGACGAGGAGCAAAACGATGAGGATGTTGGTGAAATTGATCTATCTCAATTCATTCATAAGAACAAGTGGCTTCTCCACCAGAAGACAAAGCACTTATATCCACTAACCTGACCTTTGACTTGGTCAGGATCTTCTAACAAATGATACTCAGTTTGGAGTACTGGCCTTCTGGTATACTTTGATAACTTCCTTTAAAAAGGACTAGCCTCTATTTACCAGTCATTAACATGCATTGGATGGGTGTTCATGTAAGTGGTAAAGCTCTTAAAACTCGTTCTAAAAAGATCACTTGTTCTTACTAATCATCTCCGACGTCGTCTTCTTGTGCGTTCCGGATCCAGCAACATTTTCACAATTTTGTTGCTATGCAAATTGACCAATTTGCACGTGCACCATATAATTTTAAGAAAATGAAGGATAGTTAGAAATTGAACGAGATTTTAAGACATGATAGGCGGAAATTGAGATATATTTGGTTGAAGTTTGAGTCCAGATCATCTGTCTCATTTGGCGTTCCATCTTATAATCTATCACTTTTATAAATGACACGTGAATCTTTTTTAAAAAAATTTTATTGAAGGATTTAAAACCCTAAGATGACGTGACAACCCTAGAAGGAAACGTGGCACAAGGTGAAACACGAAGTGAGATAAAAGATTTCAAATCTTGAAATTTGGCATAAATTGTGATGAGTACGGCGATATTGCTCGTTTACTTCTTGTTGATGGCTAGACGACGAGGCATATTTCCATAATTACCAGCATCCATTTCTGAGGCACAAAAACACCTAGCTAAATTAGAATTTGGAATATTGTGAAATGGATTAATATTGGAGGGATTTCTTGTGCGGGAGAAAAATATTCCTGAAAAGTATGCAATATATCAATGTATTCTTGTGGCTTTATAATTTTTGAGATATATCCGTTTGAAATCTGATATCACTTTTTGAGATAGGCAGACTGACATGGCGGCATCCCATTAGTTCATGTAGATGCTCTAGATTTGCCTTATTTACTGAATAGTAAGCATTTTCGGACAATGACTATTCACTCGAGTTGTTCATGTATTTGGTGAAAATGCTCCAACTAAGGCAAACTGCTCTTGGATCTCTTAAATACCCTTGTGGGTTGGTATAAACAGTGGAGATTACTCCTAGTGTTCCCTGGGCTGATTGGATTGGTCATACCAATATATTTAATGGCCCAAATTTTGTTAAACCATGGTCTGGCCCTCCTTTTTTGCAGCTATTGTTCACTAATTATGGAAGGAAAGAAACACTCGTCTTCATGATCATGTCCTGAGAAGCAGTGAGGTTTTGACCACCACTACAGCTTCTAACGTCCCTGCTGCGAAGCGTCGTGAAATTCCAAAAAGCTGCTGAGCATCATTCTGTTTTGTTAGGTTGGCTTTAATGACACGCTAGTACGGAGGCTGAGGATTCAGTTCTGCTGTAACAAAGGCATATTACATAAATCCC
>CM025786.1:11569712-11713386 GCA_014636745.2 Centella asiatica
GCTGAGGATTCAGTTCTGCTGTAACAAAGGCATATTACATAAATCCCGTTTGTTTCAACTTAAAATTATGAGATTCTATATTCTGGCTATATAAATTACATTGTCAAAATCTACAATTTCATAATTTTAAGCCGAAACAAACAAGTACATAGTATGTTACACTGATAAGAAGAGAACAAATTAGATAAACTAAGAATGGGGTGGAACTATGACGCTATGCGGATGCTGGTTTATATAATTTTTGGAAGCCTGGTACTATTGCACCCAGTGTAATATTAAGTGTAACAGCAAATCTCATTTCAAAGGGTGTTGCCTACTAGTATATGTTTGGTAGTAGTTTTTTTGCTTGTTTGCGTATGACTTCTGGCTGTAGGCCTCTTCTCTTATTGTTTATTTGTCCTGGGCTTAGATAATCTGCCCCTCTGCTAATGTAATGACTATTCTTTTTCTATAATCTCATATTTACAGGAAAAAAAATTTTGTACATGACGAAGCTAATTTGAGTGTTGGAAGATAATATGTTTGATTGGAACATATCTTAGATTTACTTTCTAAGAATATACAAGAAGATGGATTGCCCATGGTTTGAAGAACTTATGGAGGTAGAGATATAACGTAAATTTGTACAATAACTACATTATACAGATATTACAGTCTCAATTGCTGTGAGGAATGTATGGCGAAAGAAGTTTTACTTAACTTGCTCCCCACTAGTCAAGTTTCTCTTCTCTTCCTCAACCTGTTCGAGTAATGCTTCTAATTCTGCTTCTGATAAACCCTCCAGACGCTTCTGCAGATTCGGCATAAATTTTAATAATTCAATATGCACGTGAACAAAAATAAAGGAAATATTTAGAAACTTTTGATGTCATAGCATTGTTTTCTTTTAGAGCATAAGAAGGTTTACAAGCAACAAGACTTATCTGGGTATTATTTATTCTAGTGGTGTATATTATAGATCTGAGTTGCACCCACATTTGTAGAAATCATGGTCTCTGTATAAATACTTGAAATCAGGATTTACAGTTTCCACCAAACAAGTCTCTAAATAACATTTTTTAAGTTGAATGAAATGGCTAATGCTAATTGGTTCAGCATTGCAAATTTCAATTGCAGGAGACAATGCAATTGTAAAAATAAAGATACTTTTTGCAATTCTATGAAGTAAATAGAAAACTGGAATCGATCGTATGTAACAAGTATTTAGTTAACAGAAGAAAGAAGTTTTAGTTAATGGGAAATGCTGCATGCCAGGAACATTAAAAAACATATGGCTGAAGTAATCTGAACTTTTTAGTTTTTACTTTCTAGGAAAAAGAAAAATAACCAAGTCCCCATTTGTTTCAACTTATTTTTAGAGATTCTAGATTCTAATAATATTAGTAACACTACTAGAATCCCTAAATAAGAAGTTGAAATAAATGGGGAATGTCTAGTTTCAGATCAAGTTAAATGAAGTCACCTCCATGACTTTGTTTTCATAGTCGCGCAACTGTTGAGCATAAGTCATTTCCTTGTTTGAGACTCTAAAGATGTACGAGGAAATCCATCCAATTGTTAGACCCAGAACCAAGACTAACTGAACCACATTCCCAGCCTGCAAGGGATCAACTCCCAAAAACTGCAAAGATACCAAAAAATATACTGTATGATTATAAGCAACCCTGATGCATGTTAACTAATGATATACAAGAAAGGTTAAATTACTTCCTTTTCTTGTATGACTTGATACTGTAATTTATAATAGCACAACAATCCAATACATAGTTTGTGATACTTCATCGAATTCTTCAATCAATCCAGTAAGATTAATTGGTAAAATATGAGAATATTCATTGCTGCAGAAAGAAAATAATACCTCCAATCCGCTTTCCAGACCAATGCCACCAAGTGTAACCCCAAGTCCTATTAATAAAACATCCTTTCTAGAGTAGCCAAATGGTACCTGGAATAGCATGGCTCACATAGATGAATACAAAACATAACTCCGATCACACAGATTCATTTCCAAGATAAGGCCTTATTTTGAAATTTTATGAAATATTACAGATTTGATTTATTACAATTAAGTCGTATCATAAGTGGATAATAATTGAATGGTAATAACATGACCAAATACCATTTTATTAGACTTCAGAACATTTCATCGCTTTTGTACCATAATCATTACAACTGGGACTCCCGTTGTTAAAAAAATGTTTTCAAAAAACTCTTGTGAGCAGAATGGACCAAAAACATGTTATACTGCAGAAGATAGTATGGTGAGAAGTTTCATTTTAGTAATGGGTTGCTATTAATACAATTTAAAGCAATAAACCATTGATAATTCCATAGTAAATTGGTCAAAATAGATTGTTCATTTGGCATATCTATAATTTGAACCTGTTCAACAGTCCCCTTAAACATTAATTTAGACATACAACAACCAAAGAAAACAAGACTCCATTCCATTGCACTTAAAGCAAATCTTGTTTCAGTGCAATACATTAAATCTGAGCAACCAAATCAATTCCATATCATGAAACCAGAGATACAAGCTTGTGAAAACTCATACATCATCAATTTGTGAAGTCATTCATGCATTAAAAACAAAAATCAGCCTTTTCTTTACTAAACCTTGTCTTTGTCAGATGATTCTTCACTACTAGCAGTAGAATTTGACGCTTTGCTGCATCTGGGGAGAGGCAAAATAATTTTTTTTGGCATACTGTCATGAAATCCTTGGCTCAGAAATAGTGATGTTCTTATTGAAGATGCGCTATGGGAGATAGCTCTATCTGTAACAAGCAAAGTTGAACATTTTAATAATCAAGAAAGCAGGATAGTGAAGAAAATCAATTTTCAGAAAAATCAAGGGTTGCACGACTTAGCCTTTAACATTGTCAAGAAACCAAAATCAAGGTGTAACCATTGTAACAAGATATTATTCTCAATTAGTGGAACTTATGTTAATAATACTCTTTAATAATTAGTTCCATGGCTTAATTTACACTTTGATATTGAGATACTCTTAGGTTGTGTTTGTTTGGACAAAATAGAATGACATGGGAATGAAATGGATGGATAAGAAGAAAAACAGAGATGGAAGATTAGGATCACAAAATTAAGAGAGAATATGGGAATGGGAAAATGGTAGATTGTATGTAAAATTTTGGTTGTGATGAAATACATAAGTTTTATCCAGGAGGATGTATTTGAAAATACACATAATATTGTGAGAAGGAATGAATGGGCTTTACACCAGCAAATGGTTTAAAATTCATTGCGTTCACATGTTATTCCATTAAACCCAGCATTATTGTATGTCGCGATTAATACTTTTCTCCTTTCCGCAGTTGGGAAACCGTTTTTTCTAGAGTTGAATCACTCTAGTCTTTCAGTTTTCTTGTTAATTTCCTGTTCTAACTAATTATTTGTTCTTTGATTTCTGTTCTACATCAAAGTGCATTCAGCATAATTTTGCTGGGTAAGCTGAAGTACAAGTGAATGCTTATTTAGCACAAACAACAACAACAACAACAAAAACAACAAAAAAAGCCTGCACACACACGCAAAAAAAAATTTAGGAACACGCCTGACCTTTCATAAAACCTCGAAAAATTATAGGCCTCTGCTGCAAACACGTGGGAGCCACTATACCCATTATAGGAAATTGGACTCTGTCGTTTAAGTTAACTTCACCGGTTGGTAAAGAAGCCATTCCTATACAGTATGAAGATCTGCAACAAACATAAAGGAAAAAAAAAAACAATTGAGCGTAGTGGGGATTTAGGACCAAACAAATAGATACGAAAGGAGAGAAACAACAGAAAGATTTTGTGTTTATATTTAGTACACCCTTAATAATTATTTACATCTACGAAAGTAAAAAGTAATTCCGAATAAGATGAGCTCAATTGGTTTTGATGTTCCTAATTGTGAATATATAAAATACTGAACCAGTCCCAAGATTTTATTTTCAAAATATCAAACTTAAGTTAAAAAATTATATGTAACTGGAGCGCTACCTTGAGTAATTGAATGAAAAAGAGCTGGAGAGATTTCTGCAAACCTAGAGATAGAGAGAGAAGAGGAGAGAAAACTGCTAATAGTATTTTCTAGTCGTTGAGTGTTGTGGATATGGGAAGACTAGAGGGCTTACAGCCGTTAATCCATTAGACACATACACAGTAATAACGTCTCGCCAGATATTTGTTGAATTTGGCTCTCCTGTCCCATTTACTCGATTCTTTTAATATATTTCATAAATTTAAACGATATTTATTTTATGTAATTTTAACCGGGGATTAGGGTAATTAAATTATAATTCATATTTTAAATTTTATCTATTAATCATATATATATAAATTTATAATCTATTTAAAAGTTTAATCATACAAATTAAAAAAATATAAAATAAAATAGAGGAGTATATAAATTTTTATATTATTTTGTAGTTTATAGCATGATTTTTTTTTACCACGTAAAATTTGTATATTTTTTGTGGTTAAGATATATTAATTTTTACATGATTATAAAACTATGTAAATAAACTCAAAAAAATTTCAAATATTATAAATTATTTATTTTTGCATGTTCTTTTAATTCATACAGTAATTTTTCACATATATTTTAAAACCAAAGTATAACAAGAGTGAATAGTATTTATAGCTCATTTCTCTTTTATCTTTTAACTATATAAATTAAATTAGAAAAAATGGAAAATAAATAACTACATGCGAGTTACTTCAGTAGTCACTTAATTTTTATAGTATTCACTAAAATATTAATCAATGATTTTTTAATAGCGGACATCTCATGTTTACCAATCTCCTTTGAGATTTGGTTAACTCAAGTTTTGTAAATATGTTTGTGCAAAAAGTTGTGTCAAATTAAAATATATCTCACTATTATATGTATTATAATTGACTGTTGAAATAATTTCTTCAAGAGTCATTTATTTCCTATGCACTCATTAAAGTAATATGAAATAATGAGAGGTCTATTAATTTTCATTTAATTTAATTATGTAGTACGTATAATGCATTTAACTTAATTGTTGAAATTAAATGATATTTCAGTTATTTAAATTTAATAATGAATTATCCAGTTATTGAAATGAAATAGTAATTACTATTGTCAAATTGTATAAAAATTGGAACTCTCTTGTTTTTTTTTTATATTCAATTTATCTGTACAATTGAGATTATATAAAATAAATCATATTTAATATTATATAATGTACTGACAAAAATTGGAGGAATAATGCGAGAACCCAGAAAATTTAAAGTAAGAATGTAAAACTATTCAGTTATAAATTTTATGAAGTTTTGAGATTTATTGAATTTTGATCAGTACCGATAACTCAATACTACAACGTATATATTGTAACACACGTCCATTAATGTGTTAACACTCAACAAGAATGACATCGTAAAATGTATGGATTGCGAATATCACACTTATAGCTCATCGATGTATAGAGAATATTATCGTACGTAAAAAAATGCATATAAAAATCATATGAACCAAATTAATAACCAATAAAGCATGTTAAACATCAATTTAACTTAAATTTCCAGTATTTGCTATTTGTGGCAAGACTTATGTGGTAAATTAGGGAAAGAATTAATATTACATATCTTGGCAAAAACTAGCAAAATGGATCTAATGATCACAAATGCACCTTGAACGATATAAATCCATCATAATAAACCCCAACACCATTAAATTTCAGCAGCCACAACTCACTAAATACACCAAACAAATTTATCATTGCATTTATTAAGGGATTTGAAGTATTTATTCCTCACATTTTAAGCTTCAAAGGTACACCCCTTTTTATTCTAGTTTTATTTTTGTAATTTTTGTCATTACCATGTGAGAGTAAACTTTTCTAAGTCATTTTAATATATTATACTGTATCATAGCATGAATAGAACTTAAGATGCGATTTTTCAAAGATCAACACAAGAAAATAAAAGAAAAATCCAACTCCACTCAAGAACACCTTATGCATCATAAATCTGTCATGAATAATTGGCCAGATCTGTGATGTTAATTCAAAATCTAGGTTAGTGATGTGCCATGTCTAATTTCGTTTGCCTAAATTAATTACGATTTAGTGGTGTATTGCAGCAAAGTACAAGTTATGGTGGAACGTAGGAGTACACGAAACATTGATCTCGATTTTCACCTCGTTTGTCGACCAAAACTCGTTTTGATGATTGCAATGGGCTTCTGTAAGTCGTATGCTTCGACTCCATATACGGGTCATTAAAATGGTCGAGTCTTGGCATGATTGCAAGTTCGGCCGAAACTATGTTGGCGTTAATGGTGACGACTACCTCTGATGAACTCCATTTTCCTGTTTCGTGAGTTTCTGACCACGGCATGAAGGGAAGGGGTAGTCGACTATCGGAAGTGGCATGGAGGTGGTGTTACCCCAAGAAAATATGTGCGTGCGTGTAGTGGAGTGGACCGTGGGCACGGCTGCCGTCGAGCGAACCGGTGTCACAGCCCCAAAATAAGTAACGTGACGGGTATGGGACGGGAGAGTTGTTTCCAAATCCTACCCGCTAAACTTACATAGTCTTTCAAATTCGCCCCGCCCAATTATTGATTCTACCCAATTATTGATTCTACTAAATTCGTCTAGTCTCCGCTCCGTTACCTAAAATTATTATTTTTATTTAATTTATTTATTTTATTTTTTTATATTATTCTCTTACAAAATCTTCTAAAATCATTATAAAATAAGTTTTATATATGTTTTATATATAAACGGGTCAGAATCAGAGTTAAATTGAGTGAGATGGTAAATTTCATACCCTAACCATATAGGATTCAACTATTTGGGTTTCACTAGGGTCGGAATTGGGCGAAAAATTAGTGGATCTCTAAGTAGGGCTTTTAAAATAACATTTTTACACGTTGTTAGGTTTTAGAACATTTGATGATAATTGTCTTTATATTACTTAGAGTACAAATATATAGAAATTGTTAATTAGTAACACTGAAGTTTTGTAGCCAATAGTTATCTCTTTGTTTGTAATTCATTCATTATTTGTAAAGAGATACAATTATTATTTATTTGTAAGTAACTGCTGGAATGGAGTATCAAAGTTTCAGCAAGTCGAAATATGTATTTGATCTGTTGGAGTTTACAAAAAGCCTTGTCGGAGACTAGGAAAATTTGTCAGAGACTAAGGAGACTAGTTTTGCATATCGGAGACTAAGTCTAAAAGAGTCGGAGACTAAAGCTGACGTCATCAGAGACTAAGGTTAAAAGCATCAGATACTAAGCTGACGTCATCGGAAACTAAAGCTTAAAACATCGGAGACTAAATAACTCTATCGGAGACTACACAATCTGACGTCATCAGGGAGTAAAAACACTAGAGATTAATTGATGACGTCACCAGAGACTAAAGATGAAGTATCAGGGACTAATCGTGATTTATTTCCTGAGAGATACAGAGTTCGAATTAAAAAGGAATGTCTTCCATGTAAAGCAAGATATTATTGAAGACGTAGCTGGAAAGGAAACTAACCAGAAATCTGTTCCTATCAAAAAGGAAAGATTGTATTTGATTCGAATAAGGAAGCTGAATCAATATTGATTTAGAATAGAAAAACTAAAAAATCAGTTAGAGAGAGAGAAGCTGTAATTAGGTTTACAGAAAATTGTAATTCGAAACTGTATAGGTTTTTCATAGTTTGTATCTTTTCCTATACAGAATAGAAAAGAAGCTGATGATCATATTTATTATGATTGCTAGAATTTGTAATCAGTTGTGAAATCAATATAGCAATTGTTTATAAATTGATTTGAGTTTTTGTTCTTTATATTCCGCAAGAAAGTTTAATTTCTTAAACAACAAGAAATTCGAAAAGTATTCAAAGAATTTGTATTCAATCCCCCCTTTTACAAGTTCTCGGCATTTCACTGGAAAAACACACGTGGAGATATGATACTTCTCATGTCTATCCTATTTGGCTCACTATACTCACAGTTTCCTAGAGAAAAAACATTAAGAATTCGTAAGGTGAGCATTTTACGCTCACAAATATATATTCATAAAAGGTAGGTCTTGAGAAAAAAATATTGAGATTTAAATGTTTGTGAAGTTCGAAAGAACAATGTCAACATTTCGAAATAGCTTTGAAAACAGGTTTAAGGGACCTCGATGATAGCGAAAATTGAGATTTATATAAATTGTTCATATGTGCCTTATATAAATTGTTCATTCATTTGGTGCAGTGTCCTTGGGATTTTTTTGTCAGACTGTAGTCAGTTGGTAAACTTGACCACTGTCTGACATCATTATTGTGTCCACATGTAGTCACTGCATAAATTTATATTTGCAAGGTTTGGGACTATCGAAGTGAATCAACTATGTCCCCTAATCTTATCTTAGACTCGGGATACCAGGCATATGTATCCCTCAGTCCTTAAGTTACCACACAAATATATTTTATAAGTATAAGGGGAAATCAAAGGAATTTTATATCCGTACAGGATTTATTTTGGTGTGCTAGCAGAATTTAAATAAGTTGAACATCCATTTTTAGGGGATTTAGTTCCAGCACAACATGTTTCACGTAATCAGATCAAAATATCGTAGGTTACTTATGAAAGAAATTATACGTCAATAATATCATACATAAACAGTGGGTAATATATGCATATTGAAATGAATGATAATACATATTACATAAAAAAAGTAGAGTAAGTATATACTTGCTTTAGTCTGGAGATAAATTAGTTTAATATCATACATAAGCATTGGGTAATGTATGTATGTCGCATGAGTTATTGTGATCCATTTCAGTGTAATAACGTGCATGTATAGTCTTATGTGATTTTCAAAGTCCATGATAGACTAGTTGGGTTGTCGCTCATCGAAATTTAATCCGATTTTACCCAATTAAGAGTCCAACAGTTGTTTCAGAAGATGATTACATTGTTATTAGTCTCAGCAAATTTTATTAATTTATCTTAAGCCTTAGATTAATTATTTTTTAATTAATATTTGCCTAAATAATTTATTAATACTTCATTACTTAATTATTATTTAACTACCTTGATCAAATAATAATTGTCTCTTAATTTATCTTAAACATTATCATGTAAATAGTCTCAATCATTATTTAATTAAATTAAACATAGTAAATCATAACTATTAAATAATCTCTATGACAACCCGGTTTTCGGTTGAAAATTGGAGCCGTCAGTTTGTTACCAACTATGGCGACTCTGACTTCCAGGGGAACACCGTGTCACTGGTGGAAAACAAAAACAACTCACAAACATAACATAGGCTGCAATAATATATAACCAACGATTATTACAAACCTTGTGTCATAAAGTCTAACAACGAAAAGTATAGCATGCTAACTATTACAATAATGAGTTCGTACTATGAACCCTTAACAACCAGTCCAGTACGAAACTACCCGTACATCTTTTTCTTACATTTAGAACTCTCACGTTTCTCGCACTTAACTAAAAGAGAATCAAAAGTAAGAATGAGCAACAAATGCTCAACAAGTAATATATTATAAGTGGATCTACGTCGCAGATGGGGTGAATCCATATCTTCAGTTGAGAGGGAGTTGACAAATAATGTCACAGAATAAAAACTCCACATAAGCATCTGACATCTTTCAGTATATGACTTACTAGATCGCTAACTCTATTCAGCACTAGGGTTTATTGAGAATATTTCTTACCATTTGACGAAAGCAGGGCAAGCTATCTCAATATGGTTTGCAGTGTACATATGTATGACACTTCGTGTAGATATGTAAATAGATCTATAGGGCCCAGTATACTCTCAATTATGGGGTATTTCCTTTAAAGCCTATATAGTGGATTAACTGACACCTCAGCGAGTGTCATTGGGTAGAAACATAGATGATATCACAAGAATGCAAAGGTATAACAGTTAGAATAGTTAAATTGCATCAAATAATTCAATGTATCATGTACTGACATGGAACAAATAGGAAGTTTGTAAATTGAATACAAGTAGTCAAGTATTTAGCAATATAATCTTAGCTCAGGTTGAATAAACAACTTTCATCCTCTATCAGTACGTATATAAAATAATTATGTATTATTCTTAGATGAGTAATTGTTAAAGTGGGGATTGAATACAATTTACAAATTTGTTCCCCAATGTAAAGATCACAATACAAACTGAAAATAATTGCATAAGTAAAAACACAATATATTGTATTAATCAATAAAGAATGGATATTATTGATTTTGGAATCTGAAATTATAATATGGTTATCAAAAATTAATATCAACTTCTGAAATATGTTCAAGTATGAACAGCTGCAACCTAGAAATTAATTTATAGTTTCTCAAGTTATGAAAACTTGTTTCTCAAAATATCTCAGATTTTATTGCGTATATTAAAAAATGAATAATTGAATAATCTCTCTCTGTTTTTGTTATTCTCTTCTATAATTTGTGTTGTGTATGTTGTGTGTTTTGACGTGACTTTGTTCATCAGTGGATGTGTATCCCCTGATATGACTTTATTCATCAGTGGATATTTATCCCCTAACGACTAGTTCATAAGTGAAGATTTATCCCCTGATAACTAGTTCATTTATGACTTATCCTTTGACCAGCTTCGTCCCCTGATGAGTTTCGTGTACCCTTCAATGCAATAAAGAGTTTTTGCCTTAGTCTATGATACCTTCAACAATAGTCTCCAATAGTGCAATCTTTAGTCTCCAATATACTAAATCTTAGTCTCCATTCTTAGTCTCCGATAGGCTAATTCCTAGTCTTCGATAGGCTTGACTACTTGACTAACTTCAAATTTGTTGAACTCTCCCAATACATTCGTGGTAGTCTCTGATGATCATCTACAATATCTAATGCTAGTCTCTGATAGTACACTACTACAAATTCTAGTACAATTCCAAGTTCTAACAATTCTAAATATTATACATTATTATAAAATGTTATAATTCCTAACATTATGTACACGTAAGAAGAAAAGTATAAACACTTGCATATCATATCATAACATGTCATTAGGCAGATTAAATCAATTAATCATGCGTTTAATTGCAATAAGCATCAAATTGCATATATACTTGCTAAATCTCGTATAACAAAACTATTGTGCTATACGTTGAAATAATAATAAATATATCACTTGCCATGATCAGAGTGACAGCTTATATTAGACCCAAGTATTCATGTGAGATCTGTTTTTGATCCATAATGATCAAAATTTAAAATTATAGCTATCTCTAAAGTAATACGACTCTTTATGTAATGTCTATCAAATTGTGTATTATACAATTTATTATGAGTCTCATTTCAGTTGTTATGCATTTCTATGTTGAGGAATGTCTGAATTCATGTTATTTAGCTTAGAATAGCAAGATGTTTACTGATTATCAACTGGTGTGCAGTGGCTAAAAACGCTAGTAATCACTGCAGAATTACTTATTTGAGTTAAATGAAACTTATAGTTCATAACTGTCATTCTTGAATGTATTGTTAGGAATGTAACATCTGATGATGATGCATATACTTAAAATTGTTAGATTTGTTATTGTATTGGTGTGTTTTACAAACATCAACAAATAATTGTAAGGATTTTACTGTTATGTTTTATAAAAATCAGCAAATAAGTTTTTAAAACTGAATTTTCTTCAACTATTATCATCTGATGAGTTATTTGTTCATTAGTAGATAATAGTTAGATTCAGTGGATATTTATTCTCCACCAATAAAATTGTACTTTAGGGGATAAATAACTCATGTAGTCAGTTAGTGTATAAATTTGTTTCTCGGTGGATATTTTGTTCATCAGCAGATAATTTACATTAGAGGATAAATGGTCATCGGTAGATAATTTGCTCATCAGAGGTAAATGGCTATTGGCAGATAACATATTTATCAGCGAATACTTGTTCCTCAGCAGATGAAGATTAAATGTTCAGTGGATAAGTGTTCATCAGTTGATAATTATTCATCAGGAGATAAGCTCATCAACATATAAAGATTAAATGGTCATCGGTGGATAAGGTTATTCATCAGCAGATAAATTTATCAGAGGATAAACTCATTAGCTCATAAGAGTCATCAGCAGATAAAGATTTATCAGAGGATATTGAAGATCATGTTTGACTAGGACACAACAAATCCCAATATGATAAAGATTTGAAGTTGCAAATAAGGAGTCAATCAAAATTCAAAATAGAGTGGCATTGGGATTGATAAAACTTGTATCCCAATCTTAGAAGGAAACTGATTAAAGATAAGTAGAAGCTTTTCAGCATGACAGAGTTTCAGAAGTAAAGAAAAATCATATTAAAGCAACAATTAGAATTGGTTAGAAATTGAATTCATTTCTTAATTGTAAGTTTGTATATCGACCATTCTAGTTGATAGAAGCTGTATAGAGTATAGAATAACAGAGTATGATATATTCATATCGAATACGTAGAAAAACTCTCAAGTATTTTGAAAGAAATAGAGGTTGACCATGTAGTTCATCACTATAGCAAG
The DNA here is from genome assembly GCA_014636745.2 of Centella asiatica. Classification (NCBI taxonomy): domain Eukaryota; kingdom Viridiplantae; phylum Streptophyta; class Magnoliopsida; order Apiales; family Apiaceae; genus Centella; species Centella asiatica. The sequence goes on from CM025786.1 coordinate 11,582,239, forward strand.
ATTATAGTGAAGGAGAAAGAAAATGAAAATACATTTTAATTAACCAAAGTGTTTAACATGATTCCTACTCTAATTAAACGACTAAACAAATATAGACTTTATCCTTCATGTTTCTCAGTCAAATTAAATAACTAATATAGACTTTAAAAATTACCTTACAAATCTTTCACTCTGCAATACTTGTTGTGTGTAATTATTTAGAGTTTGAGAGAGTGTAGGAAAAAGAAGAGCGATAGTAGATGAGTCTTCTTTATATAAAAGAAACCTATGTACACATATATCGGGTGTGGGGGTGTATCATACTTCTAATTAGCATAAGATGTAGGATTAGCTAAACCACAAATTCATTAAAAATAATAAACAAATATTTGATCTACCTGCTTAGACGTATGTGTGTCATGGAGGTTGTACTTCACAAAAGTGTCGTACAAAAGTAATTTGTAATACTAATATATCAACAACTCAACTTTCTTTACTCATCCGGATGAGATAAGCTAGCAATTAGCTTACTAATCTATTTTTTTTTTGTAATATTAACAGTAACAACAACAAATACACTACTAATTCTATCACTGCATATACTACTACTGACTATAATAATAATAATAATAATATCTTATATTGAAATTTTGACCTTTCCCGAGAGCATACTAGAAAAAAAATACATAAAAGAATATTTGTATATAAATACAAATACATATCCATAATTGAAATTTATTTAATTAATATTTTAACATTATATTAGTATTTACAAAATTCTTGGGTTTCACAATCTCAATCATTATTTAAATAAATCTAATTTATTCTTCAACTAAATAATTGTTAATTAAGTCAAATAATTACATGAATCTTCATTATACTCAATTAAAAAAATAATTAGATAGATCGTAATTATTATTCAATTAAATGAATTATAATTATTACTTAAATAAATAATTATCACTTTAACTAGATTATTATTATTTCATAATTCGTCTTACTCGTTTAATATTCTTCTCGGTATATCAAAAAAATAATGATAATAATAATTTCAGTAAGGCCATGATCTACGGACAATCATGTTGGGATTTTCAAGTGAAAGTTAAATCATACAATAATATTTATTGGGTATATATATATTATCATCATTACTTATAGGTTACATGTTAAAGGAGCAATATGGCTATATTCATTTCCCTTTCTTCTATTTTCGGGTTGGATTTATTCTTGACATATCTCTCTATTTCGGGATGGATAGGGTTAGTGTCATTGGGTCGGGTGGGTCAACCAGTGGTCTATTGCACTTTAATCTTTTTTAAATTTTAACGATTAACAAAACTTATCTATTTGTATTCAAATATGTTAAATGAATGTGTAAGAAAAAAATAAGAGTCAATACCATTTAACTCAAACAGAATCATGAACTATTTATCAGAGTTAAAAAAACATAAAGTCAAGTATATTATAGTTGACCCAATAATAAATTTTGATGGAAGACTTTATTTGAGGTTATTTTGTTCAGAGATATGTTTTGAATGTTTAAGGAAGCAGCAAAAGGAAAAAAATTGTTACACAAAATGACAAATCGATAAAGGACAAAATGTCACATCAAAAGAATTAATAAAAGAAGTCAGCAAGTACGAGGAACAAAAAGAAGGTTTTCTATCTACCTTTTGAGATTCAAACTATAACTTTTAGAAGGGAATAAAGTGATTTTCAAACTCGAAACCTTGCTCCAAAGAGAATTATTATACTCGAAACCTATGTATCTATGAGTTGTTATATTCATAGATCAGGTGTCGTGCACACATGTAATGTTACTTATTTTCTTTGATAATTTGCACAAGAACTAAGCCAAGTTTCTTTGTCCCGCTTTATCTTAGCAACTCTTTTTTAAACATTACTCCATCTGTTTCAAAAAAATAGTAACATTTTAAAAATAAATTATTAACTAAAAATCATTAACTAAATTGTACGAGTATCACTATGAACTTTTGAACATAACAATTAATTTTTGAATTGAACTAAATCAATCTTGAATTATCCAGTTTTATTTACATTCCTATCAAATATAGTGCCCTGATAAATTTAATTATTTTTAGTCGTACTCTTTCTACTTTTTTCGATTCAATTTTTTCTTTAATTTTCCTTGACACATCTTGTACAACTTATATAATTTAAGAATCTTTGAAGTTTATTTTTCAAATGTAAATATTGAAACTTATATTCAAAATTTTGTTGTATAAACTTATTTAAATAATTTTTTACTCTTTAAAATAGAATAAAACTTTTTGAGTGCACATAGAATATCGAGTATTATTCTAATGTGGTTGTTGATAAGTTATTTGATGTGTATCTTCACTAAATTTTGTTGGAGATGTTATTATTTTGACTTGATCGTCAATGATTCTGAATATTTATTCACTATTTTAAAAGTTTATAAATTATCATGTAATTGTGCTTGATTGTGTTGAATAAGATCCAGAAAAAAGTACACCTAACTGAATGGGTTACGAGTAGTAATTTTACTATATCAATAGGGGGTTTTGCCATTAGGCGGACACACATGGGTCAAGTGGAGTCACTTGACACCACAAAAATTTTAATTAGAATTTGATATTGTGGGTATTTCTCTATGAGGTTAAAAAAAAAAAAAGTACATAAACAAAATAGAAGTCGTTGAGACAAATCACTAGACCATACAGAATAAAAGAGAGTGTAAGATGATGAGGCTATTATGAACTTTTTTAAAACATGAAGTCTCAAAAAATAATTTTCAAAATGTTTTTTTATTTAAATTCAACTTGTTTCATAAGACATTTTGTTTTTATTGAATATCGTTGTAAGTTTCAATTGTTTGTTGACATATAACGTAAATTTCATTTTTAATTTTTTTTTATTATTATAATATTGACACCATAACTTGAAATTCTTGCGTCCGCAATTGATTTTGCCCTCAATTCATGTCTCTAAAGTTACAACATAATAATACTTCAATTATTTTATATTTGGGGTTAAACATTAAAGGTCGGATATTATAATTTTCTAGGCTTATGTAGCAGAAAATAAAATACAGTGAATTAATAAATCTCATCCCATAATTATAAGGCACACCACAAAGTAGGGTGAAAAGTGTGTAAGAGTTAGTGTATGCCTGTAAACTAAAAAAAAAATTACAATATCTTTTTTGTATTTAAAAATTAAACCAAGGTCTTATTCCTAAACTTTCTCTAATTTTATTTTAATTTAGATTAAAATCATTTATCACTTCCAAATTATAATTTAATTTGTAATTAGCAACAACCTTTGTGTAATAAAATCAATTAATTTGAGTTTTTAATTTTTTAAAACATTTTTACTGCAATGAAATATTATTAAAATATGTACTCAAATATATTATAAGAGAGACCATGTAAAAAAAAATAAATCATTAAACATACATTCAAATTATCCAAAACAATACTTATAGAAAAAATTTATATAACAAAAACGACAAGCTAAATATTTTTACTATATACAAAAACTTTATTATTACTGTTGTGAAACAAAATCACGATGATATTAGCTTATATAACTATGTTTATATTAATAAATTAAAATATAATTAAAAAAATTATTAACTAACAACAGACATTAATCTAAATTAATATTTAAAATTATTAACAAATAATAATAATAATCAATAGTTACAGAAATTAATAAAACAATTATAAAAACAATTTGATTTTTAAAATTATTTTATACAAATTATTATGTTTAAATTGGACTAATAAACAAATAAATAAATAAAAGGAAATTTAAAAATTAAAAAAGAAAAGAGGTGAATAGCACCAGAGAAGCTAGGGTTTTGGCCGACGTTCGAGAATCCAGTAGTACTTGAATCAAAACTCTTGGCTAGTCGTCGTCGTCGTCTTTTTCTTCACATTTTCCCTTCCAAATTACTTCATCTAGGGTTTCGCGTCGGTTCCATTTACAGTCATGCAAGCTCCAGTACTTGTCCTCAGTAAGTATTACTTCATGTTCTGTGTTCCTAGTGATTTATTGATTTGATCAATCGTCATTAGGCTGTATATTCATTGATCTGAAATTTGGTGCTCAGAATTTGTGAAAATACAATAATGCCGAATTGACACTTCCCTTGTGATTTGTGTAAGGAGATTATATATTCCTTTTTTATTATGCATTTGTTTCACTTAAAATTTCTCAAGTTGGAGCTTTCATTGTTGTTTGGTTTGATGTGATAGTGTTCGGAGTTTCGGACTAGATTGCATTTACTCGAATATGCTTATAAAGTGTGCTTGGCCACTTCAAATCATAAGATTTTATTGTTGGAAACTCTGTACAGAGTCCAATCTGTTCCATTAGGTGGTATTTTTTTAATTTATTCTTTTCTATGAACTACAGAATCTTGCCTGAAGAAGAAATGTTAAAATTATCGGGATGGATTATGAAAGATAGTAGTGAAGAAGCAAGAGAAACAATTGAAAGTATCTTATGTGGGAATGGTTATAGGTTCTGTTTGTGTCGGATGTTACTTAGATAAATGACTTTATTATGCTGTTAAATTTCATTCAATCATATCATTTGGCAAATATACGATATTGCTGTAAAAGATAGAACAGTAAGATATTTCCAACTGAAAGTGTTGGCATAATTGCAGATAGAATTGACGAAAGGTTGAGTCTTAACAATGTTGCTCTCCTTGTTATGAGTTCAAATTTAATTTCTTTATCATTAAGTAAATGTTTATTGTAGTAATGAACTTCTTAATTTTTATCCGAGTCAACTGATGATCTCACTTATTATGCTTTTAGTTTTCCTCTAGTGAAACATTGCTGATTGTTTGTATGAATTGAACTGCGCAGAGGATTCACTGACTCGGGAATCTGGAACGAAGGTTCACCATGCTAATATTCAGGCTTCAAAGGTGAGATCGGCTTTCTTGTCATCTATCTTACTGATATCCAGAACTTAAACAATATCACAGACTAAAGAAATTTGTACAAGTCGCATTGTCATTTTATTCACCGCTATAGGTTTCTCCTATGTATTCTTGATCTTTTTAATTTCTAAAGTTCATGTGTAAACTTCGGGGAATGCACTTATGCTTCTTGATCCCTACTGACCATTGCATGGGTTTTTTTATGCTGCAAGTCGAACATATTGCATATGAGTTTTTCCACTAAAGGCAAAACTGGACTGAAATAGATTGACTTTGATGATTCAACCCTGATGTTGAAAAGCTTGATTCTCTTCCAATTTTTTATTTAGTTTCATAAATCTTTACGTGTAGCAGGATAGTTTGCTTGTGTGGGTCCTTTTTAATAATTGTTGTGACTTATCTTTATATCAATCTGGCTTGCCGCTCTTTTAATATGATTTTTTGTTTCATATGGTCCACAACCTGTTTTCCTGCATCAAATTTTCAGATTCTGATTTTTATTATGATGCAGGCTGTAGCTGATATTATTCGCACTACATTGGGACCAAGATCTATGTTGAAGATGCTACTTGATGCTGGTGGAGGTATGTGTCATGTGATGTGATGTGATGTTTATTCTATAGACTTTGAAAGCAGATTGTTCTTTTTTGTCATACCAATTTGTCATTATAATGTGAAATAAGTATATGCACAGCAGAAGTTGAAGTTCTTAATTAAATACTTGTAAATTAGTACAATCATTTGTGTTAGCATTACATGAATCATTTTCTGTTGGACTTTATAAACGTTTGAACCCCACTCTTGATCTCACTGTTAAATCAACTATACCATACTTCTCGTGCTTGCCACCTATGAGTTTTGAATTGGAGGTGTATTTCTCAATCCATATAGAAATATAATCTGGTAATTAATAGTTTAAGTTTTAATTTATGGTAATCAAATCGTTGATGACTTTTATTGGATTATTGGAGGTGTAATTTGGCAAGCCATTTTTATCCCAAATGTTTTGATCTTCTGTATCTGGTATTTGTTTTGGGTAAATTGTAATAATATATATTATAAATATCTGCTGATTGTTTGTTGGCAGGAATTGTGGTCACAAATGATGGGAATGCCATTTTGCGTGAGTTGGATCTTGCTCACCCAGCTGCAAAGGTATTATGTTAACATCAACCGTGTTAACCAAGATGTTATATGTAATTGTCTGTGCTTTTGGATCTTCTGTTTTCTCCCATATTTTTCTTTTTTTGGCTGTTCCCCTCATTTTACTATTTGGTACACCTCAATCATCGGGTACACTTGTGTTATGCTATTCATTTTTTTCGCTTTCCGGTGACTTCGTTACTGACAATTGTTTTATGTTATGACAGTCCATGATAGAATTAAGCCGTACACAAGATGAAGAAGTAGGTGATGGAACAACTTCAGTCATTGTTCTTGGTAAGCGTTATGATAGTACCCCTCAGTGAATCTGAAATTGCTTCATTGTTTAGTACTGATAGTGATACTCTTGGAGATGTCTTGTTCTATTTGATGACCCATACCAAAAAAGTACAACTACTATCACTGGTGATGCAATGCTTCCATTGTTTCTAGCTAAAGTTGAGGATAGAACAGTGGAGACTATAGTACTTTTTTATTACTACCTCCATCCTTGAAAGAGTGTCTTAGTTACTACTGTGGCACGCATGAGATTTTGTACACAGTAGATAGTCTAAATAATTTTAATTTTTTCGTAATATGAATCTTGCTCGATTATGGTTTTGGTCCATAGTTTTTATTGAATTAAATAACATACCTAACACGTATTAAACTACGTGCAAAAAGTGGATTTAAACATCCTTTTGGGGGTGGAGGGAGTATTATCATTTTCCTCTATTTGGTGTGGTATACGAAGTATGACTCAAACTTAGAAGAGATCTCGAAATTTTTAGTTGATAAATAGATCTATGCTCGAAAAATTTACCGTCCACCTTGACAGGATAGATATGACTTAATGATAACCTTCATACTTAAACTTGTCTGCCTTTTGTTCTTTTCTTTATAGCAAATTTAAGCTCTTCTGTTTTTATTCTTCATCATAAATTATCTATTCTTCCCCCCCCCCCCCCCCCCCCCCCCCCGCCCGTTAATTTAATCTGAAGGATAAACAATTGTTAGGATTACCATTTAAAGACATTGTTCTAAACTGGGTGACCCTATGCTAGGGCAGCCCTAAGTTATTTTCTTTAGATTATCTGCATGGACATATGTGTTTACTGGCTAAATATGCTATAGTATATTCTAAATTAAGATTGAGAGTTTTGTTGTTGCTGGGAGGATTCTGTAAAACCATTGCTCTGTTTCATTGTATATAGTTGTCTAACCCTTGCTGAATTATGAACTTTTAACCTTTTTTTTTTTTTTTAAAAATTTAAGCTGGTGAGATGCTTCACGTTGCTGAAGCTTTCATTAATAAGAGCTACCATCCTACTGTTATCTGCCGAGGTAATGTCAAGATATTTGAGTGTTTCTTGTGTTTAAGAGGTGAGGAGTGATTCTCTTACACTGATTGGCTGATTGCAAAATTATTGTTCCTTTGTAGCGTATAATAGAGCTCTTGAAGATGCTCTTGCTGTGCTTGACAAGATTGCAGTGTCCATTGATGTGAATGACCGTAAGCTCCATCAATCTTGTGGGAATTTTCTCAATTTAGTTTTGGATAATTTTACATTTTTACTGTTGTACATCTTACTTGCTTTCAATGATAATTATCAACATATGATGCTCTATAGTTAATTATCTGAAATTGTTTGCAATTTCAGAGTAATTGTGCACCCAAAGTGATATTGTTTCTGCTGTATATGATGCGACTTTTTGCTACTAACTTGTGCACCCAAAGTTTTTGTTTGAATGGCCAACAAAAACAGATAACTTTTGCAGACTCATTAATTAAAGAGAAAAAGGGAGGTGAGGGACTTTTTATGTACTCAGTCCCTAAATTTACTCGTAAAAAATGTCAAATTACTGTATCACCACCGCCCCCTTTCCAAGTGAATTTTAGGACTTTGTGTGAACAAAGTTTCTCTCCTTCCTATTTCCCCTAATAGAATACTGAACACTAATACTAATTCCGTAAATGGAAAAAAAAAAGGACAAAAGTTGGTTACTGTACAAACATGTGATCTCTTATAATCAATCTTGAAATTCTATGGTTTGCTTATTTGCGTGGGTATAGTAATATTGAACTATTCCAGATATGTTGATAAGACTTCATTGGCAGGTGGCGCAATGTTGGGATTGGTGAAGAGTTGCATAGGCACAAAATTTACTAGTCAATTTGGGGATCTAATTGCAGTAAGTTTGTACTCTTATCTTTGGTTCAGGGTTGCAATGATTTTTTGTCAGGGAGGTTTATTAATATTCATCTTCTGGTTATGTCGGGTATATGGGAGGAAATCCAGGGCTTCCATGATCTCTATCCGAGCTTGTTCCTTTCTTTGCTCCATTTTGTTCTCCTCTTCTTTCATTTCTTGTTTTGCCTGTTCTTTTGCATAAATTTTAAGTTCTGGCCCTTCCCCTCCGATTTCTCCCCAACAAAAAAAAAGAGAAAAGAAAAAGAATTGTCATATTTGATAAATCAACTTGGGGAAAAGAAATTTATATTGTCATTCCTTCATTTCATAAGTAGTCTGATCATCTAATTTAATCGATTGACTAGTTATAGTGCTCTGAACATTTTTGGTAGATCTAATTAGTTAAGCATATTCTTTTCCCAATACAATTACTCCTTCCTAAAGGGGGGGGGGGGGGGGAAATATATATATATGTATGTGTATGTATATAGACACATACATACAGCAAAAGACTCTTAAGGTTGACCTTGGGAAATTTATCTAAACTCACCTTCTATTTTAACATGTATTAAATCAACGATCCAACCGCACGGATTAAAAGAACGAGTAAAAAAAATTAAAGCACACAATTTTTCACATAATTTCGTGACAACTTTGACATTTTTTATAGATTAAAAAAATTGAAAAATATAAACCATTGACAAATATATGTAATTGATTCTATTAGATAAAGACTTTCCACAACTTCAAATTTAATGAAGTTCTATGCAATAGCTTATTTTTGTGTGCTAGTTTAATCCGCTCAGTTGGATAGTTGATTAAATTATCAAAACATGTTAAATAAAAGGTGACTTTAGATAAATTTTTTAAGGTCAATCTAAGGGGCCTTTTAATATGTAAAAGGAGGACTAGGGTTATAGGGCCGTAAATCAATTGAGTCGTTCGCGAATAAGCTCATGTTCAGCTCGTTTGACTCGGATCGTGAAAATAAATGATTTGAAATTGAACAAGATTTTTCGTTCATTAAGGAGTTAGCTCGGATCGAATTCAAAAAGCTCAACTAATCTCAACTAATTTACGAATTTACATTGTTTGGCTCGGGTCAACTCGTTTGAATAGTTAAATGAGCCGATCTTCAATATGGTTTTCCGTTCGTAGGGGATTCCAGACTCAGATCGACTAGACTCATCAATAAAAATGTTTGATTATGCGCGGCTTGAGTTTGGCTCAATGCAACTCGTTTACAAACCTAATTAGTAGTGCCCGGTTAGATGGCTAAATGTGGAGTAGAATATTTTGCCTTAAAATTGTTCTCAGGTATTTTTGGTTGCCGATGATTAAGATGTTTAAGGTTCGGTAAATTAAAGTTATCCAGATGGCGAATCTTATAGATTGTTTCCTTATTCTTTTATTTTTGTTCCAGCTACTTTATTTGACTAAACTATTGTATTCTTCTGTCTTACGAATCTTTATTTGGTTGTCTGCTAGGATCTAGCGCTTGATGCAACCACAACAGTGGGTGTTGATCTTGGTCAGGGATTGCGGGAAGTTGATATTAAGAAGTACATAAAGGTTGAAAAGGTCCCTGGGGGTCAGTTGGAAGACTCAGAAGTTCTTAAAGGTGTTATGATAAACAAAGATGTCGTTGTCCCTGGAAAAATGAGAAGAAAAATTATCAATCCTCGTATTATTCTACTTGATAGCCCTATTGAGTATAAAAAAGGGGAGAATCAGACTAATGCAGAGTTAATTAAAGAAGAAGACTGGGGTATCCTTCTAAAAATGGAGGAAGAATACATTGAAAATCTTTGCATGCAAATACTGAAATTTAAACCTGACTTGGTGATAACTGAGAAAGGGCTTAGTGATCTGGCATGCCACTACTTTAGTAAAGCTGGTGTCAGTGCTATTAGGAGATTGAGGAAAACGGACAACAATAGGATTGCTAAAGCATGTGGAGCAGTGATTGTAAATAGAGCGGATGAACTCCAAGAATCAGATGTAGGAACTGGGGCTGGACTATTTGAAGTCAAGAAAATTGGCGATGAGTTCTTTGCATTTATTGTCGAGTGCAAAGATCCTAAAGCTTGCACTGTCCTTCTGCGTGGTGCTAGTAAGGATCTTTTAAATGAAGTTGAGCGGAATTTACAGGTAATATATTAATCTATATTAGAAGTTCCTTTTTATATGATAGCAATATGCATTCTAAAACTTTTTTTTTGTTTTTGTGTTTTTTTCAGGATGCCATGTCTGTAGCTAGGAACATCATAAAGAATCCAAAACTTGTTCCTGGCGGTGGTGCGACAGAGTTGACTGTATCTGCAACGCTGAAGCAGAAGAGTTCATCCATTGAAGGTATCGAGAAGGTACAAAAGAAATATTTCCCATCTTCTTGGTCTATGTTCTGTAATAATTTGTTTACATGAAGACATTTCTGATAATCAAATTTAATGAGACAGTGGCCGTATGAAGCTGCTGCAGTAGCATTTGAGGCTATACCACGGACACTAGCACAGAATTGTGGTGTAAATGTCATTAGGACTATGACTGCTCTGCAAGGGAAGGCAAGACTCTGCGTTATTGTTTAAATGTAATAGCTTGTAATTATGTTTTCCTTTTATGTTTATTTATTAAAAAATATTTTTCTGCAGCATGCTAATGGTGAAAATGCTTGGGTTGGAATTGATGGTAATACTGGTGCAATTGCAGACATGAAAGAATCAAAGGTTTGAATATACTCACATCTTCCATTTTACACTTTGACATGTAATTTCTTGTACCTTTTGTTTTCTGAATATCTTTGTGACTGCTCCTCATTTTCGGGATTACCATTTTCCTTATCTAGATATGGGATGCTTATAATGTGAAGGCTCAGACGTTTAAGACGGCCATTGAGGCTGCTTGCATGCTTCTGAGGATTGATGATATTGTGAGTGGGATCAAGAAAAAGCAAGCTCCAGGGGCAGGTCCGTCTAAACCTACGATTGAGCAAGAAGGAGATGCTGACAATGAACAAATGATTCCCGAGTAATGTTATGATATCAAATTTGGCTCACGCTGAAGTTTTAGTTTTGGGAGCTGAATGACGGTGTATTGTAACAAGTATTTGACATGTTTCTTGCCCTCGTGGTCACATGAAATTTTGGTCGTTTTTCTGATATGGTTCATCTGTTTCTCTTATTACATTAGAAAGTGAAGTCAAATGAAATTCTTGGTGTTCATTAGCATATTCGGGTTATGGTTTTAAAATATTATAATTTCTTTGGGCAACTTAATTAACACTAGTGATGGCTTGGATGAAGAGGGCCTGTGGAAGATGTAGGAAATTGTCTTTGTATTTTTGTTTTTTTGTAGTTCCATGAGCGAATTGTTGTTGTATTGATGTTACCTTTCCGATGTCTCAGAAAAACAAAAGAAAAGGCAATGATGTTTCTATTTTTTTTTAAAAAATAATTGTAATTCCTATGATGTTTGCTTGGTGTATATATAGCCTTACCTGAGAACCAGAATAGGATCCCAATTCTATTCTTGTTGTTTAGTTTAACTAATAGAAGTTAATTTGACATTTCCATTGCACGGTCCACACTAGTGTTGCGCATTTTGGCGGTCAAGACATTCAAGTGATTTCGGCGCGAAGTCTCAAATATAGAAATGCTTCAGACATTTCGTGACCTATCTTGGCCCCTTTTTCATAAAATCTGTCAAAATAAGTACTATTGTTTGAATTTGGATACATTATAATGTAACTGAAGGATGCTGATCAATTATTATTAGTTATGCTAAGAGGGTAGAATGGTCATTTTATCTAAACAGTTGAATAGCATTTTTGTTAAAAGGATACGTCACCTGTGAGCTCGGGAAGCATAGTATATCTGACAAGGAGTAGAATAGTGGGTAGAGAGATAATGAATTGTTTTCTGTCGTTATCTTCCTTTTCTTTCACATGTTCTGATTTCTTTAAAGTTCTGAGAATACATTCTTTACTTGTTTAGTCTAGTTGCTTCTTATTATTTATTTTGTTACAATTTTGGTATCAGAGAGATAGATCCTCAGAACTTGGCAACTTGGAACCATGGCTGATGGAACACGATTGAGAAACTTAGATGAGAGAATAGGATTACATGAAGGAAATTGAAGGACTGGATGACAAGTTCAAGATGATGGATCAGACGTTGGAGGAAGTCAAAATGTTGTTAGTCAGTGTGCTCAAGCAACCAACCACCATGGGGTTTCCTTCCATACCACCACCAACTAAGGTTCTCAACGAGGCGGTGGGTATGGGGCGGGTATCCCATTTCCCATACCCACCCCGGTTAAATTTTTTTTGTCTTATACCCGTCCCGTATCTTTGCGGGTATTTATTTATAATTCTCATATCCGCTCCATGAGGATTTATCAATGTCCCGTTCCGTTTTTTTATATTTATATTTTTATTATAGATTTTTATTATTTATTAATATTTATTTTATGTTATATAATTTATTATATACAAATAAAATATATTTCAATAAATATATTATAATATTTAATAATTAACATAACCTATTTATTTTTATAAATAAATAAATAAATATATATATATTATATAATATTCGGGGCAGGACGAGTGTATAGAACAAATTTCCGAATAAAATACCTGTGAGACAAAAAAAAGTGTCCCATCCCTGTCTCATTCCCCATATATTTAGGGCGAGACTGCCCCATTCAGGACGGATTAGGAGCGAGTTACCCGTTTTTTCCACCCTACTGAGAACCCTATCACCAACAAGGGAGCTTAGATCTGAAATCACTGGATGATTGGAGGAGGTAAATCAACACCTCACCCTTGGTCTTTATAGTAATCCTCAATACCCTCCTGGGTTTTCCACCACCCTCACCCCCCACAGTTATTAAACTCTTTACCAACACCCCATTTCTATCACAACACAAGTCCACCCACACCATCTGCACAGTTTCCTAACCCTCTAATCCTCTCCTGTAACTACTCAACTACTCGAGGGATTTATTACTTTCATTTTTTATTACTAATCCTTGGAACACAGTAGCTTACAGTGCTAGCGCAAACCCTACAAGCCCTCTAATTACTCAAGGAGCCTACAATGGCCTCTACACTTATTCGCATAGCCCTGTGAATTCTCACACCAACCATAGCCCACTTAATCAGTACCCAAATCCTATTTATCCCAAATTGGAACTCCCAAAATTTGATGGAAGTGACCCCAGGGGGTGGGTGTTGAGACTGAGCAATATTTTTATATCTATCCCATGGATGACCAAAGGAAAGCCAAGGTGGCTGGCATCTATTTTGAAGGGAGGGCCAGTACATGGGTCAGAAAACTTCAATCTGAAAAAGGGAATTTGTCGTGGAAACTGTTTGCACAGGAGGTCATCAACAGATTTGAAGAGTTCTCTCTGTTAGATGCCCAAGACTTATTCAATAAACTTGAAGAGTTCTCTCTGTTAGATGCCTAAGACTTGGTCAATAAACTTAAACAAGTTGGGTCTGTTTCTGCTTACCAGGATATATTTGAGGAATTGAGGTCACATATGGTAACCAGACGGGTTAACAGAGGAGTATTTTATCATCAGTTTCATCGGTGGCTTGAGATATGATATTAAGGAAGAAGTTACAAAGTTTAGGCCAAAAGCAACGGAGTACGCAATACAATTGGTGAAGAGGGAGGATGCAAAGACTAAAGTCAAGGCTGCTTACAAGCCACTTCTTCCCAAGAATGCGGCTTATTTCCAACCCAGAGTCCCTACTAACAAAATCATTCAACATAATGCAGTCCAACTAGGAGGACAAGTGATAAAGACGAAGTTAACTAAAGGAAGGCTAAATGAATTTGTTTTTGTGATGAACCTTTCACTCCCACTCATAAATGTAAAGCAAGATTGTACATCATTGAGGGGAAGAAGAGGAGTATGCGCAAGGGGAACTATGTGAAGTAACGATAGAAATAACCTTGGAAAATGATCTAGAGTTTCGGCTGGGAGAAATTACCTTGAATGCACAACTGCCATCAACATTAGAATAGAGGGAAAAGTGGGGAACAGAAGTTTGAACATACTCATTTATAGTGGCTCCACTCACAGTTTTTCAATCCAGGAGTATTGCAACAATTGGGAGTAGAGGCTGAGTTGATCAAACAGCATTTAAAACACATAAGGGGTTATATGAATTCAAGGTTATGCCCTTTAGGCTAACTAATGCCACTGCTTCCTTCCAGACACTAATGACTGAGGTTTTCCATAACCAAATCATGAAGAGTATTTTGGTATTCTTTGGTGACATTTTAATTTATAGCAAGAGTTATGAAGAGCACATGCAACACTTAGAAGAGACCTTGAAGATTCTTAGGGAGCAGAAGTTATTTGTGAAGGAAAGAAAGTGTAGCTTTGTACAGCTACGTCTGGAATATCTGGGGTATATAATTTCTGCACAAGGAGTTTCAGCAAATCCCAACAAGGTACAAGCAATGGTGAATTGGCCCATACTCACTACCATCAAACAACTAAGGGGTTTTTTGGACCGAACATGGTACTATAGGAGGCTTGTCAAGAACTATGGTGGAATTAGCCAACCACCGACTCAATTGCTAAAAATAGGGAATTTTAGTTGGAACGAACATGCTACTGAAGCATTCAATCACCTTAAGGCAGCTATGACCGCAACTCCTGTTTTAGCCCTTCCAGACTTCACAAAAACTCGTACAATAGAGGCTGATGCAAGTGGAAGTGGATTGGGGGCTGTACTCATGCAAAATGGACAACCATTGGCTTATCTCAGCAAGGGGTTGACTCCGAAGCAACAATTTCTATCTACTTAGGAAAAGGAATTAATGGCTATTGTTATGGCCATACAAAGATGGGCTCCTTATCTACAAGGAAGGCATTTCATTATTAAGACGGATCATCAAAGTTTGAAGTATCTTTTAGAGCAAAAGCTGACCACAGCCTTACAAGAAAGATGGATGACTAAGCTGCTTGGAATGGATTATGAAATCATGTACAAAAAAGGGAAGGAGAATATTGTGGCAGATGCCTTATCTAGAGTACCCGAAGAAAAATCTAGAGAAGAAAGGATGATCAGTGCCATAGGCCAACAACTACCAATTTGGATTCAAGAAGTTATCAACAGTTATGAAGAGGATCCAGTAGCACAAGAGGTAATCATTGGCATTTCAGAAAAACACCCTACTTATAATAATTACGAATTGCATAATGGAATAATAAAGGTCGGGAAGAAAATCAACATTGGAAATGCAGGGCCTATAAAAGAGCAAATCATGAGAGAATTACATGATGGGAGCATGAGGGACACTCCATCCAAGAGCCTACTTACAGAAGAATATCAAAACATATTCTATTGGCCTGGAATGAGAGCAGAGATTGTGAAGTATGTCAAGGAGTGTGATACATGTCAAAGAACAAAGTGGGGGAAATCAATTTAACTTTGGGTTGCTACAACCACTTCTAGTCCCTAGTCAGATTTGGGAAGATATAAGTATGGATTTCGTAGAGGGTTTTCCAAAGTCTGGAGGTAAGGACAGGATCCTTGTAGTAATTGACAGATTTACAAAGAGTGCCCATTTTATTGCTCTCACACATCCTGTCAATGCAGTTTCTCTGGCACAAAATTTTCTTGATAACATATATAAGCTTCATGGACAGCCTAAAGCCATAACTTCTGACAAGGATAAGTTATTTATAAGCTCATTTTGGAAAGAGTTATTCAGGTTGGTAGGAACCAAACTGTAGTTTAGCACTTCCTACCACCCTCAAACGGATGTACAAACCGAAAGGCTCAATAGGTGATTAGAGCAATACCTAAGAACAATGGTATTACAAAGATCCTTGCAATGGTCTAAATGGCTTCCATTAGCAGAGTTCTAGTATAATTCCACACATCATAGTGCAATCAAGATGTCACCTTTTGAAGCTCTGTATGGTGTGCAACCAAGACTGATGAGTTTACCGAGAGATCAAGAATCTGATGTGGGAGCTTTAGATGGATTTCTTGTGCAAAGAGAAGCAATGAACCACTTGTCGAGAGAAGCCATTACTCAAGCTCAGCACATATACAAACATTATGCAGATCAGAAGAGGCGTGAGAGGGAATTCAAGGAGGGAGACTGGGTATTCCTCAAGCTGCAACCTTACAAACAACTCTCGTTGGTAATTAGGAAGTATCTCAAGCTATCTCACAAATACTATGGGCCACATAAGGTAATCAAGAAGATAGGCATAAGTGGCTTATCAGTTGGAACTTCCCAAGAACTCGCAGGTACACCATGTGTTTCATGTAAGCTTATTGAAGCAGAAGATAAGAAAGAAGAGCACTGCCTCCACTGCTTTACCAACAATGGGGCCATAATTGCAATTCCTAGTCTATCCGGTTAAGGTGTTAATGAGAAGGATGATAAAGAGGAATAATGTTGCAGTACCTCAGATGGTAATCCAATTGTCACACTCCATACTGGAAGATGCAACTTGGGAGGATGCTAGAGTCATCATGGAACAGTACCCAGATTTTAATCCTTGAGGACAAGAATTGTTTGGAGTGAATTGTAACTGAAGGAGGCTGATCAATTATTAGTAGTAGTTATGCTATTAGGGCAGAATAGCCATTTTATCTAAACAGTTGAATAGAGTCGTTATTGTTTGTCCCTCGATAGATGGTTGAAGGATTTGTAGAGAGGAGATTGAATACAAATCGTCTATTACTGTAACTTCTTTCAATTCTTTAAAAGTAATAGATTAACTTGTGAAATAATAAAAAATCTCAAGAACACAACATATATCAATCTTCAAACTTTATTAATCTTAATCAAAGATTACAAAGTTATTGATAATTAATGTATAATCGATTATCAACTTCTGTATTCTATTCCTGAAAAACAACTGTAATTTAGAATATAATCCTAGTTTCTCAAGTTCTACACACTTGTTACTCTGTATCTCACAATATTTATCTATCTGTTCTGTATCTCACAATATTTATCTATCTGTTCTGTATCTCACAATATTTATCTATCTGTTCTGTATCTCACAATATTTATCTATCTGTAGTTTAGAATATAATTCTAGCTTCTCAAGTTCTACACACTTGTTACTCTGTATCTCACAATATTTATCTATCTGTGTATTTGATACGGCTGTACTCTTTATAAAACAATAACATCTTCTTTTTGTATTTGTTTTAATTTGATGATTCCTGATATCTCTTGTAATCTGATTTGAATTTGAATATATACACGTTTTTTACAATCCTAATTCAAATCAGCTTCCCAAGTTTGTTTCATGATGTGACTCTGATCTGGAACTCAGTTGGCTTCTTGTTCAATATCAAATTCTATTAGGTTTAGGATTGCTGCAAACTTTAATCTTCTTTTTCCTTCTCAAACTCTGAGAATTTGAACTATTCTAGTTTTGATTCAAACAACTTCTTTTTAATTTCAGAACTCTAATCGAATTAGAACTTTGCTCCATCCTAGTTATTGACATGTCATATTCCATATCCTCTAATGAACTTTGATAGAGGTCTACTGTGGTAAGCCATTTATCCTCTTATCACCATTTAAACTCTGATGCATATTAGTACTTTTTGTGCAGTTTCAACAATAGTTTCTGATAGGTTAATTCTTAGTCTCTGATAGGCTAAATTTTAGTCTCTGGTAGGCTAATTCTTAGTCTCTGATAGGCTAAATCTTAGTCTCCGATAGTACAATTTTGCAGGTGAGTTGCAGAATTGTTTTGAGCTTTTATTTGCTGGTACAGACCATCATTCCTTGAGGAGACATTGTATTTTGAGTGAAAAACATCCTCTAATGATGTGTTACACCTGAAAATGGCATTATCCACTGATGAACTAATTCTGCAAGTTAGTCTCTCATGATGGCATTATCTATTGTTGAACTTATCCATTAATGAACAACTTTATTCACTGTTGTGATTCAACTGTTGATAAGAGTTTAAGTTTAATTCCTCCAACAATCTTAAAGTTCAATTAAGTTCAGTTCAATCTTCAATCTCAGTTTAGCACAAATTCAAATCATCAATCTTGACTCTAAGTTCATCAACTTAGAGTTATCTTATGGCTGTCGTGATAAATTATCCTCTGAGTTATCTTCTGATGTGCATTTTACATTATCAGGGAATAACTTCCACTAATTTGTCTGTTATCCACTAATGAACAGCTTACACTGTCAGGGGATAACTTAGACAAAACCAATTACACTTTCAGTACAATTACAAACTTTAACAATTATAAGTGTTATACATAATCATCAAATATTATAATTCCTAACAATTATGCAATTATGGACATCTTTGTCAGAAGGACACCTATCCACATGTGAGAAAGGGAAGCATAGTACATCTGAAAAGGGGTAGAAAGATAGTGGGTAGAGAAAGTTGAATTGTTTTCTTGGTTTGTTTTGTCATTACGGCATTACCTTCCTTTTCTTGCTGATGTTCTTATTTCTTTAAAGTTATGAGAATACAAAAACTCTTTCCTGCACTTGTTTAGTCCAGTTGCTTATTATTTATTTTGTTACATATAACTGAGTTGTTTGAGATCTACTTGCTATACTTGTATGGCTGTATTTGATTTGGTCTGCACATAATATATAAATTGAATGCGAAAAAAATTTAAGGTAATGAATTTGCCAAGTTTTGCTATGGTAATTACGACATTAGGATCATATTCCCCTTCTTAAAAATTTATTTCTGATTTTATTAAATTTAAAATTTGAGACCATGAGTTTTTAACGATCACTGCTGTAAATAGTTAAGAAAATGACATTCACTTTACAAACATGACATTCACTTTACAAACCGACGTGAAGAGAGGGGATTCATTGACAGAATACATGAAAGGTGAGCTGAGTCAATGTAGAAAAGTCGAGACAAGTAAGTTAAGTAAATATAGGAGGGTCAAATCCCCATCGAATTTAAACAATGAATTTAAGCAGGTGATTGCTGAACTTATACAGTTTATTTATCTTTCTCACTTTACAATTAAAATTATCTAACACAGAGTCAGAACTACATCGTTTTATTGAATAACCTTTACCCAGACTTGACTAAAGACATGTCTAGACTCTCTTTCCCCTAAATTGATAATCACTCATCAACTACTGTGAGTCAACTTTAGTTAAAGAATTTGGACACCAAAAACTACCTTGGCACCACAAAAATTAGGGTTCCAATCAGAAAGGAACCAAAAGTATATTGATATCTAAACTATTGTGACAGCTAATACAAAACAATTAACTTGACTTGCTCAAAATTGTCAAAGCCAACGCAGTGGTTTTATACATGATACTTTTACAACACCTCCTTCTCAAGTTTCAACACTGCCATAAAGGCTTCTTGAGGTACATCAACCCTACCAATTGCTTTCATTCTTTTCTTCCCCTCAGCCTGACGCATGATGAAGTAAACTAATTAGTTGGCAAATACAAAAAAATGAATACGACCAAGGACTATGTCAAACAACTTAGTGTAATGAATTGACCGTGTCATCATTAACTGTACAAATGTGAGCTACACAATGGCCTATAAATTGCATCCAGTAATAATTTGAATTTGTTAACAAAGAATTTAAGACTTGGGCATGCAAAAAAGTTACCTGTTTCTTGAGCAATTTCTTTTTTCTTGAGATATCCCCACCTACAAAATGTACAAAATAAATATTATGCGCTGCAAGGCTTAGGACGCCTTTTTCTACCCCTAATTTTGTCCACTTTCTCCTAATTTGCTACATAATTTGAACATAAGCAACCACACCTTATTAAGGTTTGAAGCACCAACTTCTTGTTTAGAAGGATGGGCGATAACCATTGGGACAAGCCTTTTGGTTACATTTGTTAGAATATGCATCCAAACTATGGATCTATAGGGTTGAACTGCTGAAGTATATGGTTGCCCAGTTGGTTAATGCTACTATTGAACTAAATTTCTGGAGCATGTTGCTAATGAGCTTGAACTGAGAATTTCCTATTTCAATAAGCGCAGAGCAGATGAACACAATTTCAGAAATGGTAGACTCAAATCTTACCATAGCATTTTGCTAGAACATCCTTTCTGATAGCAGATAAAGTTTCGCTAGCAATCACCTTAGAACCTATGCAAGCCTGTCAACAACATAATGCACATTTATGTAAGCTTGAAAAAAGAATAATGCAATGTAATAAATCTTATTGCAATGGCTGTTTGTAGAATTTCCTTGCCACCAAATTTATTTAAGACTTCCTTCTGCACACGATAAAGTTTATACTTAAAGGAATATCGCATTGTAAAGGGTGAGGAGGTTTTACACCTTGAATTGGTCAAAACATGCTCAGTTTCTCACTTTTAATTATGGATTAGATCCAGGAACTGGTAATTCTATTTTGAAAATCATTTTTCTTGGCACCTCTATATATTTATGATGTACTAGGAGATTGATCCATGGTAACTTGCTCTCAGTAGTGTTCTGGGAATCATATTTATGTCTATGCTTATGTCACTGGCTTGACTGACTGACGGAACCGTCAAGAGCCAGCCAGATCAACGGAGCAGATATTGGTCGATTGTTGGGCACCTAGCAAATAGTTCTGGTTGCCCAGCTTGTCATTTGAGGTTTAGTAATATTGTCCCAGTTCAAGTTGTCTTTTAAGTGCTAGGTTACGGAGAACATATATTACAAGCTCCGAAACAAGTGATACTAACTTTACAAGTGTCTGCTATCAACTACAACAAAAATTTCATTTCAAGACTATCACTATATCTTTTTTCTATTACAAAAAAAACATTACTTGGATGGGCACTTTAAACATTTGTCTTGGTATAAGTTCCTTTAGCTTTTGAGTCAAAGCTCTCCCCACAGCATATGCCTGAAAGAAAGTAGCAAGAGACAAAATTATTTCAACTTCCAAACCTTCAAATATAAACTTCAATATGGATAACAAATGACATTCAGAAGTCTATTACGATTGTTAGCATCAGTTGTTTGACTTACTTATTCCCAACAATTTCCATTTAAAAAGTTCCACTTGTTGCAGAAATATAAAAATATTGCCGCAAAAAGGCGAGAATAATAAAATAAATTAACACGATTCCTTAAGTTCTAAACCAAAGTTTCACTGTCCAATTCTTAAAGATGCTATATCGCATGACAGATGTCAGGAGAAAAAAAGATAGATAGGAGCATTATTTTAAAAGGGGAAGGTAAACCACAAATATATATTGGTCGCCTTCAAAATTCACCTCATAGGTCTGTGGAACTAACACAACCCTCATGAAAATGAAGACATTGCAGAACTGAGAGGAAGATAAAATTTAAAAAAAAAAAAATTTCCTGACTGTGCTTCTAAATGTAGATGTTCAAGCTGAAACCAAGTTGTTCCAAATAACAAACAACATCAAGATATCCTCCTTGCTGAGATAATTAAAGTCCCACAACAAGAAACTAGGACCTAGGTTGCGTTTGGCTGAACGAAATGGAATGATATGAGAATGGTATCGGTGGATAAAAAGAAAAATAGAGATGGAAGACTATGATGACAAAATTATGAGGGGAGTAAGGGAATGAAAAAATGATGGATTGTGTATAAAATTTTGATTGTGATGGAATAGACAATCTCCATGTAAGAGAGTGAGTTTAAAAATACGCATAATCTTGTGAGAAGGAATGAAGTAAGGAATGGATCTTACAAAAATGATCTAACAAATATAGAGTAAAATTCATTCCATTCCATCAAACCAAAAGCACCACTAGAGATTTGTCATTTAGCTTTGAAAGAAAACGCCACTTAGATTGACACTTTTCTGATCTAATTCCTCTTCTATGGCAGCTGGTGTGCTTCTCTTTTTCATTCACTCTTATCCCTTCCTCTTCCTTCAGGGTACGAGTCTGTGCGCTATCAGAAAAAAAGACTCTTTTTCAAACTCCAACAAAATTTAGGTCTCTGTAGTAGACATTTTGTTGGGCTTTGTATCGGACATTTTTGTTGGGCTTGAAAATTTTGCTTTCACCTCCTTGAAAAGTTTCCATTCTTCCCAGGTCCCACTTCCCAGCCCCTCATCAATGCATATCATTATTATTTCAGATTCGATACTTTGAATGCCAAGGGTCATTAAATGGGTTTTTATGAGCACTGCCTCCTTAACATGCAGAAAGAAGGGTTAGTTTCAAGATTACAAATTAAGTATTTGAGGAAGTGAGGGACTCAATATTTACCTTATCTTTGTGGACAATAGTTGCCAAAGGTTCTACAGCATCGCCATTAATCATAATATCAAGCTTTGTCAAGTCACTTTCCTTGTACCTAGAAATGCCAATCGAAAAAAAACGAGTATCATTAATAGATTTCCCATCCTTAACAAATATATTTATGTTCAGTAAATATGCAGATTACCGAGTCCACAAACAGGTTTAACTGCCTCACAAGAGGGATTTTTCTCTATTATCTCATTGTTGACAACAGAGCCAGTTGTATATTTTAACTTCTGTATAATTTTGTGCAACTACATAGAAGCTTCCCTCGTGAAATAAAGCAAATTTTATAAATGAAGTGAAAAGAAATAACGAATATCCTTGATGTAATTATATTTTTCAAGTTTTAAAACTCTAGTAAGTAAAATAATACAGATAAAAGAGAATAAAATTTGAATATATATCCTAAAGCAATCAGATAAAAGATTAACTCCGAGGGGAGAAAAACTTAATGACCAACATTAGCACCATCTGAGGATCAAGATGACCAAATATGGTTATTTCACCAAAAGCTTACAACCTCAGTAGACAAAAGAGCACACCATAGTTCAGTCAGCTGACTCCTTCATAAGCCTATTTGACATATAGATATCAACTTTGAGGAGGACCACAAAAAACAAAGGCAACAGATGTCAATCACAATTTTCATATTTTCTTTCACTTTCCTTCTATTTTTCTTAAACTTGATCAGCTATCTTTGGAAAACTAATGCATTTATAACAAGATTTTACAATTATATAGATTCAGAACTCCTATTAAAAGAATGTCAAATGTGTATAACAAGATATGGTTGGCACCTAGATGACTAAAATTTGAACATTAATATTTTCTCATCTCTCACTATATTACAGGAAACTTTAGCTCATCACACTTGAACCAAATTTGTTCAAGCAAAACATTGTTTTCTTCTTAGCATGATACTGAGAGATCATTGGAGAAGTGCAGAAATCTGAAGACAATAGTGAACGTAAACATAGAGAATTGACAAGATGATCACTTGGTGATATCAATGCTCAGTCAAATACTTAATTACTTATGAAAAAGGAAGAATTAAGGGGTTATGCTTTTCTGTCGGATAGACTTTCTACTTGTTCATCAGCATTGCCTGATAAAGTTGTTTAGCATATGACAAAATTAGTGTCAAAAAGTGGAACTTTTAATCATCATTTAGTGATCTCATGGAGCATCAAGTGCATAAATTAGCCTGGCATAAACTTCCAAACCAATCTTGAGCTCAATTACCTTAGCTTTCTACAAGTCCAGATATTCATTAACATGTAAAGCCAAGTTCAATTACATCATTTATCTTCAGAACTTGGGGCACCTTGATAATATCTCAAGATCAATTTCAGATCAAGATCCATACTTCTCACATAAAAGTCCAGTTCAAGTAACTTCACTCTACTTGGAACCATGGCTTGAACGAAATATAGTATCATTAATTAGTTTATATACTTAACTATATTAGTCAGCTAATTGAAACTCAGTGATGGAAAAGAGCTACTCCCAAACATTCTAAAAGTATATTATGTTTGCAATGATTAGTATATACAATGCAAGGATTTACCCGACAAAAGAATACTCCATACTTGCATAACCCTTACTTCTTGACTTCAGCTGATCAAAAAAGTCCCCCACCATCTACAAATGAATTAGACGTAAATCTGTAAAAAATTAGCACTATATCTCCAGAACAGAAGTCAAAAATAGATAACTCAAAATTAAAAACTACTTTTCTGCAATCCATTAGTGCAACTGGATGAGCAGATTGCCAAGTGTACCTCAGCTAATGGTAGTTCATAGATTAAAGATGCTCTGTTCTCAGTGATAAATTTCATTTCTTTGAATACTCCTCTCCGATCTTGAGAAAGCTCCATAAGTGGGCCAATATAGTCTTTTGGAGTTAGCATCTCAATCTGTACAATAGCATTAAATTCAAAGCACTTTCTAAAGAATTTCTTACATTAGCACAAATCACATTGGAGTACAGTTTAGAACCTTAACAAATGGCTCCTCAATCGACCTCCTTTTCCCTGGTTCAGGAAGTATAGATGGATTTGAACACTCGACCTATTCAAAAGATACAAATTAGTTACAGCAATCTGATTAAACAGCTTATACCACAATTAGCAAATGATCTGGTTCAGAAAAACATAGATTTAATTAGTGATTCATCAGTTGCTTCAAACACACTATTCCACAAACAAACATGATGAAGTAGGAAAAACTTTTAACTCACACTTATAATACCGTCAGATTTGAAAGCTCACTTGTACAAATTCAAAGGTGTAATCTACAATTTATAATGTCAAGTAAATCCAACTTTATAGATTGATAGAGTATCTAACAATCTAACAATATGCAGGTAATTTTTTTATAGCTTTTGGTGATGTATAGCATAGATTTGTAACAATGTAAACAATATTCATGTCCAACCGATTTAATTGTACATGGTTATAATAATGATGATATATATCCCAAAAAAAAAAAAACAAGAAATTTGTACACCCTACTATTTTTGGTTACTCCATCTCTCTCTCTCTCTCTCTCTATATATATATATACACACACATATAATTTATTTATTGTGGGAATTTCTAACATGGATTGATGTCCTTTAGAAAGTTCAATTCATTTTACAATGGAATTGGTCCCCTCACATACTCATCCTTCACATTTAGTCACTAAATGAACTTTTCTGCTCAATTTGGTTCAGGAACTTCTATAATCTGCAACTTTAATCTGCACCCAACATTCAATATCTCAAGAACAATGACATGACATTGCTGCAATCAAATGGTTGCAACAGAAATATAAGCACATAGAATAGTATTTCAAAGTGCTATTGTCTTATAAGGTCATATCTAAAGAGAACGTACTGTTTGACGCAACCTTAAAAGACCTGTAAACATGGCTTTCAAATAAAAAATAATATTACTCTTGTCAATTAATAATTTAATACCAAATATATGCTTGCTTACACTTATATTCAATTATGCGGAGAAAGGAATACTAATGCAGACAATGTACCTGATAATTTCTAAAGATATTTGAGGAACCAAAGAATGTCCAGAAAAGAGAGACTTGAATCTTGAATATTTTTAGTGGGCTGCAATTTTACTATTCTTCCTAAGTAGTAATACTTAAGCTTCTTCTTTAGTCTGCTTTCAGCTTAGTTGTTTGGGCCTGTTTCTTGTATTTCCTGCAGTTCTAATAAGACGTCATGCAACTTTTATACGACAAGCTTTCTAGGGTTTCTTTTGCTGGAGTTTTTAAGGTTCAATCAGTTGTAACAGCATGTTTTGACAGATCAATATTATTCCTCAAAAGTCTGCTACGCAGGTTTTTTCTCTCCTTTCCAGGATTGACATGATGGTTAAAAGCTAATCTATTAGCTTTGATTTTCTTATGATTCATTTGTGTTTGGATTGCATCAATAGTGTGTGAGTGTGAAACACATGAACATTTGTTCTTCAACTGTTATTTTTCTACTGTGGTCGTCAAAGGGGTTTTCCAACATTGGAGATTTTCGGTTCCCTCTGCTCACTGAGGTTAACTGTTAGGTGCTATGAATGGGTTTAATGGTTTGAATATCATTAAACATAGCCTAGCCCTCTCCCTCACAGCTACTGTTATTATTTGTGGAGGAAAAGAAACACCCAAGTCGATGTTTGTGTTTCAAGGAGTTCTGAGGCTATGATTCCTGTCATCACCTCAACATACGCATCTGGTTGCAAACTTCAAAAGAAATTTTGTATATTGCTGATATCTTGGCTTAGTTGATGTACTTGATCCAATTTTATAGGATATGCTAGTATCCAGGCCTTATTTGGTTAATGTCTGTTAAAGCGTCTTAGCCTTGGTGTTGGCAGTAGGCAAGTTCTCTTTGCATCCTGTTTTGGGCTAAGCCTTCTTAGGTATGCCCCTGTGCCATTGTATGGTTTCTTCTTTTATTTATTTTAGCACTTATTAACCAAAGAAAAGTGTGCATGTGTGTTTTGCTTATTTCTTGAGGAGACAAATCCCACCCACAAAGTAAACTTCAGGAAACAGCATATGTAAAGTCATAGTCAATTTGAAACACTCAAGCACATTGTACATACTACCGTCAGTGGTAGCTCCCAGCTGTAACATGATTCAAATAACATTATGATAGTTACTTTGCGCTTAGTTACTCGTTCGAATAGGAATAGGAATGGAATGAATTTAAAGAACAAAAAGTAGTGGTAGAATAGAAGGATGACAAAAATATAGAGGGAGCTTGGAATGAAAAATGTGATGAATGTTAGAATGACCATTCTTTGCCTTCTAGGTTGTATTGCCCATTCCAACACTCCACCGTGATTTTCATTCCAAGCTTCCTCCACTTTATGTTATCCTACTCTTTCACCATTGATTTTTCTTCTTTAATTTCATTCCATTTTAACGAGTAACCAAGCGGAACATTAAAGTTCAAAAGAATGAGCTGAGTTAGGGTAAATTACAGTATCACCATTTACGCAATGTACTTGGTACACAACACTTGGAGCAGTAGTTATTAGTGTCAAATTGTATTCCCGTTCAAGCCTTTCCTATAAGATAAAACTTGGTAAATGCAACCACCATGATAGGTAGGATATTAATCATAATATAAAATGACATGAGTCACATGACTATGGAGACATACCTGAACAATTTCCATATGGAGCAAACCAAGAAACCCACATCTAAAACCAAAACCCATTGCACTTGAGGTCTCAGGCTCGAACTGAAATGTTGAAGTTAAAAAGACCATAAAAACCCTATTTCTTGTAAGCAATACACACGCACGCACTGATACAGCCATATGCGCACACACATACACATAAAATGATTTGAAAATAATATTCCATTGGGATGGTCCAGGCTAGTAAGCTGCTCAAATTGGTTAAAAGAAAGTAATATTTTGTAAATGGTGAAAAGGGGATCAAGATATAATATAGAGACACACCATGAATTTTGTATTATGTGTAAATTGTTAAAATTTGCTAATAATTATCAAGCTTTTGCTAAGAAGTTTGGGGAAACTTTAGATAGTAACGATTCCCAATCAGATATTCGTAGAGTCCAAGAGTTCCAGTTAAACACCCGTATCTCACAAACCAGAAACAGGTTTTAAGTCATTACACAACTTGATTAGGTTTATGGGCCATAAATACATTACTTTCAGTGCAGCATCATTAAGTTGTAGCTTCTCTAATGCATCACGTAACTCTGAAAATCTGTAAAATAATAAGTCAATATTAGATATGAAGCACACACCTTTGCAGTGTAAGAAGATTTAGTCTGGAACAAATAATAGAAAACAGTATGTAATAGAACAGTACTGATCCGAATCAATAGGAAACAAGCCACAGAACACCATAGGAGTAGCCTCCTTATATCCGGGCAGTGATTGGTCTGCCCTTCTACCATAATGGGTAATAGTGTCACCCACTCTAGCATCTGCAACTGATCTTATTGAAGCTGAAAGGTAGCCCACCTGAAATGGTAGTGAATACTCAATAACACATAAAGATGTACATTAGCATTTAAAATTTTAATAGTGTACAAATTCAAGTGGGAAATAAAGTCTTCAATTTTCTCTCCTACACTTTCTATATAGTAACAAAATCACATTATAAATAAATGCCACGTCCTTTCATACACAAGAAAACTTTGTATTTTCTTAGAATAGATTAACAAAGGAGAAGAGAAGAGAGGCTACAAATAAATCAAATTTCCTATGTTCAAGGAATTTTAGTTTATTATATTGATTTCAACTGATTTGGGGTATGGTTGGAAACATCTGGTGAAAGAAATACTCTATTTGCCTTGCAAAGACTGGGTTTGTTTGATTTGTCTAGTCAAATTGAAAATTTTGCAGTCATACTTTCCATATGAACTGCCAAGAGAAAACCATAAGAAACTCCGTCAAGTTTACTACCACCAGTTTTTGCAAGTTTAAAACTATAACAAATATGCTTAACTACAGATTGTAGAATTTGTCAATTTGACAAAAAAAATTAAACTACATTGATCTTTGCAGGTTAACCTATGAGAGAGAGTAACATTTCTAGAAATAAGGTCCTATTTAGGGACAACACGAAGAAAATTAGGATAAGTAATTTGGGACAGAGCATGAATATCAAAATTTTCATTTAAATTTTTATAATTGATAGATTACGATGGAAAGAAAAATTACAAGAAGATTTATCAATTGACTTGCTAATAAAGAAACAAGTTCCATCAGTAAACAATCCTCTTGAATATAAAATGCTTGAATCATTACTCATATCGCCCAGAAGATCCTCTAAAAAAACACATAAATGCACTAATTAACTAATAACTCTCATTTAGTATTCAATTTAAACATAGATTGTAACCAAACTGTTATACTTAGAAAACAAATGCTAAACAAACTAATAAAGAAAACCAGCCAAGATGAGTCCAGAATAAACACTAGCCACAACATAACAAGAAGGATAATGGCATTTGAAGCAAACTTACAAGGATATAGAGGTTATTTATTATGAGTTAGGAGGACAAATCTACCTCACCAGCATATAATTCTTCAACTTGTAATTGATTGGGAGATAATACTCCAATCTCATCAGCAAAATAATCCTGCTTTTCCAAATTTAGGGGAAAAAAATTTATATGTAGGTGAAAGAGACAAAGATGAAATAGAATGAAAAAAATACAACACTCAAATATCAGAATTTATAAAGGTGAAGAAAATTTAGATTATTATATATTTGAATTGGGCCAGACATTGAGATAATTCTCAATCAAGTAAAACTGAAAAAGTTAGACTAATGAGTTTTCATGTATCCAATTAGTTAGGCAAACAAACTAATTTTCACCGTTTTTTATTTTTCATCTTCTGCGGGAGACAATTGTGCGATTAGGTATGACGTGGTTTGGTTTCACAAATGAGTAAGTCCTTTTGTTTGTTTCTCGTTAGGCACACCATCTCCCTTGAAACCTTCCAAGATCCCATGACATTTTAGATGGAAACTCAGCATTCAACTAACTGCTCCCTACTGAAATTGCAGATTACAAAAACTAGAAACAATAAAATAAATAAATTCAGTGAATCTCTGAAAATAACTTTCTATTTAAAAAATTAAATAAGGAAAATAAGGCAGCACAAGTCAGTTCGCTGATATGGCATTTTTCCAGGTTCACACTTACAGGCTACATATAAAATGGATTTGAAATAAAGCAGTAGGAAAATCACATGAGTTAAAGAATATGAGCTTCACAGAGATTGACATTAGTTGGTGAAAAGAGTTGGGAAAAAAGAAAAGAAAAGAAAATCTGTGTTACCTTATTACTGGCCATGAAAACAATTCTGTCACCTTTCTTTATAGTCCCATCGATGACACGAAAATACGCAATAACACCTCTGTATGCATCATAGTAACTACAGAAGATATTTACAAGAGAGAGAGAGCATTTATTAGGAAAATGAGCTGAAAAATCGCAACTCATTTTTATGCCAATTCATGGGAGTATAACTGAAGCATTAAGCAGTATATATAAATACTTTTTAGAGCAGAGCATGAAAAAGCATGTGAAACATTACATACTTCCATTATAGTCAAAAGGGCAGAAGGAAGCCACACAAATGTCATTTCTTTTGTTATGTTCTCAAAATACTAAATGTATTAAGTAATGAAAATAGTAGCAAATTATTAATGTTTAATGAAGCTTAGGTTAATACAACCTGATGATGTAAAGACTAGTACTGAAATCCAGAATCGCAGAACAGTGTGAAACTGTTAACTTAGAACTAAAATAGAGAAGTATGTTACTTGCAGCAGAACTACCAAACCAACAGACATAAAACCATTTAATAACTAGTACCCTGTATCCCATCCAAGGTAAGTATTATTCTGTTCTGGAATGTCCAAATATGTTCTGTTTGTCAGACCTGGAGTTGTCTGACTTGATCAAGCAACCAGAAATTAGAGAGATTATGGAAAATCTAGAGTGGGAAAGGTAGAATTTAGAGAGAGAAAAGAGATAGATAGAGTGAGAGAGCAGTCTAGAGAGAGAGATAATTGGAGGGAAAACTTCTTATTTCATTCAGCATATAGCATAAGCAAGCATTATATCATGTTATATATTAATTCTTATCCTACACCCCGTACTCCTAACCTACACCACTCCTAACTAACTAATAACAACTCATAGCTCATGACAGCTCATTTGGCCTAATGCCTTATTGCCTGACAATGTCCCATATACAAAACCTACGGGCTAGTGATAACTTGCACTATACAGCCCTTCCAAAACTAGAGAGGAACTGGATAATGAAGCATGAATCACTAATTGGAAATCTGAAATAAGATGATCAAGTTCTTTTCCCTTAGGTTGCATTTGGTTGGACATAATGGAATGACGTGTGAATGGAATGAGTAGTTAAGAAGAAAAATAGAGGTGGAAGACAAGAACTGCAAAAATTATGAGGACAGTATGAGAATGGAGAAATGGTAGATTGTGCGTAAAAATGTGGTTGTGATGGAATGGATAATCTCCATCTTGGTGGTGAGTTTAGAAATACACATGAATTCGTGGAAAGGAATGAAGCAAGGAATGAACCTTACACATAAATGAACTAGCAAATAATGTAAAATTCATTTCATTCCTATGTCATTCCATTCCGTCAAAACAAACGCAGCATTAAAGTTACTGTCATCTGTCAAAAAAAAAAAAGAAAGGAATTTAATTTTTTACTGTCATCAGGGTTTGAGGCATGAAAACAAAGGGAGTAAAAATTCTAGATTTCTGCATCACAAATCCCACAACGATGGAATGCAATGCAGCCAATTAAAGAAAGATGATTACCTATCAGAGAACTAGAGATATTACATCGGAGAAAGATGGTAAGATATGTTTGCCCATTACTTTAAATGGTGCTGCTAGTATCTCATAAAAGCTGGACAGACTATTTCTATTGTGCTTGATGAAGATCTTAGATATTTAAGTGAGGGAGGTGGCAATAACGTATTTTTTGACTTTTTGTACAGAACTTGCAACACAAGTAATAAAGTCATGATCTTTTTGGTTGAGCAGGTGATGAGCCACAATGATACTACTGGGGCTTTGAAGACAGTTGGAGAGGGCCTCATTTGGATTAATGTCTAAGGTTGATATACTCAATGTTTAGGGTGAAAATCTATGAAAACCCACATTCTATTAAGAAGTGAAGGAAAATTTTGGACATGGAGTCTAGGGAAAATAATATCTTTTCTTCGAGAAGAATTCATTTCACAGTTTTCACCCAGATCTATTAAAAAGAAATTACAAAGAATTACAAAACACCCTACATCAAGGAGGTGGGTATTTGCTAGTTGGTTTATAAGGCTAGAGACCTACTGCGAAGGGTACATAGGCTAGAGACCTATAAAGAAACAATATATATAAATATATGTATATATATAAAACACCCTACATCAAAGAGGTGGGTATTTGCTAGTTGGTTTATAAGGCTAGAGACCTACTACTAAGGGTAATACCATCCAGACTTTATTGATGCATGTGGCTGGTGTACACCTCAGCTGGTGCATTTTGGTCAGTAGTTTCAATCGGTATGAGAACCATACCCAGGTGGAAGTGTGTGATCACATAGCCTAGAGTTGGATTGTGCATTGTATGTGAACTTGACGAGGATGTCTAAGTCTTAAGGTGGTGGAATATAAGGCTTCAAAGCTACGGTACTTGTGGTGGGTGTGGATCACTCCAGCCAGTGCACTTGGGCCAATAGTTTCGAGCTGAGTTCTTTCGACTTTTGATGTCCCCTCATGTACTTCCGCAAGCAGCAGAACACTCGATGCCCGAGCAGTTACATGTTGGTTTCATACTCCACCAGTAGAGCCAAATCTGTGTGTGATATGTGTGTGTGTGTGTGTGTAAATCTTAAATATCAACTTTGAGGACTTTGAAGCTTTCAATCCTAACTAGCTCTTCTATCCCATAAGCCACAACCCTCAGTCCCAATAAGATATTATAAGCAGGAAGTGAAGTTGGTCGTCATTATTTTGGCCGGACTTTAGAAAAGTTGATTTAAGTGAGTATCAAAACTCATGATCCATATGGAAGGAAGCTATGAAACTTTAGTGTTCAACCTGTAGTAAAGCTGAATGAATTTAGGCTCCAGTTGAGGCAAGGAAAACATTTTCCAGTGTTTGTTGTAAAATGGAAAATTTAAGGTTAGCAAAATGTTTTCCACACCCTTTGTATTTTCTTATGTATTTTCGGAAACTGTCTTGCGGAGTTAAAAAAGAAGAAACGTTTTTCGAAAATTAACCAAACACCACTACCCAGCCAAAGCCGCCGCCACCACCCCGTTGTCGTCGTCATCGTCGTCGCTGCCACCTCCACCTCGACGCCACCACCCTGCCACTGCCCCGCCATCGCCACAGCAGCCCTGCTGTCACCACCTCTCTGCCGTCACCATCACCCCGTCGTCTCCACTACCCCTGCAGTCACCCTGTCGCCATCACCACTGCCACAATCATAATTGCATTTTTTATGCATTTTTCAAATTAGCAATGAAACATCATAAAACGATTTTTTCGGAAAACATTTTCTTCAAAAAATATTTTCATATGAAATTATTTTCCAGAACGCATTCAACGGAAAACATTTTCCGTGTATCAAACGGGTTAGCATCTTATTGGGTTATGGCCATTTCACCGTAGATTGTCCAGATCAACTATTTTGGGTGGATACATTTTTTTTATTGATTTTATCATTGCTTTTCTCACTTTAAATACATGTTATTTAATATTTAAGCTCTACTCTCTAAACCAACCCCCCCAAGGTATTAGATGCAAGTGGTCAGGTTTTATTTTATAGATAGCTGTTAGATATGAGCGTTAAAAGTCAGAGTTTGTATTGAGTGATGATTATAATTTGCCTTGGCTCTCTTTAGAAGACAGATTTCTTCTTTTTCTAACTCTCATCATTGTATATTCCTTAGGGTAGCGAAATTAATAGTCTTATCCTTTGAGTTGCAGGTTACCCGTTGGTGGTGATATCCTTAAATTGAAAAGATGCCGCACCAGTTCACAACATCTTACTTTGAAGTTCACAACGACCAAGTGAAACCGTATCCTAAAGAGTAAAGACGAATGAAAAGAGGACATCATACAAAATTAAATAGTTCTGCTAGTCCAGATAATTATGTAACAATCAAAAAGCCTCCCAAGAACTTTTATATCCATGTGATTCTCAAAACCTCTGATTTCTAACAAATGCACACTTTTCAATGTTTAAGGGGATAGACATGCATCAAAAATGCTGAAAAAGAAAATTTTATAAACTTCTCCTTCACAATAACAGGAAAAAATTTTTACTTTTCAATGCATCAATGAGCATAAATCCTTACACAATAAACTTAAATAAATAACTCAAAAATTAGAAGCATAAATGTATGAATTGATGCGAATTCCTAACAGTAAAAAGTTCACCTACGTTACCTATGTCAGATACCTATCAAATATAAGAGCCCTCAAAGGTCTTTTGGCGGAATCAGGAGGCGGAGGTATCCTTTCTACAATTGCATTCAAAATTTCAGTTATACCTATTCCTTCCTACATTAAAAGAGCAACAACAGAAGGAGATTAATATCATCAAGTTGTATACCATAATCAAATCATTCATTTTACAAAAAAAAAAAAAGACTATTTCTTTCTCTAGCGCCGGTGAACATGTAATAAGAGGAAGTACATGGATGCTGAAAATGAAGCCAATCAAAAGCTAACCTTAGCCGAGCAATGAATTGCATTGCTACAATCTAAACCAACAACCTACATAAAAAATTAATGAAATCAAAATTAGATTGAAAAATAATAAATAACTAAAAATTAAGACATGATGGCCAAAAAGACATTGGACTTTAGTCACTTTACGATATTTTATTAACTGGCTTTAATCTTTTTATTTATAAGTTAGACAACAATATATAATATACATATAATTTTGTTACGAAATCAATAAAATATTACGGAATACGCCTCAAATTTGCTACAACTTTATGTAATTATAATTAACTATGCAACAAAATAAGATGAAAAGAGCAGGCTGTTACACTCTATCCATTAAATGAAGGGCTCCCATCTTAAGTGAATTTCAGGGACATTTGTTAACCTTATTGGAGATCAAAAGGTAAGGTTTTACATGGGAGAGAAGAAAAGGTGTGTGTGTGTGTGTCTCTCTCTCTCTCTCTATATATATATATATAGATACACACACCCCATAGTCAATCTAGTATACGTGATGCATGTGCAATGTATTATATTTTTCTAGAGACATAAAGATTTTAGTAAAACTAAAAATAAGCTCTTCAACTTAATAAATATTAAGAAAATATAAGAAAATAATATAAAAACACCCACTACCTCATATCTTCTCCCTTAAATTTGTCAAACCACATCTCACTTTTTCTAAATATATATATACACACACACAAACAACAGAAAAAAGAAGAAAAGAAAAAGATTCTTCAGATCAATATTGCAAATGAGGGGAGGATTTGATGAGGATGTCAGCAGTAGGCCGTGGGATCAAAACAAGGACTGTGAAGCTGTTGCCAACTGAAACTGAGAAAGATAAAATCGTGCACATTTGTATTTTGTAGTAGATGAGCAAATTTATACCCAATTTTGAGCTTGGGAAGAAGCACTATAATGTTGTAGAAAATAGATGTGGACTATGCTAGCTATTCAAGCAATTAGAAAAAACCGTCATAGTCCAGTGCACCCCTCCACGGTAAATAACTATAAACTATGGCAGGGTAGGACAACAATCCATGGAGTAGCCACACAGTTCAACTGGGAAGTATGTTAAGAAAATGTCAGGTCCAAATTCCTAAGTAAATAGGAAAAGCAACTAAAGATTACATGCATGAAAGGAACTTTATAATTCAATTCCAATAACACAATAAGCATTATTTCTGGCATGCAAAAGTCAATCAGTAAAAATGACATTTGCAAGACAACATCATGTTCTCAAGCAAAACCGGTTAGTAGAGTAAGTACATGTCTGATGAACAAGTAATTCCTTCAAATTTAAGCAAGAGAAAAATTATGCTTCAAAAATTATTATTTCTCCACCTTGTCCCACGAAAGACTACACCCATTAAACAAACAGAATTATATATGGTTTTCATGTCCTATACACCAACCTCCTCAATCTCCCGTGAAACTCGATCTGGTTCAGCACCTGGAAGATCTATTTTATTTAAAACCTGCAGCAGCCATCAGTATTACAATTGCTAAGTTCTTTTTCATATATCACAAATTACAATGTCACTAATATGATACGGTCCAAATAAAAATTGGCAAGTAGATGAATCCAACAAAGAATAAAATCTCAGAACAGCTTTTGCTTTTGACATTGAATATTCCTTTTGCCAGGAAATACCATTTCCAACACATGAGAAACGTATAAGGGTGTAGATCAGAGACCCTTCCTTTTTTGTGTAAAAAATGGCAAAATTGCAGTGTATCAGTTTGGAACTTAGCACTCTTCATAAATATCTATATCCAGCAGCACTCTTCATCATAATCCATGTAAATTAGCACGGAGATTACTTTTAATAGATTGCACATATAAATTATTTAAAACTACAAAACCCATCTAATAAGCAAACAATTTCTGAATATTATCGAAAATTATAATTTAATGTATTTAAAATAACTTATAGATTAGTTAATTAATAATTACCAAACACACACACAAACATATATAAATTTAGACATACACATGCACACACACACACACATATATATAATTAGTGTGTGTGTGTGTGTGTGTGTGTATAATTTTAATTAGCAGGAAAATCCTTTAGAAAATCATAAATAAACACCCATCACATAAGAGTTAGAGAGGGTTCCCTATTTATAAATAATTCTGCGTTGATTATCAGGTTTAGCAATTAAACCCGCTATCAACTAACTTCCTCCATTTGCATAGTTTATGTTTACATAGCATGTCCGAAGCCAGAAAAAGGAGAAGGGTGGCATAAGGCATAAGAAACTGGGTAGGAAAGAGCTAAATCTTATTAGCGAACCTATATGATGTTCGCTGAAGTGTTCCCTTCTAAGTGACGCATTACATCAGGACCCTTGTACCACACGAGGGTTAAGGAAGCTAGTGTTAGGTCATCATTTCTATAGTGTCTCACAATATCAATGACACACAATATCTTGTAAAATAATTATTTTAGAAAAAATAAAATAATGTTCCTTATATTTCTATTATTTTTGAAACTTTTATTATTGTGATAAGATAGTGATATGAAAAGTCCTTATATTTTGTATTACTTTTATCCTTTGTAAATTAATTAGAGTTAAAAAGACAAAAAACCCTTTCAATATAATAAAATATGTCAAGTCAGCATTTAATAATTGACTTTTGGTCCACGTCAGCATTAAATTTGAGTTGGCACGAAAGTTGGATCAATTTGAAACTATAGAAAAAAGTAGAGGGATAATTATGATAATTAAAAAGTACATGGACTAAAATGAAACCAAACTTTAGTGGTTTTGTTGTTTTATATTATTTTGTATTATTAATTCGATAATCGATATAAACTATTCGTGTAAACGAGCAATTGACCTCCCACTCAAATCTTCTTGAAACAAAAAACCTTAGCCCCTCTGGAGGTTGCACCAAGCGGGACAAATTGGCTGAGCTAATTGCATGGTTAGCAAGCCAATCTGCACAAAGATTTCCCTCTCGGAAAATATGTAACACCCGCACGTGCCGATTTCTATCCAAGATTTTACAAATTGCGTTGAATAATTTTTTGTCCTTCAAATTTCCAGCATTCCTATTTCTAATAGCAGTAGTCATCAGTAAGGAATCAAGCTCAAGACAGATTTGTCTATAGCCCAAGTCCCATGCTAACACAAGACCATGGAAAACTCCCGACAGTTCAGCTTGAACTGCCGTTGAGTATTCAACCAGATGCACGAAACCTCCACACCACTTTCCTCCGTTCACAAATCAGGCCTCTACAAGCTGCCTATACCTGGGCATCCCTTAGCTTATACCACCCTTCCATAGGTGGAATCCAAGCAACAAACTGCACCTCTTTTACCTTTTACCTCAAGCTATTTCCTCCCCACGAACGCCTCTCTCCTGTATAGAAAGCTGATTCAGAAGCTCTCATGTTGGATTATAAATTTGGAAATCTCCTTCATGGGTTCTACGATTTCTCCACTTCCAAAGCAGCCATATCGCAATAAGAAACATTTGACCCCAATTATGTCCAAACATAAGTATGATCCCAGTTATGTCCAAACACAAGTCTGTTGTCTCGTAAGTTTTTAAAGATCCACTCCTGTAAAGTCTCATTGTCATTCCAGTGAGATGTAATACTAGGATCCGCACTTTCCCACAAACGTCTAGCGAAAACACAATCTTTCATAATATGTTTTAGTGATTCATCCTCCTGCCCACAACCTTGGCACAACGTATCATTAATAACTTTACATCTATTAAGCACCAACTTAGTAGGCAATCCGTCATGCAAAGCATGCCAAAGGAAAATATTAATTCGGTAGGCCCCTTTCCATTTCCACACTATATTCCGGTTCAACTCAGAACTTAAGTTATCTTCATCAGCTAATAAGGCATAAGCAGAGGCAACAGTGAACAAACCATTTGAAGAAGAATCTCACACAATGTCATCAGAAGCTTCTTTATCTAGGGGAGGAAAAACAGCATTTATTTTAGAAATAACAAAATCAGGAACATGATTATAGACAAAAGTTAAATCCCAATTACTTGAGTTAGTAACACAATCTTTTAACAAGAAGGTTTGAGCAATTGTCGGGCACATCTTCCAGAATATTACCCACTAGACTTCCCACTCCATCTAATCAATTAACAGTCCAAAAGTTCACATTACCCTGTTTAATATCCCAACGTACCCCTTGGATCATCTTATTCCAAACTGAACAGATATCCCTCCATAGAGGCAACACATTAGAGCCAAACTATTTGATTCTGCAATAGGTCCTCCCACTTCTAGGACTTGATATACTTTGAAGCAAAAATCTTTACCCACATCTGGTCACGTCTTGTAATCAGATCCCACGCCAACTTCATTAGAGAAGCTTCATAAATTAGTCTTTGATTATGAAATCCAAGACCACCTTATCCTTTTGTCTTCAAATTACATTCTAACTGATTAAGTTCATTTTTCTAATCCCAAAGGTCCCACCCCATTGTCTACACTTAAGACTCAATAAATTCACACAAACATAGGAAGCTTGACTGTTTGCATTGCATAACTTGGGATAGCCTCCAACATTGACTTTGCTAAGGTAATCTGACCCGCCATAGATAAACTAGTAGCTTTCCACCCTGACAAACGTTGCTCCACTTTGTCACACACATTTCGAAGTAATTCTGCCATTGTACAGAAGCATTCCCAAATACCTGCCCAGGTCAGCAACTTTAGTGAAATGTCCATGATTAGAAATCTCCTGAGCTACATTGTGATCCACGTTCCGTGAGAAAAAAAAATTGAGATTTAGAGTAGTTTATCTCCTGGCCAGAAGAATTAGAAAAAGATCTTAAACGGTTCAAAATAGTATCCATCTGAGATACCAAAGCATGTCCAAACAACAACAGATCGTCAGCAAAAATTGAGAATTTTAGGACCCCCACGACTAATAGAAAAACCCCTCCAATGTCCCTTCACAGCTTGGGCTTGAATTAAATGACTGAGTTTTTCCTTCCAAAGAACAAATAAATAGGAAGAGCGTGGATCCCCTGGACAAACTCCCCTTGTAGGCTGGAAACTATCCGTCAAGCTACCGTTCCATAAAATCTTGAAACGTGAAGAAGTCACACAGTCCATTATAATATTTATGAGGCATCTAGGCATACCAGTCTCCTCAAGAACTCTTTCAGTGAATACCCCACTCAGCTATCATAAGCCTTAGCCAAATCAATCTTGATTGTCAGAGGTTTTAGAGATTTGTTATCAAGTGTTAGAGATTTCATTTTCTGATTAAGTCATAGAAGTACTATATAAACACTAGTAATCATTTAGCTTTATCAAGACTTGAATTATGAATTGATTTCGAATTAAAGCTTTATGTTTGAGGGTTTAGCTTTATCAAGACTTCGATTATGAATTGATTTTGAATTAAAGCTTTATGTTTGGGGGTTGTTGCCTTAATTATCCTTCTCTTATCTCCTTTGATTCTTTCGTTCTTGATTCTGTTCTGTCCTACATCAGTTATCAGTTACAAACATTGAGTAGGTCAAATGATAAACAATGATTGATGACCAAACATTAACCGCTTGAGGCATATTGAAACGAAAGATAAATTGAAGAAGTGCAACAAGTTGTGCATTCAGAAATAGCAAAACACGGAGAAACCAAGGATAGTCACACGTAATGACCATATATTTTGGGAGCTTTAAATTAATATGTTCTTTATAATGATTCGGACCCCTTACATGACCTTATCAATGGTAGACAAGAAGACGCAACTACAAGGAGGCAAACATTATTCAAGGAGTTAATCTAAGCATAAGTTGCTTGAGCCTAAGTTATTGATATTGAGCTCATCATTCCAAAAAATATGTAATACCGCCTTCTAGTATATTATTCCAAAAAATGTCTAACTGCTTTCTAGTAGGAAGACCAGCTTCTCATCAATTCTCTTTTCCAATAATGGATCATGTTAAGATGCACTCCAAGATACAAACACACACATGGATATATATATATATATGGGGCAAAGGGAGTATATGTCTAGACACACACAAGATAAGATTAAGTGTGTCTTTAGTTATAAATTTGATAGAAACGACATAGTTTTGGTTATTTGTCTAAAACCCTAGAAAATTCAACCCTTAGGGGTGAAACAACATCGTTTCACTAAAATTTAATACAATGGACAGAGATAAGCTTATATGTGTTTTAGACACATATTCCTTTTCTTATATATATATATTCTCGGCTCCATACCACTTAGCTCGGATCTAGAGAAGACTTCCTTTTCTTAATATCATGTGAATTCATTCATATTGAAATGTGAAAATGTTGATGCATGACTATACGATTTCCCATTTCAAAATGATTATAAACAAATTGTAGACAAAAATACTAAGGTATAATGAAAGAATATAAGAAATAAAAATTCCATTTTGACAATGGCCAATCATTCTTCTAATTAAGAGAATCTTTCAAATATAGAACTTCCGTCACAAAGTCTTTCACAACATACATCTTAATTCCCAACAAGCATTCGTATTGTATAATAAATGCAAGTATGTGTATTATTTGTGTGTGTGAGCGCAGATTTGTGTTTGTGTGTGTATAAAAGATAAAAGTAGCAAGACAGCCAACGTACTG
Source organism: Centella asiatica (assembly GCA_014636745.2). NCBI lineage: Eukaryota > Viridiplantae > Streptophyta > Magnoliopsida > Apiales > Apiaceae > Centella > Centella asiatica. Next base: position 11,623,152 of record CM025786.1, read on the forward strand.
GGATTATTTCAAGGTTGTTTTCTAAGGCCAAATATACATTTGCCAATGTCTGAGCTTCTACTCCCTGTGACATAAGAACATACATTAACTTTATTAGATATCACCAAGAACTTAATTGGGAGATAGCATGAAATTATGATTAAGCAGAAGTCAGAGATAACATGAAATTGATTAAGCAGAAGCCCGTCAAACTGATAATCACAAGTGGTACAATATTATGAAAAGACTCCCCCATAACAAACGAAAGGAGGTAAAAATCATCAAATAGCTAATGTTCAAAAGATAGCCTTGCTTTTTCTATCTTTGGTACTATTTGATCATTATGAGCCCTCTCAAGTAACTTGCCCAATGTTAACAATCAAGTCTAGGAAGAGGTTCATGGGATGGTATTGCATCGAGTCCCAGTGTATTGAATAGAATCCATTCAAGTGGGACCGCACTCTATTTCAATTTGCAATATTTAAGGAGTGGAAATGGTGTAATGCTAGTCAGCTAGTGCCACTTCAAGGAATGGCCAATTTTTCTTGATGAAAAAGTTGAGATCGATAAAGGTAACTTAAGTATAAGGGCTCATTGAGAAAGTGAAAGAGAGACGGTTGTTTTTCAAATAGTTAGATAAGTTAATAGTGTGGCCCTTCATGTACATATTAGGCTAATACAAGAGTTGAGGAGCCTGAGGTATTAACCATTGGCAAGGAAAATAGCTAGAATATAAAATACAAGCTTAGTATCATTACAGAACTTATGGTGGAGCTTGGGGAGGTGTAAAGATTTAACTATTTGAAAAACAACCATCTCTCTTTTATGGAGATAACTTTGAAGACCGGCTAATTAAGATAGATACAAAAAGAAATAGTTTATGGTAGTTAACTTTTAGATATGACTTTGTATAAGGATGATTGAATGCGTTGCGACTATTTTGAGAAGGAACTGAGATATCCTATTAAGGTGGATAGGATCTTGAAGTTAGAGAAGCTTCTCGAGGAGGAGGTAAAGAAATTAGATAGGTTATTTTCTGAATGAGGTTGCAAAGCAACAAACATGGATTGGGTTTTTATTAGTTTTTAGTTTTAACCCATGTTGGAGACTATTAAGGATGGCCTTTAAGAATATATTTCTTTGTAAAAAACTTAACTATCCTAATTATTTTAGTTCTAAAGAGGGATAGGTCCAAATTAGAGAAAATAGACCTATAAGCTACTAACTAGTATGTAATATTCTAGGTAAGGTACTTATATGCAATTCAAAGGTGGTAAACAAATTCTGGGAGCAACTATAGTTGCTAATGAGGTGTCTCAAAATGTGTGACAGAGGGTAGGTAAGGCCTTAGGATTTGGGTCAGATTTTTGAGAAAGCCTACAACAAGTTAGTTGTAACTTTTCAAGTAAGGTGTTGCCCAAGAGAATTTTTTTATATGGAGAAAGTGAACAGAAGGGTGATTTTTTCAACATCTCTTTCCAACAACTGTTACTAGGGAGCCTAAGGCTTTTCTAAGGCCTCTAGAGGCTCAGACAAGATAAGGGAGTTTCATCATCTCAATTTACTCTTGTAGTAAATATTTTGATTACGGTACTCAGGAAGAATGTGTTGGAAAGTCAGGCTATTGGTCGTGGTGCTGAGAAAGAGAAAGTGAGAATTTCTCTTGTTGCAGATGATTCTAATATTTTCCACCTGAAGATGTAAGTTTTAAGAATATTTTGGTGCTCCTACAGAATTCAGGCTATTTCAGCTATAAAAGTCGTGTGTACCCTTAATGGTGCTAATATTAAGGAGGATAACTTTGAATCCAAGACGCAAGGATTTGTGATCATCATATGGAGATTCATCTCACAAAATGGGTTTGGGGATACATGCACATATATAAATTTATACAAACATAATGTTAATTGTGTTCGTTGACTGATGACCCCAAGTCCCAACCAACTAGTAAAGGCGTTGTTGATATTGATATAAGAAAATTAAAGTTATTCTCATCATTGTATTAATTCCCTAAGTAGTCTTCTCTTATAACATTACGTTAATTGGTACAACATATAGAATTAGTTATATTTGCATTACTTCATCACTTGAAACAAAGATAAACCACACAAAAATCCCCTAGAAAAATCAAGCCAAATTTAGAAGAATCCAAGAATCAGATTCTAGGATCCAGCAACCTATAAAAGAGTCCCTGCTTCTTAGTTGAGGATTATAGGAAAAGAGATAAATCACCTGAGAGGCATCTACCACAAGCAGAGCACCCTCGCATGCAGCAAGAGAACGAGAAACCTGAATGATATAAAAAGATAAGTGTCAGAAATTTAAAACAGTCGATGCAGCAATAAACTTGCTCTTTCTAATCAGTCGCATGCACTTGTAAGAAACAAACAGTTTTCTCCATTCAAGCTGCTTCGCATGTAATTAAGGAACATACAAGGCCACATTGATTTAAGAATCTCCATATATTTATATCAACAACTTACCTGGCGCTAGGTGAACCAAAGAGAACGTAAAGCAGAAAAACATCAATTCAGACGAATATGGAGAATTGATGTGAAAATCATTGAATATTAACACATAGAAGGAAACAAATCCATAGTTGACGCAATATATCATTTTCCTATCAGGAAGTCATGTTAAGCTTGTAATTTATGCTAGCTACACTTGCAATGAGATAATTCTTTATTCCAAGCACTTACATGGACTCTTCATTTTCCTAGAGTACATTGTCTGACACTTTAAATGGGACACTTCATTTTAGTGTAAAAAGTGATATACTAAGTGTTATTAATGTTAGATTCTTCAAAGTAATTATACTTTAGGAGACACCTATTCAAGTTCATGCAAGCACATAATTATTATCATATAAAATTTTCCACTCAAATCGCAATATAGCATTATGACAATATAACAAGTCTAACAAACATGAAAGACACTGAGGATCAACCAAACCTCTTGATGTGTTATATGCATATATATATATATATATAACAGGATAGTGAATATGTTTCTAGCAAAACCTAATGTAGATGTTAATCACAACTAGTGAAATGAAGAAATCTCATAATGCCACTAATGAAAATGGTAAAAAGTCATATCTCATTAATAAATAAACTAGATAAACACCTAAGATTAAGTGTCTCTAGCAACTTATTCACTTTCCAGTATGTATATATAATTAAAGTACACATTTATATATACCAGCGACAGCCCCTCTCCATGAAATTTTTAAACAATCCTTAAATATACAGTATATTTAAGGAAAAATTCAGAATCTATGTTGCGTGAATAACAACTGTGCAGTATTTGTCGCCAACAAACTACTTCTGCATTTCTGCTCCACTTTGGAGAGGAGGATTTTTTTTATTGGCTTCCACTTTGTAGAGCAGAATGTTGAAGTTTGTTGATAACCCAATGAGAACTACATTGTATGTATATACACAGGCGCACACACACACACACATATGGACAAGCACTAATAATACCATTGAAGTGCATTTAAATTTAAAAAAAAATATGTCTACATAATTCCAATTGGCACCTTTACAAGACATGAGAACTACGATTCCTACTTTACTTTATAAAGGAACACAGTGTACTCGTTTGTATTTTATGATTATTTGTCAAATGCTTATTCACAAGAGTCGATGAACAATTGACAAATAATAACACTAAGATTAAAATTAAAAGGAAATTCATTATATTACATATAAAAATGAAATTCATCCTAAAAAACTTGTAAATGTAAAAGAACAAAAGGAAACCATCTGGCGGCAAATACACGTACCTCGTAGGAGAAGTCAACATGCCCTGGAGTATCAATAAGATTCAGGCAAAATGGTTCATGGTCATAGAGAAATCGCATACGAGCTGCCTATAACAATATGAAAGGAAGTAAAATTTAACAAGTTAGAATCACCCAAACAAAATATATATATATATTACAATGGTTCAGATTATGTAATGTTAATTTGAGAATCAATTGATATAACCATGCAAACATAGACTAAACTATGTTATCTGGGAAACAAGACTCATGTTCACAAACATTCATTGATATATTTCCACTCAAACTTGCTGCTGAGTTGTGATGTTTATTGGTTACGCTTGAATACATGCATCCAGAAATGGGTGAGGAAAATCATTGTAGGAGCTTCGTGCAGTTGTACCTAGGTGAGGCTCAAGAAAGACCCAAAAGTTTTTACAAAAATAAGATACGGAAATGATATAGTTTGAAATGTAGAAGCCGAGATCAAAGTGGGAATGATGCGGCACACTCGGACATTAGCATCTATGTAGTTCAGTGGACCCTTAGTGATACAACAAACTTACCACATTAGTATCCACGTGTGTCGCACCAGATGTCAGTCAAAAAGATTCGGACTATGTAACAAAGTTCAATAAGATAGAGCCTACATATAAAAGACAGAAAACAGAAAGAATCATGACCATATATACGTGGCTTGTAATATTTTGGATTCCTTGTCAATCAAGTACCCATGTCCAGGGAATTTTGAAGTCACTACTACTAATAGAAGTATCTTCCCTTCTAAACAACTGCTCGTTAATGAGATCTATGTCTTCACATTGCTAGTGTAAGGAAAGAATGAGTGCCCTGAAAGCGTTACTCGCAATCTGACAATATTATTTTAACACATACACAGACATTAGAAAATATCTCCTACAAAAACTATAGATGAAAGCTAGAGGAGAAGGAATCACCTTAAATGGAATAAGAAAAAAAAACTGAAAACAACACTAAAAGAACTGCAGCTTTTTAATGTTTAAACATATCTTAAATGGCTTGATCACCTGAATTTTGAGTTTTAAGCTTCTTTAATTCATTATGTAATCATTAGTTATTTCTCAAAATAAGATGTTCATATATGGATACGTGTATTCCTACTTTCTAATTCATAGGCAGAAGATTAATGGCTATTTCAAAAATATTGTAAGTTGCTAATTTCTTGTCCATATGAAGCATAATTTGAGTATAAAATAAGGAGTTAAAAACTAACTTCTGAGTAGGACCACAGGTTTCAGGTCTATCTGGATTATGTGGAGTGATATTTTCTCAGTTTAACATATTGTCCTCAAGCTTCAGGTTTGGTGGAAACTGTATATGTTGCATTAAATGTTTCCTTCAACTGCTCTTTATTACATCAATTATGATACTTGTTATGTGCCTATGCATCACGTCAGTTATCTAGTCGTCATCTAAAACAATGCGTACACTTTAGCAATCTTTCTTATTTATCTTTGTATTGTAAAAAATTGTATACACTACATAATAGTAATATACATTTCGCATTTTCCGAGATTGCACCAAATAAAACTCTCAAACCCATGGCTTGAAAGATAATATGCACACGGCACACCGTTTTCTTTATTTTGTTTTGATGTACACACTAAATGTCTTTTGGCCAGCACTGCTGTATGGATCTAAATGTTAGAATACATGGAAATAATATGAGCATAAAAAGGGAGTGGTCCAAATGAAAATGTTCAGGTGGATGTGCAGTCAATCATATAAGATTAAAGAAGATCAGGAATGTCAATAACTTCAAAGAGAAGTTTAGGTAGCACTGATTGAAGAGAAGATGAGAAACATAGTTTTTTTTTTTTATATTGATCGACAAACATAGTTTAAAATGGTTTAACCATATTTTAAAAAGACTTCTAGATGCACCAGTAAGAGGGTTTTTTACCAAGAGCACGATGGTGTTCACACAAAGTTATAGATTAGGGATATAAGCAACTAGAATTTTGGAGTGGAAAGAGGGTTCTTTATTTCTTTTACTTGTATTTTATTTATTGTTTACAGAATTATGCTACATTATTGTTCTTTTCTAACTATTATTGGTTCTTTTTTTCTATGTTAATTTCTTTATTTTGTTTTACTTTTCTTATGTCCTTTATATCTTTCATCTTTAGTTATACATATTACATATGGATTTCAATGACAACCTAGTTCAAATTAAAGCCGATCTATTAATAAAAAACTGGCAAAACCAATTGAAATTGGTCTTCTTCTTCTCATTTCATGCCTACTACTCTTTGTTCCCCCAACTTAATCATTTTGAATCTCCCACTTTCTTTTCCTCAATTCCTCTTTCAAATCTCCCATCTTAATCGAGTTGTAGGGATTTGCTTACTACATACATAAAAGAGTCATAACAGATAACACAATCGGAGTCCAAAACATCAAATTGAGTTTTAATAATAGTAATGGACAGAGGTGGTATAACAAAACAATGGATCTAAAAAAACTAAGTGGTGCCTTTTGTCACATTAAATTTAGGATGAAAATATTAACTTTAGGAAGAACTTCAGGATGCGATTGCATTTCGATCTAAATAAAAACCCAATCATAAAATACACATTTAAAGTCCTTGAATGAAAAATGTGGGGTCCACAAACTGCTTTTCACTTGCTAAAATGCTTGTCTAATGTTTTCACAAGGTAGGTTCATGACTTTCGGTCTACATAGAAAGGACAGGACATCACATGAAGATTAAAATTAATAATCAAAAGGATGTATGTATCGCAATTCACTTTCTCGTTTCTACGTACCGAATACAGATCAAGTTTGAATTCCAAATTTCAGAGGATACATTGCCAGAGGAAGAATCATTTAAAGGTTGAAAGGACACAAACCATAGAAAATTTAGCTGCGACACGAAAGACTCTACAGCAGAATATTTCTTATGAAACTGTAACACCAAAACCTATCAGAACAGTTACCCAAAATAGTATATTGCGTCTATCAATTTTACTGAAATACAAAAAGAAACTATTACTCACACATTTCACTCTTCAAAATAAGGAATCCAATACAATAATAACAGATTTATATACTCCTTGTTTCCTGACGGTCATAATACAAACCTGTAGCTTGATAGTAATACCCCGTTCTCTCTCTAAATCCATATTATCAAGAAATTGCTCCTTCATTTCACGCATCTCAACTGTACCTGTTGTTTGAAGCAACTTATCTGCTAATGTCGATTTTCCATGATCAATATGTGCAATAATGCAGAAATTTCTGATGTTCGATATGGGAACCTGAAACAATAAAAGGAAATGTCCTCAGTATTTAAGAAAAGATAACAAGGCCTTACGCTTAAAAGCTAAAAACTGTATCAGTTTTGACCAATAATGTCACTATGCTCTATTACAAACTAAGGAAAAAGAGAAAGAAAACATGATGAAAAGGAACTATTTAGTCAAAAAATAAAAAATAAAACAAAAAAAAAGTAAACAAAAAGGTAAGCCTCACTATGAACAACTGAACAAAAAATCAACTATACACCTTACACAACACTCTGATGCAATTTAGTGGAACTTAAAAGTTTGAGTTTCTACTGATATCCCTTACCTTATTTTTTTTCAAGGGTCAACAATCTGCGACAAAGAAGCATTACATAAGCCACGGCATGTGTTCACTTATTAATTTTTTTTCCTTTGACACCACCAATAAAGAAAAAGCATTCTGTTAGACTAGCTGTCTTGGGCATTACATAAGCCACAGCATGTGTTCATTTATTTATTTATGTTTTTTTTTTTGAAAACCACCGATAAAGAAAAAACTTTCTGTTAGACTAGCTGTCTTTGGATAAAAGCATATGGAAACTATGCTCTAGCAAATACTCTGCCAATCAAACTAGATAAACTTTTAGGGAGTAGCATTTTCTTCTCAATTATCTTTAGTGTCTAACATAAACTTTAGTTGTCCAAATAGAGTATTATTGCTATTCTATATTTCAAATGTACACTTACAACGTGTATTAGAAACATTTATCATCATAAAATGAAAGTGGTTGATCGTATAAATTACTTAATAAATAAAAAAGTTGCCTTAAATTTCAGTTATGTAACAATTGTAAGATATGGGTAGTACAACCAAGAACTCAATAATATCATGTTATTGGTAGTTAATTGCTGTTTCTGTAGAAGTTTGGCACACTGCATGAACCATGGACAACATTAATAATTGCACGTTAGTATTCTAAATATTGTAGGTGACTATATATATTATTAGTCTTTCATCTTCAAATTTCTCTAAATATGTTTCACATTTGTCACACCATAATTCTGTAGATAATGAAGAAATCTGTACAGACTTGCATAGTACTACACTGCACGCTACAACAAGCCATGCATAAATCTATTCTTATATATTTATTCACAAGAAGAGTTCACGAATACAAGGACTCTTTAGTCACTTTTTTCTCAACCCTAATTACAACATACTCCACCCCTTATGTTATGTCTCCTTAATTACATTAAAAATAATTATTTCCATAAATTTATTCTTATAAATTGTTATATAACTTGAGATAATTTTAGCATATACAAAACAACACAGCGAGTTAGTTACTATTGAGTTAATTCACTAAGTCACTAGTTCAATTTGAAATATATTTTTAACTCCTATGAAAACTTTGTTAGTCAATCTAGGATATTAAGTTTGTTATGTTCCTTATCAAAAGTCAATTTAAAAAGGAATAAGAAAATTAAGTCAATTTATAATTTTGAAGTTCATATATATCTGTAAAATTGAAAAAATATATATATGTCTACATTATATTATAAAAGCACGTAACACTATTATTAAATTTTAATATATTAAAAAGTATTAAATTTCAAGTAAATTTTAAAATTTAATGATTTTGTTATTATCTAATATTTATTAAATTATATCACAATTACTAGATTAACAATATTAAAATATACATTAGAATATTTAGCCGTGTTGTGCACGGGTTTATAAGCTTAGTCTGTATGTATATTAGCATTCTCGCTGACAATTTCACAACCAAAATAGTAATGAACACAAATATGTCTCTAATTTCGCTAAGGAGCGCGCACATAATTGAAACTAAAAATACATTACACCATAGAATAAACTGATACCAGAACTGAACAAAAATGCCATAAATCGACAAATTATCACACTCAATCAAACTTCCCATGCTTAGTAACACCAGTGTTTAAATTGATACCAGAATTGAGTAAAATTAAATGATAAAAACAGCAGGCGTCACCTTTTGAAGACGGTCTTTGCCGGCGGTGGCGGCGTTGCCAACGCTTTTCCGTTGAACATCAGCGGTCTGGCAATAGATGTGGAAGCGATTCCGCAAGTTGAAATTGATGTTGTTAGAGCGATGAAAATTACAGGAGGAGGAAGAAAAAGTTCTGGAAGGAGGAGGAGGGCAATTTGTGTGGTGTGGTATAACCTTTGAAGATAAGAGAAGTAAACGGCAAGAAGCCATTTCTTCTTCTTCTTCTTCTTCAAATGATTCTTCACCGACTGCTTGCAATCTCTTTTATACTTGTGTATTGGAAGTGGGTTTTGAGCCGCAGAATGTTGTATTTGGATTACGTCGTAGACGAGTAGCTAGTGGGAAAATGGGAGTTCGGGGTCTGGTACTGATATTAATATTTATCATTTTATTGGTTATTTGTTTTTTAAAATTTAATAATTTTAAGTGCTGAATATTTATAATAATTTTGTTTATTGGATTATTATATGTTTTTTCTGATTGTTTAAGCGATAAATATCTATCTATTAATATACTTTTTTAATATATGCGATTGTATTAAAGAGAAGTACGAAAAAGTATTCCCTCGGGTATTCCACAAAAATAACAAATCTTTTACGATTATTAATTTTATATTTTTTATTAACAATTAAATGTTTAAATTATAAAAAAAATTCGTGAAATTTATTATAAATCTTTAAGTTGTAACGAAATCTATAAGTTTGTAATTAAAAAAATTTTAATTTATCACAAAATAACAAAAAAAAAATCAAATGTAATTCTTTTTGGAACAACATTTTTTTTCAAATATAATTATTTTTTTGGAATAGGGGAGTAACAATAAAAAACAAAGTTTTGCTGAAAAAAAATATCTATTATTATTAAGAAAATTATTTGTGACAATTTCATGTCTTACGAATCATTTTCTTGTATTATTGTTTTATTATTTTATAACTGAGTTGTTACACCAATATAAATTAAATGTAATATTTTACTCAAATATTTATTTATCACTTAATTTTAAAAAATATTTTATTTTTTCTTCATTAGCTTTATTGTTCTAACTCAGTTAAGAAATAATTAATAACTAATTTAGCAAAAGTCATATCATACATATACAAACTATACAAATTCTATTTTATATATTATATTTTGTACTATTGTATAGGTAAAAGTAAAATGAAATTTTTATCACTTAGCATATGCTTTGTGCGTGTTTTAATTTGTTAAATATATACCTATATATTAAAGAAGTAAGGCATGAAATGTATGGTACATATGTAAATTTTAAAAAATTAAAAATTAATAAACGGCAAAATCTCAAATCTTAAAATAATTTCATAACAGAGTCACAAAAAAACTCTAATTTTATAATATAGTGAATATATATTAATTATGTTTTATAATAATTTAAATCAAATAATTTATCTAAATAATTTATGTATAATTTAATAAAATACACATATTTATACTCAAATTATGTTCAGACTAATCTCTCCCTTGAACTCTCCTCCTATCATACACAAGAGTTCTCGCAAAAAAGAATGAAGGTTTCTGAATAATAACATATTACGATATATGTCATCATACAAATTATGTTTAAAAGTCAATGTTGAATGTAGAGAATTACATCACTGAAATTATGTCCGATCAAAATAGAGTATTTATAAAGGACTAACACCTTCGACTACTAACACTTGTATATAAATAATACTTTCAAGTATCCAATGAGACAACAAAATAAGAGACTTCAAAATTGGACAATATTCATTCTATAAAAAGTTTCTTATTTTTGAAAAACAAAAAAGACTAACAATGATCACACCCGTGCAGTGTACACGTGAAGTGGCTAGTTAATATAAAATATATTAATATAGTTATTTATTTATGACCCAAAGGATAAAAAACAACTTTAAGTGGCTAAATTACTATTTTTACCATCTTAAATAAAGTCCTAGGCAAGCCTACAACCGTCTTTTCTCTCATTTTTGTTTTAAGAAACTAGACTAGACACGGTGGACGATGAAACAAAACGAAGAAAAAGAGAAAAGCAAACGGGAAGACAAAAACAGCCTCACAAGCAGCGACAACTATAGAGATAGCGAATCTTCTAGAATCGGAGAGCGAAAAGCGTCGAACCTTTGACTTCTTTGTCCCAACGAGTAACACAGTAAAGACCGTTGAAAAAATTCAAAACTTTGACACTACTTGTATTACCATTTTTCTTCAAACAAACATTAGAGCATGTTCAATTTCAATCTTCCTCTAATTAATGGGGAATAAGGAGATTGGATTGAGATTGAAAGCTGCAGCAGAAGCTGCAATCAGTTGTATCGGCTTCGGATACGATATTACTGAAGATTTGAGACTCAAGTACTGTAAAAAGGAATCGCGTTTGATTTCAATCGATGACGATCAGGTTCGGGATATTGTTATTCCGGGTGGGATTTTAATCCAAAATGTTTCCAAACAGATTCATTGCGATAAAGGCGAGCGTGTGCGATTTAGCTCCGATTGTCTTCCCTTCCAGCAGGTACTCATGTTTTTATGTTATGTTACTGGGCGATCAAACATATTAGCTGCTTGTTCTAATATTAAACTGCGTTCTGAATTATTGTTGTTCATGATATTAGTTTCTTGGGTTAGCTGTTTATGATATTCCTGAGGCTAAGTTTTTTTTTTGGGTGTGTATTATTACCTTTTGAAATTTTGTTGTTCTGTTTTTAATTTCTTTGGACTTGAATTTTGGAGATTCCAGATTCTTGTAGTGCAGATGAAAGTTCGGAATGTAATATATTGTGATCAAAGCTTTTTATCATAAACTACAAGGGTTTTTGTCATAAACTATAAGATTATAATAATTGTATCGGTTAAAGTTAAACTACATTAACATTTATTTGAAGTTCAATATGTAATTGTGCGACTTAAAATGTCAAAACAAGTCTCTAATTTTAGGAACAGAGGATAGTAAAATATCTCTCTAGTTTATGCATCGAAGTTCACCTTTTATCTTATTTAGTTGAAGACAGATGCTAAGATCAGCATTTTAAAGCTTTGTAACAACTGGAGTCAATTGATTTAGATACCATTATTAATAAATACTTTAGTTATCTAAAAAGCACTGTGTTTAATTTGTAATTTTTATTCTTTTAGATGTCAGAGCAATTCAATAAAGAAGTATCTCTTTCAAATAAAATTCCAAACGGGCATTTCAACACTGCATTTGAATTCACTGGATCTTGGCAGAAGGATGCTGCCAACACAAAAACCCTTGCTCTTGATGGGGTTTCCATCACAATATACAGCATTGCACTGGATAAACCCCATATAACTCTATGTGATCATATTAAAGAAGCCGTCCCTTTATCATGGGATCCTACAGCATTGACAAGGTAAATCTTTGTATTTGTTGAATTCTCCTGCTTCATAAACAAAGAATCCTAATTCACTCTATTTTCCCCAATGGGTGATTTTTATAATCATCTACGAGTTAGAGCTAAATCAGACTTCACTGCTAATTCTTGCGGTGTTGAAATCGACAAAATTCTGAAATTAGAAAATGCTCCTTTAATAACTTCAAACTCTACTTTTTCAATATTTTACTTGAAGGCTGGATTAGTATCTCATTTGAAATTAATTGGAAGACAATGTGGTAGACGTAAATATTTTAAGGACATTGGAGATGCCCATTCTACTAACTAAAGGTTTTTGTGAAAGCTTTCTTCTAGGCATTTAAAGCGCCATAGATTTATATATATATAACTAAAAAGTATAGAATTCAGGATTATGGATTTGACTGAAGTTCTTTCATGCTTCAAACTTTGCGTACTATTTTTTTGATAACATTGGTATCTATTGTAACAGTTCATTAATTATGATTCTTTAGATGGTTGCTATTAAATGTATAAATCTTATTGTTCTATAATTAGATGACATAAAATCAATGAGGGTTTAAGATTGGCAAGAGTGAGCTAGAAGGATTATGAATAGCCCACAAATTAATGTTGGACCAATACAAAAGGCTTTACAGGCCCACCCAGACATTTCAGAATCTATTCTCTTGGAGTGCGTGTCTTTCTTCCTCGCTTCCCAGTGCATTCTAATTTCCTTTCATTTTTGGTTTCCATCATGTTGGTGTTGTGGTCCAGTAGGGTTGTAAAACTACAAAAAAATTGTTCACCACTGTGTCACTAATTGAGGGTTCGATCTGTAATCATGTATGAAATAACAGTCGGTATAAATTTAGTTCACCAGATATATTATCAAAAACCAACTCTCAGGCGCTGTCATGGAGCAATTGTGGTCTATTCTCGCTCTGCTACTCATTAACAAATCCCAGAAGTTGTGACTGCTGCCACTCCATCCTTTATCTTGGAATTCCTCATAAGCCATAGATACTACATATATGTACCATTGCCCCTTGCAGCCTTGCCTCTTTCTTGCCTTCTTCATTATTTAACTCAATAATGATACTTCATAGCCTGCATTACCATCATAGGGAGCGAAAAACTACTTGATTGCGAAAATGTTGAAGAGATGAAGTATAAGGAACCCTTTTTGGAGAGAGAAAAGTCCAAAGTAGAATTTTTTTCAGAAAGAAACTGTAAATAGTATTATTAAGACAAATGGTGAGAGGAGAGAAAACTTCAGAAAGTAGGTTTTGTTTCTTTTTCCTTTTTTCCCTACAGGAAAGAAGAGCAAGTATATTGAGATAGGAATGAAAAAGAAGACAGGAAAAAAAGGGAAAGAAAAAAAAATAGAGAGGCAGTTGCTACTCGAAGCGTTGCTGTAGATATGAGCGGTTTCTAGTTTAACCAGATCATATAAGTTGGTCGTGACGTTATCAACATGGGTTCTTCATGTTCCTCGACAATATACTTTCAAAATCTGTAGATAAACTGGAAGAAGCTTTGTGATAAATTAGGCCCTACACAAGTTTGCTGCTAATATAATGAATCTTCTCAAATTTGATAATCTGTACGATCATGAATCACCATTTGATTTAATAAGCATATTTGATGTTTAATGATACTAATGACATGCTAAGTATAATCTCATTTTCATTTATATGCATAAAAATATTTAAGAATGGTTTAGTCCAATAACGCATCTCATGTTAGGCATAATAATAATAATCACTAACTGCAGTGTAAGATCAATAACCGGTATCCTTTTGTGAATGCCAGGTTTATTGAAAAGTTTGGTACCCATGTTATTGTTGGTGTGAAGATGGGAGGCAAGGATATGGTGTACATGAAGCAGCAATATTCATCCACTCTTCAACCTGATGAAGTTAAAAAAAGGCTGAAGCACGTGGCAGATCAGAGGTTTAGTGATGCAAGTGGTCACAACAGTAATTCAGAAAAGATTGATGGGATGGAAATGGTATGTAACATAACTTTCCATGATTTCATATTTATATTATATAGTCTACACGTCCGAATAAGGTCCTACTCCTTCCTCTCCTCAACATCTTCTCATGCTTCCACATCAGGGAAAGTTCATGGCTACATCCAGGCTCTAAGTAGGAAGAACTATTAGCTCCTAGCTCAGTCAGACCTCATATGGAGTAGTTCCTCACTTAAAGCAGCGAACTCAAAAAAGAATATCTTGATTGCGATAGGGTCTGTTCCTGTTTTATAACATAGTGTCATCGCTCATTACATCTGGGTCATTCAGTTCACTGCCTCAGATGTGTGTGCATATATTTGTTTGTGAATATACAGACACAAGTAGACACACATAGACATGCACACACTCATAAATGCATCTACAGTAATATATAATTACATATGCATATACATAAAGGGGTGTGTGTGTTGGTCTTTTGGATAGTGTTAGCTCATCATATAAATGAACTCGACCTGAGTTTTGAATAACTTGTGAAAGAGTTGACTCGACTAGACTCTCTCACACTCAAGTAATAGTGGTAGATTGTAAATAATTAAAGTGAATAATCCATATTAAAACTGACTATGGCTATTTTCATCCAAATAGATTGTAGCCATCAAATACATTCCACGACCAAAATTTAAGACAAAGAAAAAAATGCCATATGGACATTAAGTACTCATAATGGTGGAATATTTTATTTCTTCCCCATTCTCTATTAGTTTTCTTTATCTTTTTCATTTTCTTTCAGTCTTTCCAAATTTCAAAACTTCGATTTATATAATTTGAAAAACTCTTGTAGATAACTTAATAGGGGCAGAGGTTGGTGGTGGGATGGGAGTACCTTCCTCCCCCCAATTTTTTAAGTAATAAGTATAACATGTATGTCATGTATAAACTATGATCCCTCTATTTTTTTGTCTATATTTTCCACTTTGTACTCCCACATTGTGTTGTAGAAGTGAACAAATGTATGAGATATGAAATGTAAAATTTAATTATTTGGTTGAACTTACATCATATCATTGATAATATATAATTTTGTATATTTATTTTATTATTTTAATATTTAATATCACATCAAAATATATTGTTGAGAAAAAAAATTTCTTGGTCCCCTATACATCAAGGGCTCGCTATGCCATTGAAACTTTACACAGCATTTCTGTAATGTTTCAATGTAATAATGATATCAAATCTAGTTGAAATTTTGTTATTGGAATACATTGTTGGTGTTATAGATTCTAAAGACCGTTAACGTTATCCTTAACTCCTCTTCTTTAGTAGGGATTTTCCTTATACCTGTATACATCTTGCCTTGTGCTCCCTTCTCCATTAGATCCCAAGGATCCCTATTTAAAGAATGTACGTGTAGTTCACAAATCCATGAAGTAATGAGAAAGCTAAAACTTTTATTGAACATGTTCCTACATATTTTTCACAGTTAGAAAACCAAATCTTCATTGAGTTTGAAATGTACCTTTCCATATCGAAAAAACCAAATTCATTGCTGGAGTAGGATTCAAGAAAGGTCATAACATGCTGCATAGGTTGTTGCGAAATGATATCTGTATTACATTTTGAGTCTGTCAAATATTAATTTACTTCACATCTCTATCAACTTTAGGTTTATAATAATTTTGAAAACATTATCATATTTGGTATGATAGCTAAATAGTTGTTGCTTGCTTTGGATCCTTTAGCTATTATGCTTATCAACATGTTAGTTTGGATGTCGTCAGAGCTTATGAACTTACATTGCTACTTGGATGTCGTCGGAGCTTATGAACTTACATTGCTACTTTTTCACCTATTTCAGCTTGAGATTAACAAACTCGAATTTGTCGATACTCGTGCTTCTAGTTCCTACTTAGACTCAGAGGTGAGTGCTGCATATATATTGGATTTTTTTTTTGTTTTTTGTAGATTTTAGTTTGTTGTATACGTTTATAATGATGTATGATGGATAATATCTTGAAACAATTTCTAAACAAAGTTGAGATCTCTAATTTCCACGACATGTGATCTCTCTTAACTTTCTTCATTAGTTATCGTATAGCATGGTTAATATCGTTTCCATCATAAGAAAAAGTATGGTTCTCAGATATGTCCAATTAATTCAATTGAAAGTGTAAAAGCCTCACTCTCCATTTTCCAGGGAGAAATTTAGTGGTTCCATGCAGATTAATACTAGTAGTGTTTCCAAATTAAATCATGAGCTTGGGATCTCACCGGGGACTTAGCATTATCCAATATGGACACGGAACTATCTGGTCCATTATATTCTTTCTTTTGAACTTTTGTATTGGTCTGAGGGTGTGTTTACCTTATAGTAGTGACCTGAGCTATATTGTTTTTAACCTTTGTCTGTAAAAAAATTGCCATTGCAGGATATTACATTCATCTACAGGAGGAGAGGGGGAAGCAATAAGAACAATTTACTGCATGAAGAATGGTGCCAAAGTGTTCAACTTGAGCCTGATGTGATATCAATGTCCTTTATTCCTATCTCATCATTACTAAGTGGAGTTAATGGAAATGGATTCTTGACACATGCCATAAATCTCTATCTACGATGTGAGAAGAACACCAGTATTAATATAACTATTAATGCCTTTTATTTTTATTGTTATACTTATATGAGGACATAATATATAGGCATGTTGGAAAAAGCAACAAAATTCGGACATAGTTCATGGAAATTTTGGTGATCAGAGCAAATTTGAGGCACAAAAAGACATTTTGAGTTGCATTAGCATATTTCTAATGCCATCGAACATGCAGCTAGTTGTTTTTTGCAGTGGCCTAAATTGTTTAGAGAAATTCATTTGTATCTTGGTAAAGCCTCATGTATAGACTGCATTCATTACTATAATAGGCTACTCGTATAATACGCGACTTTGCAGTTGTATTCTGCTATAACATGTTTTAGTATTTTTTTTCTAGCAAGTATTTATTTGCCTCAATCAATGTTGACTTCTCCTATCTAATCTTTTTTGCCCACACATCTGCCTTAACATTCTCTTATAATCGAATGACCTTTTAATAAAGTAATTTTTGACACAAATTTTCAATTATGTCTCCTGTGTAGATAAACCACCAATTGAAGAACTTTATCAGTTTTTGGAATTTCAGCATCCAAGGCAGTGGGCACCAGTATTTTCTGAGCTAGCTGTAGGTCCTGAGAGGAAGCAGGAAAGCACTTCATCTTTGCAGTTCAGGTTTTTGGGTCCAAAGCTCTACGTTAACACATCTCTGGTATTGTTTTTGAGGAGTTGATAAGTTTTCATTCAATTATTTTGAACTATCTTTTCTTATATATTCTTTCTGTTTTTGGTTCCAAAATTAGAGATACTTTATAATCTTAGTCCCTTAGACTAGAAAGTGAGCTGAAGTCCTATCTAACTGTTAGAAGAATAGTTTAGAATATTCTGGAATATGAGATCCATAATTATAGGAGTAATCGTCAGAATTAAAATAATAGGATTTTCCTTTCTTAAGTTGGATTGTAAGCCTATATATATGGGCATTCTCGTTGTATTAGAGCAATAAATACAAGTACGTATGAATCTTTCCCTTCTCTTCTCTTTCAACACTAACATTCGATATCCTATCTAATGCTCTATATGTTTTTGAAAATATAATTGTCTTTTAAATGTTGTCAATTTACAAATTTATTTCTAACTTTATTGCATATCAGTTTGCAGTTTTCATGTATCTTATGATACTGCCAAAGATATGTCATAGCATGGGAACAAATTGATATGTGATTTAACATGTCCTTTTTGATTCATGTCTTATGAAACATGCTACTCAGATGATACAGTGAATACACTCGTTCACAATTTTCAGTTGAGATGCACCATTCGCTTGTGTTTACAATAAGTAATAGAAAGTACTTTTTCAGGTTCTTTAATCTTATTTTTGAATTTTGACTCTACATTTTTTCTCTTTTCCAGATGATAAAAATGATTAGATAACTTTGGAGATTACTTTAATGTCCACTTTACAGTTTTGTGACTTGATATTACTTTAGATTTCAATTTATGTACCCTACTATTAAGATTAAGGTCATGTACTTCATAGCCAGTAAAGTGAGTTCGTAAAATATTTAGAAATATAATTTACTCTTTGACATTCATTTGATTCTATTCGCAATTTGAGGATTTTTAGGACACAATTCACAGTTTTGCAACTAATTCAGTTTCTCACCATTGACATTAGTATTAATCCTTAATATTGCTTATTCGGGGAGAGAGGATAGAGGAATGGACTACCTCCAATTTTCTGTTTGTTTTAAGTCTTATCAGACTTTATCTGTGCCCCTGTAATTTTCTGTTAGCCTTATAATGTGATTCTAAGCCATCAACCAGAGGACATGAACGGATAAACCAAATATGAAATAGACTGACTGAATGCAACGCATTCACCTTCCCCAAGACATGGAAGAAGTTTCTCGAGCTCTATAAATTCAGTCCTTCGGTTCTGTAATTTACTTAGGCCAATAAGCCATAATATCTGTTGGAAAACATTGGGCCATGTCTATATGTAAGTAACACGAGTTTATGGAGTTCCTATTTGCAGACCTTCCGTCATATCCCAAACTATATAAGAGGTATTCAGTAAATTACACTATTTATTTGAAATGATTTTGCTAAGACAAGTTATCAGATTGCCCCTCGTCTTTGAACCAGTTGAAGACCATTTTTCATTCATGACATGCATCTTGCATATTTAGTTGTTTCAATTGTGGAGATTACTGTTGACTTGGAGATGAATACTATATAATTTCGCATTGACATAAATCACATGATTTTTCTGACCCTAATTTTCATAACAGGTGGACGTGGCTTATAGGCCAGTGACTGGTATGCGGCTATATTTGGAAGGGAAAAAGAGCAACTGTTTAGCAATACATTTGCAACACCTTTCTTCCCTGCCTAAAAGTTTCCAACTTGAGGAGGAACCAGCTGGAAACTACGGTAAGTCCATTGACCAGAGATACTATGAGAAAGTCCAGTCGAAGAGCTTCTCTCATGTTTGTACTGCACCTGTTGAATCTGACAACGATCACTCCATTGTTACTGGGGCACAATTTGAAGTTGCAGATTCCGGTAAGAAGAGAGTTCTTTTCTTACGTCTTAATTTCTCTAAAGTCAATGCTGCAGCAGTTGTTAAACAACCTGAGTGGGTTGGTTCCCCTGTCCTTGGCCAAAAGTCTGGGATTATCTCAACCTTGATTAGCGTGCATTTCTCGACAAACCAAAAACAACCTCCACGGCCATCTGATGTGAATATCAACTCTGCTATATACCCCAATGGCCCTCCTGGCTCAGCCCAAGCAACCAAATTTTTGAGGTTTGTAGATACAACCGAGATGACAAGAGGGCCACTGGACCTTCCTGGTTACTGGGCTGTTTCCGGAGCAAAGCTTGTAGTTGATGGGGGTAAGATACACCTCAGTGTTAAGTATTCCCTTCTGGCTGTGACTTTACCAGAAGACATGGTATTGGAGTAATAGAAAGGAAGTTTTTAAATCGGACACAACTGAAAAGAAAAAAAAGAAAAAGGAAGCCAACATTTACATTAGGGTTGGGTTCAGGTCAGTTATATAGAGCGTTTGTTTCAGTTTAAAATTATAAAATTTTAGATTTTAACAATGTAATTTATATTGTGAGAATTTAAAATCTCATATTCGTTACTTTATGTACATTCGTTACTTTCTCGTCTTCTTTGTGTGTTGTATATGATGAATCTTATTTGTGCAATTGTGCTTCTGTTGTACCTATACAGTATCTTACTATAAGAACTACACAGTAACAGATATGTAAAGGCTAAAGATAATTTTGACTTACAATAGTTGAGAAACCTTCAGGTATGACCCCCAAAAGAGACTACAATTGTTATTTTTTATTTTCTTGACATGGTTTTCTTCATTTTTATCATCTCACCATTTTAAAGATCAATTAATTATAAAGTTTATTTTATTTATTTATTGAGATAGTATTCAATTAATAAAATTTTAGGATTAATTTATGAAATAACAACTAAATTTTATACGTGCATCACATGTACCAGAGAAACTAGTTATCCTAAAAAATTATTAAACTCTTTATGTAGCTAGCCAAAAAACTCATACAGAAAATTGGTAAATATTTTAATGTATATTTTGATATTATTATTATTAGTAATTATGATAAAATTTAGTAAATATTAAATAATTAAAGTTATGGAAATATTAAAAATTGCTTTAAAAACTTTTTATCTATCTAATATATTAAAATTTAATAATAGTGTTGTGTACTTGTGTGGTATAATATAAAAAAGATTTTTAAATTTTTTTATATTATATATGAACTTCAAAATTATATATTGATTTAATGTTTTTATTTATTTTGAAATCATCTTTGATAAAGAGTGGATCAAACTTTTCATGTTAAGTAAACTCAACAAAGTTTTCATAAGTGTTAAAAGATATTTTTAATTGGACCTTTGACTTGGTGAGCTAACTCATTGAGTCATTTTTATTTTCTAAAATTATCTCAAATTCTATAATAATATATCAGAATAGATAGACAAAAACTCTGTATGCTCTTTGTTTTTTTTGTTAAGATAAGGAGCAAAATTTTGAAAACTTAGTGCTTGTTTGGTTGACATTTATAATTTTAACTTTCTAAGAAATGATAATTTATAGAGTTGTTTGGTTGATATTTTAAAAATAATAATAAGGGAATTGAAACTTCTTTAGGAAGTAGAAGTTCTCGCGCAATATAAGAATTTAATTACCCACCCCACTTGGTCAATCCCACTTTCTGTATCATTAATTTAAAAAATGATAAAACTATCCTTTTTTGTTGAGTAAAATACACAATATTCAATATATATTTGCTTTGATTTATTTTTTAAATTATTTATTCTTGTTAAAATTATTTGTTCTAAGTATATGATTTTTTTTTTCCAGAAGACGTGATATTGAGTTGGGGGATGGAGGGACTGGAGTTTGATGAATAGTGGTGAAATAATGTTTTTCCCCTTTTACTAAAATTTTAAAATTCAATAATTAAAAAAAAATTAGTAATTGTGAATGATATAATAGTAAATTGAATCATATTATATGAGAAGTATATACTTGAACCAAACACAATATAGAAAATAAATTTTTAGAAAATGTAAATTTATCAATGTCAACAAAACGTGATAATAATACTTCTTAAAATTTTTTTGAGACAATTAGATAAAAAAATGAATAACAATCACTTAAACGAAACTAAAACTACACATTACCTATTTCGGTATGGAACATATCTAATGAATCACCGAGTAAAAACAAATTAATCCCGCTTGAGGATTATGATAATGAATTGACATTTACACACATCTTCCCCTCTTTATTTAAATTGCATTGTTTACTAAATAAGAGCCATGTTCATTCGATTTATTAGTTTTGCCACATGCTTTATCCACTATTTGTTGGAATTTAAGCGAATTAAGGTGGCAAATATAAGACAATTAGACAAGCAATAAATAAAACAATAAATATTGGCACACTAACAAATTCACTACTAATTCACGAATAAGTTACTCTTGCTTGGACTATATCACGTATTTTTGGGACCACACATAAGTTATCCCAGCAGAGAAAAAAACTCACATATTCAACTTTTCCTTGGACCCAAAATAAGTTATCACAGTAAAAAAAAACATAAAAATAAAGACCCACCTATAACCCCACAACTGTTAAAACACCTCCTTCTCCTTGCCGTCTCCAATGCAACTTTCAGCCATAATTGCAGGCCTGTAAATCTTGGTTAGTTGTTTCTTCTTTCTTCTTCTTTTTTCTTCTTTTTTTGATCTTGAAAACCTTTAACAGTAACTTCTTAGTAATCATAGGAAAAAAAAATTAACAATTATTATCTCATATAATTGATTATAAGAACTAGCCATTTATTCCATACTATGTACGAGAATTGACTTTTTATTTTTTATTTTGATTATATAAATTTCAAATAAGGTTGTTCAAATACTATTCAATTGACTTTGTTTTCTTATACTTAATCTATTTTTTAAAAAGAGTGATATACAAAAATTAATGTTTGTTTAATAAAATATATTATACATTTATAATATTTTTATTAAAGTGGTATTTTTTAAAAAAATAATTTGTCACTGTTATGTTATAATTGAAATTTTTGTACAAATTTGATGATTAAATTTATTGTTTGATCATGTAATTTAGAATAAACATATAATATTATTATTTGTCTAGAATTAAAATATATTTTTTTGTGTCATTTAATAATTGGTTTGGCTCTTCTCCATGAACTATTTCCCAATGCATCATATGGATTTGAATATAAATTATTTTATATAATTGTAACCATACTAATGAATAGAACATGAGAAAAAATAAGATGGTGTGCCAAATTTCACACATTTTGACTATGTAAAACACATGATTTTAATTGTTAAAAAATGATTAAATTTAAACCATTTAAATTTTGTTAAATTTTCATTATTAATATGAATATGTTTTACATTGTCAATTTGGACGAAATTTGATGCACTTGTCTTTATTTTATTTTATTTTATTTGTGTTCGTTATTCAGGGTAAAAATTTATGTTTCTACACTAATATTTGTGTATCTTATTATTTTTCTTCTATTTTATTAAAAGTAAAAAAATTCATTCAATTTTGAATTATAGGACTTTAAAATTTTATTTTGTGCGAAGTGAAATATATCTCTAATTTTGAAATTGAGAAAATAATAGATAATTTTTATAATACAACTCTTAGAACGAAAGAAATCATATAAATCGAACTATAAGGTTCATAGTTTGCTTGATCTCATGATTATTAAGATTTAATATTGATTAATTTATTAAATCGTATAAAAAATTTGAACCTATATACAATTTTGGTAAAATAATGTTATAAGTTGAATTTATGATTAGATAAAATGATAAAATAAAACTAATTTTACATTTTGTAAATATTAGATATAAACCATAACTATGTAAACTTTTCAATAGTTACAAAATGATTAAATTTAAACCATTTAAATTATGTTAAATTTTCATTATAAAGATGAATATACACCGTTTTATATTTTTCATGTTCCTTATTAAGTCTATGTTTGTTTAGCTTTTAATATCTCTTAACATATTAAAAATCTGAGTGTGTTCAGATGTTGTATCATTCAGACTGTATGTTTAGCTTACTACTTATTTCTTAATAGATTCAGTTTTATCTTAATTCAGTAAGTCAGAAAAATAAATTAAAGCTGAATAGATTATGACTAGATAAAATAATAAAATAAATTAATTCAGATATTTAAGGCAAAATATTAAATAAATAATTAAATTTTTATGTAGATTTAGACATAAATACTTAACTGATTCAGTAAATTCAGATTTGATGAATCTATTTATATTCAGACATTTAATGAAACAAACACAACCTAAAGGTAATAATTTAGGTTTTAAAAGTAATATTTGTATTTTATTATTTTTTTCTTGTTTATTTAAACCAAAAAATTTCACTTGATTTTGAATTATAGGATTTCAAAGTTTTATTTAGTGTGAAGTGAAATGCATGTCTAATTTTGAAATTGAGAAAATAATAGATAATTTTTATAATTCAAGTCCTAGAATTGAAGAAATCCTATAACTATTAAGATTTAATATTAATTAATATATTAAATCGTATAAAATCTAAACCTATAGATAATTTTGGTAAAACAATATTGTAAGTTGAATGTATGATTAGTTAAAATGACAAAGTAAAATTAATTTTATATTTTAATTTGTAGACCATATCTAGGTAAAGATTTCAATAGTTAAAAAATGATTAAATCTAAACCATTTAAATAGATGTGAACCATAACTATATAGGATTTCAGTACATGTGCAAAATTATTTTACACTAATATTTAGACAAAATAAGAAATTTAGAGTGGTAGTTAACATCTTTTATAAGTTAAGGTGCAAATAGTAATACATCCTTAATAAATGCATATGCAATTGAATCTCACATTTTTTCATGGTTGACCAATTATATATATATGTATATATATATATGATCAAAAGTCTCTCAACTTACAACGAGGGGTTTATCCATATTCACTTCATTTTAAAACGGATATGAATACAAATAATATTTATCGAATAAAATCGAATACGAATATAGATGTCGGATATTTCGAATATATTTTAAGTGAGAGTAATTTTAATATTTTAGTAAAATATGTAACACATAAAATATAAAATTTTATTCATTTGATTAAAAAAAAATCTACCATAACCTTAATATTCATTTTATAATGAAATATCTATAACTTTATGAACGTAATCTTATTATATAACTTTAAAAAATTACATATACCTTAAAAAATAACATAGTTATTAAGTAAAATTTAGTACAAATAATTGTTAAAAACAGGTACGGATATTAATAGATGCAAAAATGCGTATATTTGTATCCTATTAATTTTTAATCGAATACGAATAATATCTACTTTTTTCAAATACAGATACAAATATTTTAATTGAAAACCGGATATAATTTGGACTACATTTACGGCCCTACTACAACAACATGACATCTTAAAACTAGATAAATAAAATATCAATTCTAAATATCTAAATATGAGTTTATTCTTATTAAAAATATCAAAAGCTACATAACAACATAATTAGCAATATACAATCCTGACAAAAATTTTATATACGAATTTTCAATGAATTGAACACCAAGTATGAGACTACTATGTAACTTAGTTACTACACAGTACAACTTGTATTATGCAATTTGTTTTACGGTTTAACTCATTATTATATTCTTTGTAATTTTAAAAGATTGATTACTGTATTATCTATCTAACCTTCTTTATAAATATTTCGTATAGGTGGAGTTTGAAACAAGTAATCAAGTGAATGAGAAGTGGGGAAATGAGAAGAGACGGAGAATGAAAATGAAGATGAGTGGGAATGAACAAGGAGATAATGATTATGGAAGTACAAAAAAATATTCAGTGCCTGAACTAAATATGTTATTTAATATTGAGGAAGATATATTCATGAATGTTATAAAAATTATGGTCTCAAAATGGGATTTGGAATTATGAAACGTGGTACCAAAAAGATTGAGGGCACAACTACGTATTGCATGTCACAGGTATGGTGAGCCCCATCGAAAAGTAGTGGATAATTTAAATTCATCATGTTGTTAAATCAAATTGCAAGGCAAGAATTTTTGCAAAAAGATTGGAAAATGGAAAATGTTGTGCGACTCAATTCGAAGGCGACCACAACTATAATGTAAGTCCAAGTAAAGCCTATAGATATCGATGCAATCGGAAATTGACAAAATATGTGAAAAGAAGTCTAAATTTATTTGCCGAAGCTGAGATACCAATGAACAAAGGTTTTAAAGCAATTGTAGCCGAGCATGAAGGACATGAAAGTTTGTCTTTCAATAAAAAAGATTGCGAGAAGTATATGGGAACAACGAGGCGATTAAGGAAAATACAAAAATACAAAACTACAGGCACAAGGCTGAATATGTGGGGTTTTAGGTGGGCTTTTTTTTTTTTTTTTCTTTTTTCTTTTTATCCTGTGATAACTTATTTGTGGTTCCAAGGAAAAGCTGAATATGTGGGTTTTATTTTTAATTTTTACTACAATAACTTGTGTAGTCCTAAGAATACGTGATATACTCTAACAGAGTAATTTATTTGTGAATTAGTCGTGAGTTTGTTAGTATGCCAATATTTATTGTAAATAAAAACAATGAACAAAATAATTATGAAATTGGAGTGCGATCAAAACTGAAAGAAGAAAACTCTATTTATACTGGATGTAGAGGGGACAAGTGTGTGAAAGGATTCAGTTGTGAGATTCTAATCGACTGAATAGTTAACTATATTTGAAAAGATTATAGTTACTTTTATATCTTCATTTTTTCTTGCAGACTATTAGCTCTCTTTTTACTATATACTCTCTCCTATATTTAATATAAAATTTTATACGCAAGTCAAGTTGACTAAATTAGGAGTAATTAAGAAAGATGAAAAGATTTAAAGGATAAACACATTTTTTTATTAATTATCTTATTTTCTTTTCTCTGTTTTGCTCTAAACAAGATGAGGCAAAAAGAAGAAAAGAGAAAATCAAGCGAAAGACAAAAACAGTCTCACAAGCAGTTGCAACAACGATCTCGAGAATGAATCTTAAGATGCATTAAGTTGGATAAAATAAAGTTTATTCATAAAAATAGAATAAAAAACTTCATTAATTTTTTAGAGGATGAATCTTATTTTGGGTCGGAATAACTTGACATTTTAAGTTAATAAAAGTTAATGGATAAAATAAGAAAGTAGACGTAAAAAATAAAGATGAAAAAATTATGAATAAAATATGAAACTAAAGAAGAATAAGTTATATGTACAATTTTGGTTGTGACTTCACGTAATAGTGAGTGAGTTTAAAATTATAAAAGGACACATAATTTAATGAAGTAAATAATATGAATAATCTAACAAATAACATACGATTCATTCTATCACATATCGTCTCATCAAATTAAACAGTATAGTAATGGTATGCTTGATTACTCGTTTGAATAAAAATGAGAATAAAATAAATTAAAAAAGAAAAAAGTACCGATGAAAGATAAAAATGTCAAATAAAGTAAATACTGTACGGAGATTTTTATTTCAACCTCCATTCATTCTTTGTTGTCCTTCTCTTTCACGGTTGCTTATTCTTTTTGGATTTCATTTCATCATTCTTGTATATTTTGTTACTTATTCTCTTTCACCATTATTTATTATTTATTAATTTCTTTTCATTCTCATTCAAATAATTAAGGAGAACACAGAGTTAGTCGTCGGTATTACTAATCATCAACTACCTTTTCTAAAAAATAAAGATGTTTATATTTTAAATTTTGTAAAAACTTAGCAAAATAATTGTAAATAAATGTACGAATGAGTATGTGAATATCAGGACATGGACATGTATGTATTAATACGAGCCTCTATGTAATACTTCCTTTGATTAATAATAATTGTTGTTTTGACTTTTTGTACCTAAGTTTAGGTAATATGTATATATATTTGTAAATGAATAATTTATAAAATCGAACAGAACAAGATTACAAGACTACGGGACATACCATGAAGCAAGGTGAAGAACAACCTCAACACGTTAGAATAGAAACTAAAAGAAATACATTTAACTGACCAACTAATTAGCACCATACTTGTAACATAGGTTGGGTGGAGATATATTTCAGGAATTTAGTACAAGTTTTGAGCCTACAGCTTAATATTCTCAATGCATTCCTTCGCCAAAGTTGCAGCTGGCTAGATAGAATTCTCATGATATTTCTTGTTTCCAGTTATCCAAATCTTGTAGACCATAACTGAAATACTTAGTTTGAAGATGAGTTTCGAGACTTTGCTCCCTTGGAAATGGAGAATGAAGCTGACAATTCCATTTCAGTCAAGAGGATGATTCTGAACATCATGCAGTTGGAGAATGGTACACAACATCTCCTAAGAATATGGGCATTCAAAAACTATTTGATCGAGTACTGATTCCAAAGAGTTGTTATAAAGATGACAGTGTGTTGAAACCCGAAAACATAGTCTATTATGCAGGGTAAGCCATATGGATGCCAAGTAATATGCTATATATAGTTGGCATGTCACATGTGGTTGTAGAACTCGAATAAATTTACCTCATAACTGTGATAATATTGATGTCTTTATCCTCCCAAAGAATGCAGTCATGTCCACTGGGGATGGGGAGATTTAGGATTGTGTCTCTAAGTCTCATGATGCTCACATGGTTAGAGGAATGAAGGGTCCAAACTCCATCCGGGAGAATGGAGCTAACTTTAGCATCATAAGCGTGCTTCGGTCAAAATAGGATCGTTGTGGAGAAAGTCATGGGTCTTGCCAAAGCTATAGACCTTTGCCATTGCCCAACTTGTATCTAATATGAGGTGAAACTATACTCCTTAGTTTGAGGAACTTTCTCCAAGTCCAGGAAGCATCAGGAGGAGTTTTCACAGTCCAGATTTTGTCTCTACAGCCCAAATGGATGAGGGGAGTGGATTAATTACAAGGAGTAAAAGGAGCATATGTTGTGCCTTGTTCCATTCCACAACTTTTTTAATACCTAGCCCCCGTGTTCAGGTAGAGAGGTAACCTTGTGCAATGAAACCCTTGTCCCATTTGCCAGTAAGCTAACTAGAGCCTCTCGAGAGGAATCTGGTCTATCTGCTTTGTCAAAAATTTATGGAGCATGAAAAAGGAAGACCAATAGACTTAAATGACAAACAAGATTGATTTATTAAGTTGAACACACCCTGCATAAGAAAGAAACCTGTTAGTCCAAGAGAAAATCTCACTAGTAATCTCCTTGATGAGGGGGACACTGTTCTTAGAAATTTTGTTGGAAACCCCAAGGAACTTGACAGGAAGTGAGCCCTTGGAGATAAGAAGTTGAGATTCAATTAAGCTGATTAGATCATTAGGTGTTTTCGAGGTATAACATCTACTTTTGTCCTTGTTGATGGAGAGCCCAGAAAGGTTCGAGAAGGTGTTTAAGCATGTGGAAAGGATGCTGACCTAGTTAACGTTACCATAGCAAAAGTTTAGGTAACGTGTTTTATAGTTAAATTTTTTATTCATGTTAATTCTTATTTACAATATTTTTTATTTTAATATTTTTTAAAATTAAATAAAATATCTAATATATAAAATATATTATTAAAATTTATGTGTAAAAAATAATATTTTTTATTTTTTATTATTACGAACACGAGTGAGTAATATTTTTTAAAAAAAAACAAGCATAATAATAATAATAATAATGTCTAGGGATGGATAGCGGGAAGCTTCCTTGACTTTCGATTCCCACGACTTCTCTTCTTTCTCCCAACAAATAACACAGTAAAGACCGTTGAAACTCAAAACTGTGACACTTACCATTGCCATTTTTCTTTAAACAAACATTAGACTAGGTTCAATTTCGTTGTTCAAAAATTTGAGTGATTAATGGGAAGTAGTAGTAAGGAGATTGGATTGAGATCAAAAGCTACAGCGGAAGCTGCAATCAGTTGTATCGGCTTCGGATACGATATTACGGAAGATCTGAGACTCAAGTATTGCAAGAAGGAATCGCAGCGGTTGATTTCAATCGATGATGATCAGGTCTGTGATATTGTTATTCCCGGTGGAATTGTAATCCCAAATGTTTCCAAAAAGATTCATTGCGATAAAGGCGAGCGCATGCAATTTAGCTCTGATTGTCTCCCCTTCCAGCAGGTACCCATTTTTTTATGACCTTTCTCTCTGCAGTCTACTTATTTTAAAATAATTTCCATGGAGTTGTTAGATATTCCAACTCTTTCTATTAAGTTATGCTACCATTATTTTAATAATGTTATCACAAGCAATGTTACTATGGTAAGTTAATGGCGCATCAAACAGTAACAGTGACATGGTAAAGTACGCACCAGAAGAGTAAGATTGACATGGTAACGTACGTACCAGAAGACGTCTGTTCGAAAATTATTTCCGTTTTAGCACACCCGCCGAGATTTCTATTTTAGTGGAGGATCAAACTTATTAGACGTTAAACTGCATTACGAATTATTGTTGTCTATGATATTAGCTTCTTGGTTAGCTGTTTATGGAATTCGCTTACTCTTATGCTGCATTTGGTGTGGTTTTTCATGAAATGAGATTTACGTTACTTGTTATATTCACGTGTAAATCTCATTCCTTACTTCATTATTTTGCACAAAATTATATGCAATTCTAATCCTTGGGGTTTGCTCATTCCATCACGACCAAAATTTTCTGTACAATCCACAATTTCTTTGTTCTCATACTCACCTCATATTTCTCTCATCGTTATCTGCCACCTCTATTTTCTATTCTTATCCATTAATTTCATTCTTGTGTCATTTCGTGTCATTCTATTCCATTGAACCAAATGCAACCTTAAGTTACTTTTTTATTATTATTTTTTGAAATTTGTTCTTTTATTTTTTATTTTTTTGGTGTGTTGGACTGCATCTCTGCCTATCTTCTGGACAAGGAGACTAAAGATTATGTTGGTGTAGCTCATCTGCTTATGAGATATAATGTCTCTATAGTTCTTGCATTGAAGTTCTATTTTTATCTAATTTAGTAGAAGACAAATGCCAAATTCAGCTTCTTAAAGCTTTGTAACAACTGGAGTCAATTGATTTGGATGTCCTTATTAATAGATCCTCTAGTTATTTAAACAGCATTGTGCTTCATTTGTCTTTATTATTTTCTTAGATGTCAGAGAAATTCAATGGAGAAGTATCTCTTTCGAGTAGAATTCCAACAGGACATTTCAATGCTGCATTTGAGTTCACTGGATCTTGGCACATAGATGCTGCCAACACAAAAGCCCTTGCTCTTGATGGGGTTTCCATCACAATCTACAGCATTGCGTTGGATAAACCCCAAATAATTCTGTGCGATCATATTAAAGAAGCTGTCCCGGTATCATGGAATCCTACAGCATTGGCAAGGTAAGTCTTTGCATTTACTGAAGTCTCCTGCATCATTAACAAAGAATCCTAATTCACTCTACTCCATAGTTATTAAATCGTAAATGTGTTGAGTATCGAAAACACTTGTATCGTGTTTCATGTATTGTATCGTGAATCATATCGTACGATACATAAAATATGATAATATACATTTAAACATATTTGTCACAAAACTTGTTGGGCAGACAGGCATATTGGCTTGATTACAATGTAAAATGTAAAAGGCAAATTTATCTTTAAGCATATAAATAACAAATTTTATTGCACAATCTAGCATAATAGCTTGTCATAATGTAAAAGTGGATTACAAATTATTTCTTTGACCTACGAATTGTTAAAGAGACAAGAGAGATGTTAAGAGAATAAGAAAATAAGCTATAAAAGGTATATGTTATTATTGGCATCAACAGCCCTCTTTTGTAGTTACAAAATTAAGATATCATTCGTAAAATCAAGCCTAAGATAAAGCCTAATTACTACAAAATATTACAGCTTAAACTAAGGAACTTGAAACGGAAAATTAGGAATATTAATAACCAATAATTACAATGAGCAAATTGCGACATATCAAATCTCTGAAGATAACAGAATCAGCACAGATTCTGTGCACGCTCCCCCTCAAATTGGTGGTTTGTGAACCAACAGTTTGCCTATGAGATAGTTGTGTTGTTTTGCTGGCTGGGACTTGGTTAAAAAATAAGCAATCTGGTCTTTTGAGGAGACATGAGGAAGGGAGATAACCCCCTTTTCATACTGGTTACATACAAATTGATACTCGATTTCTATATGCTTTGTTCTTTCATGAAACAAGGGATTGATGGCAATCTTTGCAGCACTTTCATTATCACAAAATAGTGGGGTCGGAGACGAGAACCGAATGCCAAAATTGTTGAGAAGATGTTGAAGCCATACAATTTCTCCACAAGTTGATGACATAGCTCTATCCTCAGCTTCTGTGGACGATTTTGACACTGTTGATTGCTTTTTCGATTTCCAAGACAATAGAGAGCTGCCCCAAAAAAATGCAATATCCAGTAGTTGAACGCCTTTTTTCTGGGCACCCAACATAGTCAGCATTCATGAATTGAGTTAAATCAAAATCAACATTAGCAAACACGCTCAACTTAGGAGTAGATTGATCAAGATAAGTCAATCCCACACTTATAGTGCCTCGAAGATAACGAATGATGCGATGAGCAACAGTCCAATGCAGTCTCCGAGGGTCGGAAACAAATTGGCTGACTAAATGAACAACATGTGCAATATCGGGACGTGTGACATTGAGATAGACCAAATTTCCAACTAGACACTGATAAAGAGTTGGATCTGAGATAAGAGCGCCATCAGTGTTACTATACTTGACTTTGAACTCAAGAGGAGTGTCAACAACATTAGTGTTTTATCATCACTAAGACCCGCCAAGCCTATAAGATCTTGTGTGTATTTTCTTTGGCTTAGAAAATATCCATTAGAGTGCCTTGAAATGTCCAAACCCAAAAAATAAGCAGCCAGACCAAGATCTTTCATGTGAAAAGCTTGTTGTAGACTATTTTTGAGCTTTTGAATTCCATGATTATCATAACCTGTGATTAAAATATCATCGACGTAGACCAAGACAAAATACTCCCCTTTGATGTGTTAGTGATGAATAAAGAATAGTCATTATAGCTTTGTTGATACCCTGCATTATGAAGAAGACTTTCTAATTTTGAAAACCACCCTCGAGGTGCTTGTTTCAAGCCATAAAGTGCTCTTCGTAACGTACAGACCATTCCTTGAGTGGCAGGGTATCCAGGATGGGGCTGCATGTAAACAGTTTCAGATAGTTCACCGTTCAAGAAGGCATTCTTGTTGTCCATCTAAACATGTCCCAATGTCAAATGGCAGAAACAACCAATGTTCAAACTGTAGTCATATTGGCAAGAGTGGCATATGTTTCGTCATAGTCGACTCCGTACTCTTGTTTGAATCCTTGAGCAACAAGTCGAGCTTTGTAATGATTTAAAGAACTATCAGCTTTCAATTAACAGTGTAAACCCACTTACATCCTACTATAGGATGATCAGGAGCAGGAACCAGTTCCCAAGTTTGATTATTCTCCAAAGCATTCATTTCCTCCTGCATAGCTTTGCACATTCTGCTGCCTGTTTATAAGACTGAGGGCTAGATAAAGGATTAAGTGTTGAATAATAAATGAGACGTTCAGGAACTTTGGTGACACGAGAAGAACGACGAGGAATAAAAGGTGGAAGAGGTGGTGCTTTTGGTGATGACGATGGGGTTGATGGTTGTGACGAAGGTAGTGATGGTGGCGGTGATGGTTGTAAGATCGTAGGATTCACTATGTCTGTATAAGGTGACGAAGTATCCATAGTTGGGACTTGGGAGAACTTTTTTTCTTCTTTAATAAGTGACCAACTCCTGTAAATTGTTAGGAAAAAACAGATAGAGGAATGATAGAATCAGATGATGTTGATGTTGACGTGGAAGGAGAATCACTAATATATGGAGTATCCTAAAAAAATATCACATTTCTAGAAATCTGCACGTGCTTGGCATTCCAATCATAACATCTGTATCTTTCCTAAGTTTCTGAGTATCAAAGAAATATGCACTTCATAGATTTTGCATCACTTTTCGAAAGTTCGGTTTTAGGAAGTAGGACATAACAAGTATTAAGAATTATAGCATTTGACGAAGATGTATAATACTTAGAATTGCTAGATTTGAAATTGTACTAGAAACTACTCAAGTGTTTTATAAACATCATCAGATAAACTGCAACTAATTTTGTCCAAGTATTATCCTCCGACAGTGTAAACTCTTCATCACCGGATAATAGATAGGCCAGTAGATTTATCATCTAACAGTGTAAAATGTACATCAATGGATAATCAAAAGATAAATCCTAAAGCAGCCAGTCAAAGGATGATTCTGTTCCCCGGTGGATAAAGTATTTATCAGAGGTGATAGCCAATATGGCTATTAGAGGATATTCTGCAGAAACATGGTCATCGGAGGATAAAGTTCTTCATTAGCAGATAAATGACCATCGGCAGATAAAGTTCTTCATCAGCAGATAAATGACCATTGGCAGATAAAGTTCTTTATCAACAGATAAATGACCATCAGCAAATAAAATAGCCATCAGCAGATACAAAGTGACTGGAACAGAGCAAAGTCTAAACATAGTAGGACTTGCAGTTACAGATAAGAAGCCGACTAAGATCCATAACAAAGTCACAATTAGGATTGACAAGGTTGGGAAACTGGTTTGTAAAAGCAAGGACATCGCATTACCAATCCGTCCATATCAATACATAACAGATATTGATAAATATATTTATTCACAGAAAGATATTTTTACAGAGCAGAGATGAGAAATTGTTCAAGTCAAACAATGAAGTTGTTAAAAAAGGAAAAGAGAAGCTGTAATTGATTTACAGAAAGAGTAGTTGTATCAAATACACATAGAGTTAGATATTATGAGATACAAAGAAGTAAGTTTTCATAACTTGAGAAGTTAGAAATTATTTTATAGGATTGCATATGTTCACCACTAAACAAATTTAAGAAGTTGGTATCAATAGTTTTTGATTACTAGATTGTATTTCAGATTCAAGATCAATAAAAGTCATTCTTTATTGATTGATATAATTTGTCTTGTTTATTAATTCCGCAATTAATTTACAAATTATATCTGAGATATTTACATTGGGTGAGAAATGTGAGAATTGTATTCAAGCCCCCCTTCTACAATTATTCATCCGGGAATAAAAATTGGTATCAGAGCCTTCTAGTTGACATATCTACGAGACAATCAAGATAAGTAGTAAAAGTGGTAATGTAAAGATCCCACTATTGGTGAGGGAGGAGTATTTCTTATGGAAAAGAAGATGTATATGCATCTACATATCTTTCTTACATAACGATTTTGGAAGGAGGACTTTCCAATCCAATGAAGTTTGTTCTAGTGGAAACAATAGATGGTCAAATAGTCCCTGAGCATGCAATCCACAAACTCCCAAAAGATATGACGGTCGAAGAAAAGGAAGACTATGAAGGACGCTAAAATTATGACCATTCTCTATAATGGTTTGGATAATGACATGTTCAACAGTGTCATTAATTGGGAGTTTGCCAAAGAGGTTTGGGAGACAATACAAGTGCTGTGTGAAGGGATTGAAGAAGTAAGAGAGAACAAGCAGTCCTTGTTGATCCAACAGTGTGAGCTGCTCACAAGCAAACCTGGTGAATCACTAACAAGCCTATTTGATAGATTCAACTGGTTGATCAACGACTTGAGGATCTTTGGCAAAACTTATGCCAACAAGGATGTGAATCTGAAATTCATAAGGGTATTGCCAAAGAGCTAGGATGCCAAAACCACAACCATAAGGGAAGCCAAAGACATGAGTTCTATGTCCTTGGAAAAGCTCTATGGGAATCTCAAAACTTATGAGTTAAAGGTTCAACAGAAAGAAAGTTTAAGTCGACCACATAAAAGAAAAATTAGTGGCACTCTAGGTTGGAGGTACGAGCCACGACGGCTGAAACGACGCGAAAAATCCAGGTAAAAAGTTTCATGGGAAGACAGTTCTCATTGAAGAAGAGAGTGAAGCTGGGGCAAGTGGAGCTAAGAGTATAGATAGTGAAGATGAAGAGATCTATACTCTAGAGGAACAAGAGGTTGATGAAGCCATGACCTTCTTGGTAAGAAAATTCAAGAAGCTGAGATTCAAAAAGGGCAAGGACTTCAGAAAGACAACACCAACAAAGAAGCTTGTCAAGTCTGTGGTATTGACAGATCAAGGATCAAATGTTATAATTGTGAAGAGCCTGGACACTTTGCAAATGAATGCAACTAGTAAAAGTCTGTCAAACAGACTAAAGAAATCAACAAGGATGATGACTACTACAAAAAGAAATACTTTGAAGTCATCAACAAGAAGAATAAAACATTCATGGCAAAGAGAAAGGATTGGGTGGATTTAGACCAATCAGATGACGAGGAATTCATCAATCTTGCATTTATGGCAATATCATCTGATGTGACAACATTTGGATTCAGTTGCTTGCCTCATGGCACTAAGGTAAAACCTGATCTTTTTAAAATGTCTCTTACAGATTGTAAAGAAAACATAAAAGAAATGTCAACTGAAATTAGGGATCTGTATGCAACCCTAAGGTCTTCAGTAAAAAAATGAGAGAATTCAAAAAGCAAATGATCTATTAATTGCTAGGAATTCCTTATTGGAGACTGAGTTGATTAAGCTGGAAGAGGTTAGAAAGGAGTGCAGAAAGACTAAGCATGATCTTGTTCTTGCCCGAGAGATACAAGAATGGCTGAGGGCAAAGTTGAAAGAAGAACAAGACATCATAAAAGAGTGGACTAATTTCTTAAAGAAAGTGAGGGAAACCATTGACAAATGTAGCACTAATCAAACTGAAGGACTAGGTTATAGCAAGGTCCAAGAGAAGATGCATCCGGTGATTAAAAAGTTAACAATCACTGGAACTAATGAAGTTAGCACAAGTACAAGTACTCAGTAGCTACTGCCCTTACTTTTAAGAAGATAAAATTTGTTAAGTCAGGAGCTACTGAGGAAAAAACTGAGGATAATGTGCTAAAACATAGAGTGAGTGTGCTCGAAAAGAAATTGAATGAATTCAGAGCCAAAAGCTCTAATCCAAAGCTAACTTACTCATCAAAGGATAAAAAATTCAATAATAATAGAAATGGTAAGGAGTGAATAAATAAGTTTATCAACTATACTCCTATATAAAAGCTCATAGGAAGCAATGATGGAAGTGTAGGAACCCCAACCACCTTGCTTTTAATGTAAGAATGCACCTAGGAACATGCATCTAGACAATTATCCTCTAATAAAAAAGAACAGAATTGTTAAGAACCAAATGCATGCTAAGTGGGTTAAAAACAGTTATCAAAAACCTCCTAGAAGGTTAAGAGTAAAAAAGTAAAATCTAAAGCACCTAAAGCTAAGAAGAAAGTAATTTCTTCTATGCAGTGGGTGAAAAAGCATGAAAATTCTGAAAAACTTTTAACTATAGCTAAGACTACTAATGCCAATGAACCCAAACTGGTTTGGGTACCAAAATCTACTTAGCTGTTTGTATGTGTAGGGCATGAAGGAACAAATTTAGTTATTGGACAGTGGATGTTCAAGACACATGACTGATGAGAAGTCCCTGCTAACACAATATGAAGCTGATGAGTCAAAGGATACTGAAATTAACTAATCAGAAAGATGAAGCTAATGAGTCAGAGGATATTGGAATTGACTAATCAGAAAGTTGAAGCTAAAACTCAAGAAACCTCCATCGATGTTGAAAATGCAGAAAACATAGAAGCTACTGATTTAGGGGGAGTTTCAGAAGTAGCTGAAATTAATTTTTAGAGAAGCAGCAGCTGGTAGCATTGAACTGAAGGTGTTTAAACAAGCACTGCAACCCAGAATTAGAAGCAGCTTGCAAACATATTCACCAAACTATTGGATGAAGCCACCTTCGACAGGCTGGTAAGAGAGTTAAGTATACTCAACTTTGATAGAACCTTGAAAAAAATTCTATGTAAGATTGAAAAGGAGAAGCAGTAGATAATTACCTTCTGATAGCATAACTGGTCAATGGATAATTATTAGCTGATAAAATGAAGCAACAATCATTATCCGCTGATAATATAACTAATTAGCAGGCAATTTTAGTCTGACGAAGCATCAAAACATAGTTTTACTCTTTGGAGAATAATTATCAACCGATGAACAAATGTTGCATCAGCAAATATATAATTTTACTCGGAGGATAATTATCTACCGATGTACAAAAAAAGCATCAGAAGATAATTTAGAGGATATTTATCGACCTATGAATAAAAAGCAGCAACAGTAAATTTTATCCCCTAATGACTTACCCATCACTAGATAATTACCTGCTGGTAGCAGAAGTTAAAATATTATCGACTGATGACTCAGCATCATCATTGGATAAAATTTTAATTTTTGAGGTAGCGGGTTTTTGAACATTTTAATAAAAACGCTAAGCAAACTCATTGTGACACGTATGCAGTTAGTTGTAATCTTAAAATTAAATTCCTTTCTCAAATTAACTAACATGCATCGTGCGTGAGAGAAAAACATTTACACTTCATTATTTGCAGAGTTATATTGCTTTCAATTTCATACATCACTAAAAATTTCTCTGCAAAAGCAAAATTTTTGCTCTCTATGTCTTCTACTTCTGCTACTATGAAGGAGAGTAGTACTGACCCAACTCTTTCTACCCAAGTAGTTAAACCTTCAAAATCCAAATCTATAACAAAAGTCACCTCCTCTATCTCACAAAAGATAGAGGTTGTAATAAGAAAACAACCACAACCAACAACAGCTGAGGGGGAGGGTGAGCATGTTGAGGGTGAAATAA
Organism: Centella asiatica; assembly: GCA_014636745.2. Classification (NCBI taxonomy): domain Eukaryota; kingdom Viridiplantae; phylum Streptophyta; class Magnoliopsida; order Apiales; family Apiaceae; genus Centella; species Centella asiatica. Next base: position 11,661,606 of record CM025786.1, read on the forward strand.
AGAGGAAAAAGAGAATAGTGAGAACCCTTGGAGACTGCTTAGTATCTTCTCAAAAGGATACTGAATCTAAAATAAAAAAACATATCTCTAGGTGCAACCTCTTAAAAGGCTGTATCTATTGAAAATAGTCCACTTCCAAGGACACAAGTATCTGAGTCTAAAAACACACATCTATAAAATACCTTTCAAAGGAAGAAGAAGAAGCAGGACCTGATCAATGATCAACCTGTCACTGAGTGCATACTCAAGAGTCTCAAATTGATGCTTTTCTTTTTTTCCATTCAAGAGAAGCAGCCAACACTCAATTCTATACTTTTATTGATATTTCTTCTCTTGATATTTCTTTAAAAACAATGGAGATTTAATAATTTCATTGGTTTCAGATTATCTAATTGTTCAATCATTAGAGAAGTTAATTCTGTAGTTGAAACACAAAATAGTAGCTCTCAACTCATCATTAGACAAGACAACCGTTTTTTCTCAAACATCCACTGATGCAAAACATTTACGGTTTATATTTCCTAAACCACTCCAGGTCATCCACAACTGAAATGTTTAAATATTTCTGGTGAGCCTGAGAAAATACTTGGTGAGAGTTTGTTCTTGTGTCTAGAAAAAGGTGAGGAAAAGAGATTTTAAAAAAAAAAGAAAAGAAAGTGAGTGTGAGAGGCTGACTTACAAAGTCAGGTAAAAGGAAAGGGTGTGAGCAAGGATGAGATCTTTGAAGAAAAGAATAGAGAAATTTTCATAGACTACTACCTTTGCAGCTCATGTATCCTTTGATCAACATGCTGATCAGATATCAGAGGATACTGAAAGAAGAATTACTTAAGTAGATGCAGAACAACAATGGCTTACTCCACATGTCTGATCAGGACATTATCAAGACAGACTGCCAGATGTCACAACAGGAACTGCAGATGAACCTAAAAAAGAGATTGTGGATGTTTGGTTGGATGCAAGCAATATAAGATTATTGAATGATATAACAACACATCTCATACCATATTATTTAATCACACGAGCGTTAAGTGTAGTTGTACTCATAGTCACATGATGTTTATGAAGCATTAATCAACACAAAAAAGAGAAACATGAAGCTCCAACACTTCATGATCAATGGTTTTAAAACCGAGCTCCAGAATGTCAAAGTACAAACGATTGGTATTCTCACTAATCTTCCTACTAATTCAAAAAGATATTCAAATGGGGAAAATAGTCAGATCATAGTTCAAAGGACATTTCGTGAGTTGAAACAATTCTTTCTACTAGTCAACATAATCTGTCTATTTCTACCTTTCAACATGGGATGTTGATGTCAAAAAAGGGGAGAATAGTCAGGTCAGTGGGAGTGAAAGTAATTCTGATGAAGACAAGGGGAGAGTTGTTAGAGATGTCAAAAGATGAACAGTTCGATGACTGAACTGAACTTGAAGATTGTTGCAGGAACTAATCTGAAAATCTGCAAAAACTACAACAAAGTCTATAAAGCCATCACTGTTAAGTCTATGTACAATTGTAATTTACATATTCTTTAATTTCAATTCTAAGTAGTGTTTTTATAAGATTTGGGTTTTGACATCATTATCAAACTTTGGCTTATGCTTACCATTGATAATCATAAATGGGGAGAGATTGTTGGGAATTATAGCATTTGATGATGATATATAATACTTAAAATTGATAGATTTGAAATTGTACTAGAAATTGCTCGTGTTTTATAAATATCGGTAGATAAATTGTAGCTGGCTTTGTTCAAGTATTATCCTCCGACAGTGTAAATTGTTCATCACTGGATAATAGACAGGCCAGTAGATTTATCCTCCGATAGTATAAAATGTATATCAGTGGATAATTAGAGGATAAATCCTAAAGCAGCCAGTTAAAGGATGATTATGTTCCTCGGTAGAGCTGATTTTATCCAAGTATTATCTTCCGACAGCTTAAACTGTTCATCACTGAATAATAGACAGGCCAGTGGATTTATCCTCCGACAGTGTAAAATGTACACCAGTGGATAATCAAAGGATAAATCCTAAAGCAACCAGTCAAATGATGATTATGTTCCTCGGTGGATAAAGTATTTATTAGAGGATACTCTGCATCACTGGTGATAGCCAATATGACTATCAGAGGATATTTTGCAAAAACATGGTCATCGGAGGATAAAGTTTTTCATTAGCAGATAAATGATCATCAACATATAAAATAGTCATCAGCAGATACAGAGTTATCAGAGGAGATATTGAAGATGACATGGGCCAGAACACAACAAAGTCTAAACATAGTAGGACTTGCAGTTATAGATAAGAAGCCAACCAAGATCCATAACAGAGTCACAATCAGGATTGACAAGGTTGGGAAGTTGGTCTGTAGAAGCAGGGACATTACGTTACCTATCACTCCATCTTAATTCACAACAGATATTGATAAATATCTTTATTCACAGAAAGATATTTTTACAAAGCAAAGATGAGAAGTTGTTCAAATCGAACAGTGAAGTTGTTCAAAAAGGAATAGAGAAGCTGTAATTGATTTACAGAAAGAGCAGTTGTATCAAATAGACAGAGAGTTAGATATTGAGAGATACAGATACAGAGAAACAAGTTTTCATAACTTGAGAAGCTAGAAATTATTTTCTAGGGTTGCAGTAGTTCATCACTGAATAGATTTAAGAAGCTGGTATCAATAGTTTTTTATTACGAGATTGTATTTCAGATTCAAGATCAATAAAAGTCATTCTTTATTGATTGGTATAATTTGTCTTATTTATTAATTCCGCAATTAATTTACAAATTATATCTGAGATCTTTACGTTGAGCGTGAAATCTGAGAATTGTATTTAACCCCCTTTTACAATTACTCATCCGGGAATAACAACAAGTACAATCAAGAATCCAGAATAATATATATTGAGGTGAGTACCCCAAACATCTTTTATAAAGGAGAAATATTACCTAGCACCAGAGTGGACATGCAATTGATCAAGTATGTAGTGGTATTTATGATTTCCGCCCAAAAACCTTTCGGCGACTTTGCATTAGTGAAGTGCACGAGCAGTCTCCATTATATGTCTATGCATTCTCTCAGCAACTCCATTTTGTTGAGATTGGTGAGGGAAAGTTTGTTGGTGAATGATGCCTTTTGTAGTGACCCATTTCTCAAATTCGTGCGAGATGTATTCTCCCCCTGAGACTGTACGGAGAAATTTAATTTTCTTATCAAACTGGGTGCACACCATGGCATGAAAATATTGAAAAACTTGTGGGACTTTAGATTTGCACCGTAAAAAAGTATACTCATGAGTAAAGAGACCAATCATCAACAAATAACAAATAATAGTAGATTCCTGTCAAAGAACCCTTACGAGATGGTCCCCACAAATTCGAATGAACAAGATCAAACATTGCGTAAGCATGATTTTTACTTGTTCTGAAAGGCAAAGTACGAGCTTTTACAAGGGCACAAGCCTCACAATTATAATCAGTATCATTCTCATTGTCAAGAGTATCAGGAAAAATACCATAAGAAAATAAGGAGTTTAAATTTAAAGCATGATGATGGCCAAGACGATAATGCCAGAGCCTCCAAAACATATTAGTAGATTTTACTTCACTAGAAGAAGGGGCAAGAAAGCAACTATGGGAGCTGTTGGATGTTCCAAAATCTAGGACGACGAGTTCCCCTTTCCCTTGACCTCTTCCAATCACCTTCCCAGTTCGCAGATCCTGAATAAGACAACCAGAAGAGGAGAATGACACCATACAATTCTGCTTCACAAGTTGGTTAACCAAAATCAGGTTCGTAGATCCTGAATAAGACGACCAAAAGAGGGGAATGAAACCATACATTTCTGCTTCACAAGTTGGTTAACCGAAATTATATTGGCCGACAAATTTGGTACATATAAAGCATCAGTGAGAGATAAGGTTGATGACTCAGGAAGTGAAATCTTTATAGAACCAATCCACTTAATTGGAAGGCACTCCCCATTGGCAACAAGGATTTTGTTTTCTTTATCATAAGGAATTGTGTGGTGAAAAGCATTCAGGTTCCCTGTCATATTAGTAGCACCAAAGTTGATAACCCATGAATTTTGAGAACTTATCTTACCAAAAGTTGATGTTTGGAGTGCTTGGATGATGTGTTGGATTACTTCCGGAGAAACGGGTGAGCTAGTAGACTCATCTGTTACATACGCTGGAGGACTTCTTTGCTTTTGTGTAGGCTGGATTCTGCAACTACCAATGCAATGGCCTTTGTCTTTGCGATATTGACAAAGGAATGATGTCACACGATGATGGGGATCCATGAGAAGAAATGTAGATGGAACTACAATGTTTGTATTTGGAGAAATGATGCAGAAGGAACTGTTGGAACTTAAATTGAGGAGGGAAACAAGTGTAGCACGGCTGTTTCAAAGGAAAAGGTATTGCTCTGATACCATGTTAAAGAGACAAAAGAGATGTTAAAAGAATAAGAGAATAAGCTGTAAAGGTATATGTTATTACTGTCATCAACAACCCTCTTTCTTATTTACAAAACTAAGATATCATTCCTAAATTCAGGCCTAAGATAAAGCTTAATTACTACGAGATATTGCAGCCTAAACTAAGGATCTTGATTACAACAGAAAATTAGTAATATTAATAACCAATCATTATAATGAGAAAATTGTGACATATCAAATCTCTGAAGATAACAGAATCAGCATAGATTCTGTACACAAATGATTTATAAATAGGTAAATAGTATTTAAAATACTCTAAACAGCTTGGTATTGCTTCTAACATAATAAAATGTATTGTTATCGTATGAATCATATTATATCATGATCGATACTTGCAAAATAATGATAATTTTGATACGCTTTATGATACGTATCGAATTGTCTGTGTATCGTATTGAATCGTACGATACATATCGTATATCGTTCGATATTGATAACTATGCTCTATTCGCCGTTGGGCATTTTTTACAATCATCTATGAGTTAGATCTAAATCAGACTTCATTTCCAACACTTTCTGTAGTGTTGAAATCGACAAAATTCTTAAATTAGAAAATGCTCCTTCAACAATGACTTCAAACTCAACTTTTTCAATATTTTGCTTGAAGGCTGGAATAGTATCTTATTGGAAATTAATTGGAAGACTATGTGGTAGATGTAAGTATTTTAAGGACAGATATTGTAGAGGTCCATGCTACTAACTAAAGGTTTTTGTGAAAGCTTTCTGCTTGGAATTTCAGGTGCCATATATATTGTACAATTAATGAGCTAAAAATCAGAGAACTCATGATTATGAATTTGACTGTAGTTCTTTCTTGCTTCAAAGTTTACGAACTCTTTATTTGCCAACTTCGGTAGCTATTGTAACACTTCTTGTTATCATGATTTAGGTTGTTGCTATTAAATGTATAATCTGATTGTACTGTAATTAGATGACACAAAATCATATGAGAATTTAAGATTGGCAGAGTGAGCCAGAAGGATGACGACAAGCCCACAAAATAATGTTGGACCAATACAAAAGGCTTTACAGGCCCATCATGTTGGTGTTGTGGTCCAGCAGGGTTGTAAAACTATGAAAAAATTGTTCACCACTAAGCCACTAACTGAGTCATCAGATAAAATATCAGATGCCAAATCTCAGGCGCTGTCGTGGAGTTATTGTGGTCTATTCTCATTATGATACTCATTAACAAACCCCAGAAGTTTAACTGCTGCCACTCCATCCTTTATTTTTAAATTTCTCATATGCCATAAATATGTATGTACCCTTGCCTCTTTCAGCGTTGCCTCTTTATTGCCTGCCTTCTTCATTACTTTAACTCAATAGTGAAACTTCACCAGCCTGCATTACCATCATAGGGAGTGAAAAAACTACTAGATTGCAAAAATATTGAAGAGATGAAGTAGACGGAACTCTTTTGGAGGGAGAAAAATACAAAAATAGAAATTTTTTCAGAAAGATACTGTTAATTGTAAGACAAATAGTGAGATGAGAGAAAACTTCAGAGAGTAATTTTCTTACCTTTTCCATTTTTTCCCCCACAGGAAAGAAGACCAAGAATATTGAGGTAGGAAATCGTAGCAGGCCATTTAGCCAGAAAAAAAAAAAACCAAAACAAAAACAAAACAAACAAGAAAAGAAGATAGAAATTAAAAAAAGGATAAGAAAAAAACGTAGAGAGGCTGTCAGTCTCGTTATTAGAGAGGAGCAGGGGGGGGAATAAAGCATAAATTATCATGACAGAAATTCAGAGTTAAGGATGAAGCAGAGTTGAAGGAAATTAGTGGAGGAAAAAGTTCATAGAGATCTTTTTTAGATTATAAGACGATAATATAAATACTATTAAAGTATAAATTATGATAAAAAGGATGTTTCGCTGTAGATATTAGCAACTTCTGGTTAACCATTTCAGATAAGTTGGTCATGATGTATCAATATCAGGTTCTTTATCTTCCTTGACAAAATACTTTCAAGGATGATGATAAATTTAGGCCTATGCAAATTTTCTGCTATGAATTTTCTCAAATTTGATAGTCTGAACCACCTTTCATTTAATAAGCATCATTGATGTTTAAAGATAAAATACACTTGATGAAAGTATGAAATAATGTATTTATACTAGTGACATGTCTAGTATATCCTCATTTTTGTTTAGAGGCATATAAATATTTAATAATGTTTTAGTCACTAACACGTCTCATGCTATGCATAATAAAGAATATTTTAATAATGTTTTAGTCCAGTCTCCTCTTGTGAATGTCAGGTTTATTGAAAAGTTTGGTACACATGTTATTGTTGGTGTGAAAATGGGAGGGAAGGATATGGTGTACATGAAGCAACAATATTCATCCACTCTTCAACCTGATGAAGTTCAGAAAAGGCTGAAGAACGTGGCAGATGAAAGATTTAGGGATGCAAGTGGTCACAGAAATAATTCAAAAATGCTTGATGGGAGGGAAATGGTATGTAACATAATAAATGAACTCTGAAATGGTGTGTAACATAATAAATAATTCAAAAAGATCGAAGATTTAGGTTATTGTCATCTTGGCTTGTTACATCTCATTTATTCAATAATTCACTGCCTCAGATGCGTGTACATATATTTGTGCGTGCATAAATACAAAGAGACACAGATACAGACTGACAGACACTCACGCTCACACATGCATATATATATATATATATTAATATGTAATATACATATACATATATACATATTGGATATAGGAATATAGGCCAGCTCATCATATAAATGAACTCGAAATCGAGTTATGAATCACGAGTTGACTCAACTAGACTCTCTGACACATAGGTATAGTGGTAGAATGTAAATAATTAGAGTGAATAATCCATATTAACACTTACTATGGCTATTTTCCATCCATACCCATTGTAGCCATCCAATATTTTCAACAACCAAAATTTATGACAGAAAAATGTCATACGGATATTGAGTACTCGTACCAATGGAATATTTTATTTATTCTCCATTCTCTATGGTTTTCTTTATCTTTTCCTTTTCTTTTTTGTCTTACCCCGAATTTTGAAACTTCGATTTATATATTTTTAAAAAGCTCTGGTCGATAACTTTACACAGCATTTCTATAATGTTTCAATGTAATAATGACATCAAAATTTAGTTGAAATTTTGTGATTTTGAATGCAGTGTTGGTGTTATAGATTCCAAGGACCACAAGGATCATTAATGTTATCACCCAACTCCTCTTTTTTAGTAGGGGATTTTCCTTATACTTGTCTACATCTTGCCTTGTGCTCTCTTCTCCATTAGATCCCAAAGACCCTCTTTAAAGAATATATGTGGAGTTCACAAATCCATAATGTAATAAGAAAGCTAAAACTTTTACTGAACATGTTCCTACAAATTTTCACAGTTAGAAAAACCAAATCTCTTTTGAGTTTGAAAATGAACCTTTTCGTATCAAAAAATTGAATTCATTGTTGGAGTAGGATTCGAGTAATGTCATAACATGCTGCATAGGTTGTTGCTAAAAGGTATCTGCATTACTTTTTTAGTCTGGCAAATATTAGTTTACTTCATATCTCTATCAACTTTAGGTTTATAATAATTTAAAAAACATAATCATAGTTACATTTGGTAGGATAGCTAAATAGTTATTGCTTGCTTTGGATCCTTTAGCTATTATACTTATCAACATATTAGTTTGCATGTCGTTGGAGCTTATGAACTTACATCACACTAGTTTTTCACCTATTTCAGCTTGAGGTCAACAAACTGAAATTTGTGGATACACGTGCTTCTAGTTCCTACCTAGACTCAGGTGAGTGCTGCATGTCTATTAAAATTAAAAAAATTTATTTTTGCAGATTTTAGTTTGTTGTATACATTTATGGTGTGATGTATGATGGATATTATCTTAAAACAATTTCTAATCAAAGTTGAGGTCTCTAATTGCCAAAACATGTGACTTCTCATAACTTTCTTTCGTTATATTGTTGATCGATATTATCATAAAACAATTTCTAATCAAAGTTGAGGTCTCTAATTGCCAAGACATGTGACTTCTCATAGCATGGTTGATATTGTTTCCTATCTTAAGAATAAGTGTAGTTCCTAGTTGCCATCCAATTAATACAATTGAAAGTGCAAAAGCCAAACTCTCCATTTTCCAGGGAGAAATTGTGGTGGTTCCATGCAGGGTAATACTAGTAGTGTTTTGAAATTAAGTCATGAACTTTGAATCTCATCAGGGGCTTGGCATTATCCAATACGGACACGGAGTTATCTACTGCTCAATTATATTGTTTCTTTTGAACTTCTCTATTGGTCTTAGAGTGTACTTACCTTGGAGTAATGACCTGAGCTGAAGTTTTTTAACCTTTGTCTGTAACAAAATTGCAATCACAGGGTATTACCTTCATCTGCAGGAGGAGAGGGGGAAGCAATAAAAACAATTTACTCCACGAAAAATGGTGTCAAAGCGTTCGACTTGAGCCTGATGTGATATCAATGTCCTTTATTCCTATCTCATCATTACTGAGTGGAGTTAATGGAAATGGATTCTTGACACATGCCATAAATCTCTATCTACGATGTGAGGAACAGCGCCAATCTTATCCTTTTTGCAACTAATAATGTCTTTTATGTTTGTTGTTATATTTATATGAGGACATAAGATATAGGCATGTTGGAAAGAGCAACAAAAATTCGGACATAGTTCATGGATAATAGGTTATAACAAATTTGAGGCATCCTGCATTAGCGTATAACTAATGCTATAGAACAAGCATTTAGTTGCTTTCTGCAGTGGCCAAAATTGTAATACAGAAATTCATTTATATCTTGATAGAGCCTTCATGTATAGACTGCATCACTGCTATAATAAGCTACTCTTATAATACACGATCTTTGCAGTTGTATTCTGCTATAACATTTTTTAGTTTATTTTTCTAGCAACTAATTATTTGCCTTCAATCAGTGTTCATTTCTCCTATCTAATTGTGTTTGCCTACATATCCACCTTAACATTCTTATATAATTGAATGACCTCTTAAAGAAAGTTACATATCCACCTTAACATTCTTATATAATTGAATGACCTCTTAAAGAAAGTAATTTTTGACTCTCAGATTTTCAATTATGATTTTTGTGTAGATAAACCACCAGTTGAAGAACTTTGTCAGTTTTTGGAATTTCAGCGTCCAAGGCAGTGGGCACCAGTATTTGGTGAGCTAGCTGTAGGTCCTGATAGGACACAGGAAAGCGCTGCTGCATCTTTGCAGTTCAGCTTTTTGGGTCCAAAGCTCTGTGTTAACACAATTCTGGTATTGGTTTTGAGGAGTTGATAACTTTCTGTTTAATTATTTGCAAACTATCATTTCTCATATATTCTTTCAGTCTCTCTGTTCCAAAAATTGAGATGAATTCCTATCTAACATTCTTTATCCTATCTAGTGCTTTATATGTTTCTTAAAAAAATAGTCTTTTAAGTCTCGTCAATATACAAATGCATTTCTAGCTTTGTGAAAGTCCTCATTACATATCAGTTATCAGTTTTCAAGTATCTTATGAAAATGCCGTATATGTGTGTGTGTGTGTGTGTGTCATAATATGTGAACAAATTGATATGTGATTTAGCATGTCCTTTATGATTCATGTCTTATGAAACATGATAGTCAGACGATATAGTGAATACACTCTTTCACAATTTAAGTTGAGATTCGTCAGAGCTAAAACAACACATTACAGTCTCCCCTCCCCCACACCCACACACAGACACCGAAAATTTTAAAAAAATTTAGAGAACGACTCAAAAAAGTTATAGAGCCATTTGCTTGTTTTTAAAATAAGTTATAGGATGTACTCTTTCAGTTTCTTTTTATTTTACTTCAAATTTTGTCTCTACATTTTTGCTCTTTCCAAGATGTAAAAATTATTAGATAGCTCTTGAGATCACTTTTAATGTCCACATTACAGTTTTAAGACTTGCTATTGCTTTAGAATCGATTTCTAGGGAGTTACATTTGCATAATTGTTTTTATTATAATGTCATGTTTTCCAAAAATTATCATTATAATCTTCTTATCTTGTCCTTAATTAAATATTTATAACAAATTTCATGAAAAAAAACTTATTATTTGAACATGTAATTCTCAATCAGACATGTAATATTAGTATCCGACAAAAATTCAAATCTAAATATTTTTCTGGAATGGAGGGAGTATGAAATACATGATTTTTCTGACTGTAATTTTTATAACAGGTGGACTCAGCTTTTAGGCCAGTGACCGGTATGCGGCTGCATTTGGAAGGAAAAAAAGGCAACTGTTTAGCAATACATCTGCAACACCTTTCTTCCCTGCCTGAAAGTTTCCAACTTCAGGAAGAACCAGCTGGAGACTATGGTATGTCCAATGACCGGAGATACTATGAAAAAGTCCAGTCGAAGAGCTTCTCTCATGTTTGTACTGCACCTGTTGAATCTGACAACGATCATTCCATTGTTACTGGAGCACAATTTGAAGTTACATATTCTTTTGGTAAGAAGAGAATTCTTTTCTTACACCTTCATTTCTCAAAAGTCATTGGTGCAACAGTCGTTAAACAACCTGAGTGGGATGGTTCCCCTGTCCTTGGCCAAAAGTCTGGGATTTTGTCAAACTTGCTTAGCGGCATAAGTTCCTCGACAAACGAGAAATCCCCACGACCATCTGATGTGAATATCAACTCTGCCGTATACCCTGGTGGCCCTCCTGTTTCAGCCCAATCAACCAAACTTTTGAGGTTTGTAGATACAACAGAGATAACAAGAGGACCCAGTGACCTTCCTGGTTACTGGGCTGTTTCGGGAGCAAAGCTTGGAGTTGATGGGGGTAAGATAAACCTCAGTGTTAAATATTCCCTTGTAGCTGTGACTTTACCAGAAGAGATGGTATTGGAGTAATAGAAAGGAAGATTTTTTTGAAATCGGACACAACTGAAAACCAGCAGATATTTACATTAGGGTCGGATTTTTCAGGTTAGTTATATAGTACTCCGTAAGTCGTTACTTTCTCGCCTTCATAACATGCAAAGATGAATCTTCTTTGTGCAATTATGCTTATGTTGTACCTATACAGTGTCATACTGCAAGAACTACACAGTAACAGATATGTAAAGGCTGTTGGTTTTATGCAAATTAAGGTGGCAGATACAAGAAACTGAAAGAAGAGAATTCTTTAGATACCGGAAGCAGAGGGGACAAGAAGAGTGTGAAAGGATTAAATGGTGGGATTTCCTTTACTAGATTGTTCCTTTTTTAACTTTAAACTTAAACTCATATACTTATCGATTTATCTATCTATCTATATATATATATATAAAACAATAAAAATTTTAAGTTAAACATAAGTCAGCTTTAATCCAAAAACAAAAAACAAAATTGTAGGCGAGAATTCTATTTATGGTGGAAGGAGAGTGGCTTTTCCGCATGCACACACATTAAGATGGCGAGAAATGAGTCGTTGTGTGAGCGCGAGCTCATTCTTGTTCTATCCCTAGAGTTTGTATAAACTGAAACAAAAGGAGAGAGAGAGTGATGCGGGACAAAGGAAAACAAGGGAAATGAGTAACTTCAATTATCAATCAATTATATTAAGGGGCTACCTCTCTTAATAAACACCATGTGATCATTTTGGATCAATATTTCAAAACAAAAAAAAAAAAAAAAAAAAAGGAAGAAGAAATTGTTGTGGAGAAAAAGGGGAACATAGAACCAATTGAACTAGGAGAGGCGAAATAGTTGGATAAATTAGGTTCCACAAAGAGTTGAACTATCCTATAGCTATGAATGCACATGAAGTCAACATTTAGCATATAATCCCATTTTTTAGAATTAATTTTAAATTCCATTGATTTTTTTTTCTCTTCACATTTTTATTATTTACAATATTTAACAAATTAGATAATTATAAATATTAAAAAAAATTCTTTGATATACGCCAAAAATTATACTAATTCTACAACAAAGGCAAAAGAGAAATTTGACTTATAATAGTTTAATTAGAAACTTTCAGGTATGACCCCCTAGAAGACATTCTTCATTTGGTTCACAATTCTTATACCCCATGTTTTACGATATATTTTCAAGTTTACTGCGTGTTTCTTAGTTGCAAAGAGCTTTGTGAGCTGTGATATCAGTTGAATATAATATATTGGAAATGCCCAGAATGCCCATAGCTTCAGAATTTATTCGGTTTCCGTACAAACTTCCACAACATATATGGATCAAAAAAGTCTCCAACTTTTGCTTGTCTCCAAAATAAAATTAAAAACATGTATTAGTAAATTTTATTCCATTCTTAATTAATTGTCACTTATATATTGGTTTTTGTCAAATTATTCCTTTTTAAACTTTATTAAACTCATACACTTGTATAATTATAAAATTTAAGTCACTATTGTATGTGCTTTCTTGCAATTATAATCTTATCATCTATATACTTAAAAATAATAATAATAATTTAAAGTTAAACATAAGTCACCTTTAATCCAAAAATAAAAATTAAAAATCTATTAACGAGTATTTCGTATTATTTTAGTATATCGGAGTGTTAAAAGGGATAATTTGTCTATATCATTGCATAATTTATCTCCTGTTACATATATTAAAAAATTAATAAATGTCTGTTTTTGAATTTTTTAATAAATAAAATCTAAAATCTTATTTGAAAGAGAAAAATTATTAATGAGTTAAAACAAGTGACAGAGACATAATAAAATACAGATAATTCCCTCCCGTGTTAGAAGAAAGAAATCATGAGAATTTTGTGATGTAATCACCATCGAATTTCTTTATATCGCAAAAATTATTGTCCAATTTAAGTCCTCCATCAAACAAGTTGACAAGTCAAATGATTAAATTCAAAAAAAGTTGACAAAAAACGGTTGAAGAAGTAGGGAACTGGTCGAATGACAAAAAGGAATTATTATGGATGATTAATTTCGTGGGTAGTGGGACCTATTTAGGTACGTAGAGTTGACCACAAGACCAAAAGCTAGTTAGTTGGTCAAATGTGAAACGGACATGATGTGGAATGAACTCAAAACGCTGCGTACTATATCCTACGAATATAATAGTGTTTCTATCAAAATGGCTTAATTTAATAAAAAAAATTGTTTAATTTTGAATGCTAAAAATGGAATGTACTCCGTCTCACTTAAATTTTTTTAACCTAGTTTTAAGTGTATTTTTTTATATGTTAAATATTTTATTTTAATTAAATTTTGTATTCATATTAATTTTTATTAAAAAAAATATTATTAATTTTTTTAATAATTAAATAAAATATTTAACATATAAAAAAATTTATTTAAAATTAAGTGAAAAAAAAATCAAAATCAATTATTGTGAAATAAAGAGAGTATATAATAATATTCCTAATATGAAAATTTTGTTAAAATTATTGTATCGTAATATAAATTTTTTTAATTTCAAATTAAATAAAACTGTTTGTAAAACAGAAAAAAAGAGTACTGCATTTCAATTAGTCGGAAGAAACTTCGTTTGTTGGGTAGTAAAATCCTCGAGTCTCACGTAATTAAATTGTAATATGCCCATTTTACACTTCTTCTTTCTTCATTCATACATAATAAACAACCAAATTATATATATATATACACACACGCGTAACATGGGCATATTACGAATCAAATCGTTTATTGTTGTAATAATCAATTAAGACTTTTCTTTCTTCTTTTTTTTCTTCTTTATAATACACAATACAATATACATAGTCATCATCTTCTTATTCTTCCATCTGCATGTGGAGTTGGTTGAATTAAATGAAGAACCGGTGCAGCGGCAAAGTGTCACCCAAATGGTTTGTTGTTTTCGGAATCTTCACCTTTGCCCTTGGCATGCTCTTCACCAACAGGTGAACCTCTCTCTCTCTCTCTCTCTCTCTCTCTCTCTCTCTCTATATATATATATATATATATATATATATATATTTGCGTGTGTGATTTAATTTGTTTTTCATTTTTACCTGTTTGTTTTGAAATTGTTGACATTTGAAACCCTTACTATGAATGGGGAAAAATGGCTGTTTTGGTGGGAGTAAATAATGAAATTGGAGATAAAAGTCAATCAGTTTCTGAATTATATACCATTAGTATTGTTTTTTTCTTTCCCCATAAAGCATTGTGTTTCTAGATTTATATCCTTAATTTTAGAACTGGTTTAGTATTATGTATTAGAGTATGTCCACAACCAAGTGAATTGATAAATTAGGGAGAATTTGTGGTGGACTTCAGCTCATCTGTTTAAACTACGATATATTTCAATTTACACTGAATGGGCAAAATTTTATAATTCAAAATTAAAGTGATAATTTTAAGTTTAATAACTTTTGAGTGAAATATTTTAATGCGAAGAATACTCTTAAATACAAACTTTTGTACTCTGATATTCTTACGAATTCATATCACAAATGAAATTATAGCATTTGCAAATAGTACTATGTTAAAAGAAAAATCTCTAATTTTGGAGTGGAGAGAGTAGTAGATATTGCTGTGATGGATTCTTACATGAATATTGACTCAGTTATATATAGTTATTATTAATATTATTTTGTTTATTAGAGTATGGTGTCCTCCTCAATCCAATAGCCAGATCATGTGGACACAGCGTCGTGAACAAGAAATGCCATTTCTTGCTGCTGACGATTGTACAACAAAGAAGGTCCTCTTTTCCTTTTGCCTCTAAATTATGCTGTTATTTTGTGATCTTTTGATATTTGATATTGTGTCATTGGACTGACCATTGTTGATATTTTTTCAGAATAAGGATATATTGGGAGAGTTTCAAAAGACCCATGAAGCTATACAGTGAGTTCATCCGGCCATTAACCTCGATCAGTTTATTATATTCATTGTGTATCCTGATAGAAGCAAAAGACAATGAATTTATTGCCAAAAGAAAAAAATGCAATTCAGCGAAGTTAGCCGGTTTATAGAAACGTTTTAAGGACTGTTAATGTGCTTATCTACTTCATTTGAAATTTCAGATCATTGGACAATTCTATTGGTAAGTTACGGATGGAGCTTCCTTCCACTGACAAAGAAAGTAATGACAAGTTGCCTATCACCAAGGCTGATTCTAAAACTACTACTTCAAGGCATAAGGCATTTATGGTTATCGGAATAAACACTGCATTCAGCAGCAGAAAGAGGCGAGATTCAGTTAGAGAGACATGGATGCCTAGAGGTACTGTTATTCTGGCTTTCGTTTTTACTTAAATATGAAACATCTTACCTAGGAATGCCATTAATTTCTTTGTGTCTAATTAGGTGAAAAGCTGTTACAGCTTGAGCAGGAAAAGGGGATTATTGTACGTTTCATGATTGGGCACAGGTAACTTATAGATCATTGATCTCTTGAATGTGGTTTTACAATATATTAGCTTATAGTGTAGAGCTAATCTAAGAATTCTATACAGAATTTATAATTTTTTCTTTTTTCCCATCTACACATATTAATCTTTGGCTGCTCTTAAGCTTTGAGACATGGGAGTATTCAGTAAAAAGTGGAAAATCAAACGAGCAGGCACTAAGTACAATGCGCATAAACATGGGAACCAGTGCCATGTGAAAAGTATTATTTCCATGTACTCATAAAAGAGCTAAGCTACCTTTCTTAAGCTGGCAATGTCTTTGAAATCTTTGGCAGAAGAGAAGGAACACTATGTCATAACATAAGAGCAATGTACATGAAAGATGGTGTGATATATTTTCCTTAATAAGAGCTTCGAGGATGATACTAGGAAGATCACTTATCATAGATAGATTGGTTATAAGTGTGCTCTTTTCTAATTGAGTTTGGAAGAACTATTTACTTGAATCTTGATTAACATGCTCCTTTTGGATTTAAACGGTAAACACTTGCAGAAACAAAGGGTGAGTGAAAATCTTATACATACCATGTGCTGCTTTAAGTGTCTTATATATGATACCAAAGAACACCAGAGTTTTGGTCCTCTTAGTTTACTGAATGAGGTGCAGAGGGTTTTTAATGTAAACCATATGAGTTCAATCTCTCAGTTCCAGAGGTTTTAATCTTTTAATAGTCCAATTTCCTTGTACAATGTCTTGGAGGAATAAGAATTCCATACTAGTGTTCAGATTAGTTCTTGAAGGATAATTCTTTCTTTTTTATCGATTAAATGAATCAAACATAATTCGAAACCTGGAAGGCAATATATACAAAACTGGGCAGCAGATCAATTACTAATTACAAACAATGAAAACAGTATTTTTGTTAGATGTTTTTGTTCATACATTACACTATGTGGACTTAATAATATTTCCCTAATTATACAGTGCAACATCAAATAGCATTTTGGATCGCGCAATCGACTCAGAGGACAATCAGCATAAAGACTTTCTTAGACTTGTGAGTAGCAGGCACAGAGATTGTTATTGTTTAGTACGAGTGAAGTAGTAAACCATGTTAGAATACTCCATAATTATATATAATGCGCATATCCTCATGACAGGACCATGTGGAAGGTTATCATGAGTTATCTGCTAAGACAAAAACTTTCTTTTCTACG
The DNA here is from genome assembly GCA_014636745.2 of Centella asiatica. Classification (NCBI taxonomy): domain Eukaryota; kingdom Viridiplantae; phylum Streptophyta; class Magnoliopsida; order Apiales; family Apiaceae; genus Centella; species Centella asiatica. Next base: position 11,678,692 of record CM025786.1, read on the forward strand.
GCATATGCAAAATGGGATGCAGATTTCTATGTCAAGGTAGATGATGATGTTCACGTTAATTTAGGTATGCCCTCCTCTACACTGACAGTCAAATTTACTTCTGCATAGTGTCTGGATCTGGCATTACTCAGATTCCATTTTGGTCACCAGATTAAATTCTCTTCAAGTTGCCTGTTCTAGTCTAGTATTTTTCTAATTCCTTTAACAAATCTGGGACTTTTCCTTATCTATTTTGACAGATTGAAATTCATGATGCAGGTATGCTAGCTGCAACTCTTTCCCGCCACCGTTTGAAGCCTAGGGTATATATAGGATGCATGAAATCCGGACCAGTTCTTTCACAAAAGTAAATTGCTCTATTATCTTCATATTTGATATAATCTTCAATGGCTCTTTACCTGTGGAATGATAAGCTCTTGTTCATCTTTAGGAATGTTAAGTATCATGAACCAGAATTCTGGAAGTTTGGGGAGGAGGGAAATAAGTACTTTCGGCATGCAACTGGGCAAATTTATGCAATTTCAAAGGATCTTGCCAAATATGTATCTGTTAACCAGTAAGGATGAAATTGTTGCCTTTTCTTTTGTCACATTCTGCTACATCTCATTTGTCCAGTAAGAATGAACTGAGATTCTAGTATATTACATTATTACTTTCAGTTCCACTCGCCTTTCAAAAGTAAATACTCCGCATGCTTTTAAAATTTGTTTACATCTCTTTTTAATGAATTGCATGTGGTCGTTCTTCAAATAGTGTAGACATAATAAAGCATGCATATATAATGCTTTTTTTACATTAAAAGCTTCTGCTTTAATAATTGAAATGCAAAATCACTCGCTACTAAATAGGAAGTTGTGATTATAGCGTAGATAGAAGTTAGATAGGTAAAATGAGTAGGATACAAGAATTATTTGATTCATACGTAATTTCTGTCACTGACAGCTGAAATGTCTCTATTAATTAGCAAGATGGCTCTTCCAACTCTTTTATGCTAAAGCTGTATGGATTCTAATTTCAGGCCCATACTTCATAAGTATGCAAATGAAGACGTATCATTAGGCGCTTGGTTTATTGGTCTTGAGGTCGAGCACATTGACGATCACAACATGTGTTGTGGAACTCCCCCAGGTATGGCCTTTTCTTTCCAAAACAAAATTTTCTTCATAAAAAGAAAATAAAAACTAAAAAGTCATGGTGGCATTCTTCAGAATGCGAGAGGAAGGCGCAAGCAGGTAATGTTTGTGTGGCTTCATTTGATTGGACCTGTAGTGGAATATGCAAATCAGTAGAAAGAATCAGGGATGTGCATGCAAGATGTGGTGAAGATGCTTCAGCTATCTGGGGTGTTCTGTTATGAAATCAAAAAGGCTATCCAAGGGCATATATTGTTCAAACTTTATTCGCAGATTATCAGCTTGTTCTTTCTCTTCCTGCAATCGAAAGAGTGAAATACGTGGCGAGATTCCAGTTACTGGTGATCTGATAATGTTATACAAGATCTTTTTACATTGATATATGCAGAAGACTAGAAGTGTTGCTTCTGCTGTTCTTCTCTGGTGTTCTATTGCTGTCCAGTGGTATAGAGAGACACTAGTAATAGTGCAACAAATTGATTATGTTGCACAGCAGCTGTTACTAAATGACAGAATTGTAAAGTGTTAGGAAGAATCAATGCTTCCATTGTTAAAAAAATGTAAGATTTTATTAGTATTACTTTTTATAGTTTTCAACAACTAAAAGTTTCAAGTACTTGGGTTCATTTTCTTTACATGAATGAACACCCTTCCAAACACTATGCTGATCTCTTATCTCTAAATTATGCTTCAAACTTCAATTTCACTTCCATTTCCACCAAAAGGGCAATATATATTGGCTGTAGAATCCTAATTCTATACCTCCCTTTCATTCTTATTACAAATTTACCATCAAAGACTATCTTATTTTTCTCTGATTCAGTTATGATTTTTTTTTTTATATTTAAAATATCTTACATTATTTGCAAACTTACAAATAAATATGTAAAGAGGAACTACATCCGTAGAATGAATATCACTTTCACTTTCAAAATCATAGATTTGTCATTACGTTTCAAAAATGATAGATTAAAGCAAGTTATGTTGATAGGTTAGGTTGTTGAGAAGTATCATACAAACTGTGTATTGTTTTGACTTTTGAGTGCAGTGCGGTATAATGTGCAATAAGAATAAAATTTCAAAAGTATGTTAAGGTAATTTTTTGAAAAATAAATCCATAAAATTCGAGGAGAAATGTGTATCTATGAAAACTTCAATATTTCGTCAGGATTAAAAGTATAAAATTTTATTGTTTTGCTTAAATCACTTCTATAATTTCATTGTTACTGATTTTAATTTTTTTAATAAAGTTCAGTTGATATTGTTTGAACAAAAAAATTATCATCAAGGTGATAAATATAGGTAAAACTCATTTACAAAATTACCAAACATAAATATTTTTTGTTAAACAATCTTTAAGCTTAATTTGAAACAGGAAATGTTTTCATAATAACACAGATTTACAAAAAAAAAAAAAAAAAAAAAAAAACACGTCACTCTCTCCCTTCCAAAATCACCGTATTTACGATTTTATGAAAATCTACATTTTGACATTTGATTATAAAATTATCTAACTTTTATTGGTAACGAAGTTTCATTAAAAATTGTTTGAAAAGTAGGCACAGATTAAAATATTGAAGATTTGATATCTTTAGATATATATATATATATATATAACTCTCAAATTTTGAGAAAGAAAAAAAATATTAAATAAAATTGAAATTTACCCAAAATATCTGAAGTGTTGTTACATCATGTTATCGTCAAAACCACTTCCGAGGGCATCGGAACTTGCAATCACTGCGTAACTATTTCGGGACGCAAAGTTCCGGCGGGCGGGAAATCTGAATCCTTAACTGTAACTCCAAAGCAATGTTGTCCGCAACGTTCATCTCTCGGCAAGTCTCTGTTTTTCAATCACATTTTATATCCGATATTCATTCACCGAAGTCCTCAACACAGCGAAACCACTTTCATTCTGGTAAATTTACTAATCCCCATATTTTATCTTGTTTCACCTCTGAATTTCCTTTGCATTCGGATCATTCTCGCTATACCTCCATAAGTGGTGAAAGCCCAGATGACAAAACAGATGAACTCTCTTGTTCTAGTTGTTGTTCTGTAAAAAACTCCAACTTGCTTGCCTTGGGGCTTCAGTCTTCTTCTACTCTTAAACAAGTTAAAGTGTTACATGCCATTGTTACAAGGTCTGTGGATGTCTCTGCAACTTATGTGTATAATAACTTGATATGTGCTTACGTAAAATTTGGGGAATTAATTGACGCTCGTAAGGTGTTTGATCAAATTTCTGAACGAAATGTTGTTTCATGGACAGCTATCCTTAATGGGTATATGATATTTGGGATAGATAGTGAAGCTTTGAGGTTGTTGATTGATTTATTTAAAAGTGGGATTCGGCCAAATGCCAAGACGTATGTCTGTATATTGAATTTATGTAGTAGGAGATTAGATCTTGAGCTAGGGAAGCAGATTCATGCTTGTATTATAAAAGGGAATTTTAGTAATTTGTTCTTAGACACTGCTGCAGTGTATTTATATGCTCAGTGTGGTGACTTGGGGGGTGCATTTGGTGTATTTGAAAGGATGAGTGTGCACGATGTAGTTAGTTGGACAACAATGATCTCCGCATGCTCACAACATGGGTCAGGTGCGGAGGCATTTGATGTATTTTCACAAATGATATATGAAGGATTTACTCCTAATGAGTTTACACTATGTAGTGTTCTTAAGGCTTGTGGGGATGAGAAGGCGTTGAGATTTGGGAGACAATTGCATGGGGCTGTTGTTAAAAAGATTTGTCGAAATGATGTTTTCCTAGCCTCTTCGCTGGTGGATATGTATGCGAAATGCGGGGAAATTGTGGATTCTAGAACAATTTTCGATAGAATGACTAGGAGGAACATGGTTACATGGACTTCTATAATTGCAGGCTATGCTCAAAATGGGCTTGGTGAAGAAGCCATTAATCTCTTTCACATAATGAGACGACGAAAAATATCTGCCAACAAGTTAACAATAGTTAGCATCCTCAAGGCATGCGGGGAAGTCATGGATTTAGCAACCGGAAAAGAAATGCATGCACAAATAATAAAGAATTGTATCCATACAAACATTTACCTGGGAAGCACTCTTGTGTGGCTGTACTGTAAATGTGGTGAGCACGCAACTGCTTATCGAGTTCTAGACAGCATGCCTCTTAAAGATGTTGTTTCGTGGACTGCGATGATATCTGGGTGCGTTCGACTTGGCCATGAGCTTGAAGCTCTTGAATTCTTGAAAGAAATGTTGGGAGAAGGTGTGCAGCCAAACACTTTTACCTATTCTTCAGCTTTGAAAGCATGTGCAAAACTAGAAAACATTTGGCAAGGAAAATCGATCCATTCTTCTGTTCACAAGAGCCCTTCTTTGTCTAATGTTTTTGTGGGTAGTTCTTTGATAAATATGTATGCAAAATGTGGAAATGTTTCAGAGGCAACCCAAATTTTTTATAACATGACAGAACGGAATGTAGTGTCATGGAAAGTTATGATATTGTGTTACGCAAAAAATGGGCTCTGGGGTGAGGCTTTGAAGCTCTTGTACCAAATGCAGGCAGAGAGTATAGAGGTGGATGATTATGTACTTTCAACAGTTCTTACTACTTGTGGAGGTTTTGGTTGGACTTCAGAACCTATTTGTGCAGATTTTGCATTGAGGAAGCCACATGGGTTGTTAAGGACTTGATCAAGCAACACTCTGAACTTTCATGAGTGATGTCTCCATGGTTCTTTCAGAAAGAAGATCATTATACTGTTTACAGGACTCGATAGAAACTTAACAAAGAAGGGACTAGTCAAATACTTGAGAAATTCTAGAATATCAAGACATACGAATAGAGTTGGTTGAGAAAGAAATAGTTAAGCAAAATGCAAGAAAATGATGTAGATGTGGAATCTAGTATATATGAGAGAGTTTGACATTAAAAAGTGTACAAATTTGTTATAAGAAATTAGCTTTTACTTATATTTGCTTTGCTCTCAAGCAGGCTTTATCTAATTGTGCTAATATCCTAATCACCCATTCTTTTCATAGAGTGAAATGACTAGTAAGAAGAATAATGTAAAATATCATTTTTCATGGTGAAAATATCATTACTCTAATTCATAATCTCATTATTACAGGGAAGTAACAAGGGAGATAAGTGAGTACTAATAAATCAAAGAGAAAGTGCTAAAAGTGTCGGAGTAAAGGTAAAGCACTTCCAGGGATAATTACTTGGTCGTGGGAAGGTGAAGATAAATGATGTAACTGCAGGGATTAGTTGATTCTAAGTCAGAAACTAATATACGAATAATATGAATCAAATTTTTGGCGAAGTGATTACAAATCGAGTTCGAACCGTTTTTACTTTCGATATAAAGCTCTGATATGAAATATGAATACCACCATTGTAAATTATTTTATTATTGTTCCAGAAAATGGTATAAAAATGGATTTGATTTTGTTAATTGCCTGATATAGAAAAAATTGTATTTAAAAACCAATTTGTTAATGATAAATATTCCAAAATTAGGAAAGCGTGCGCTGCCATAAAATCTAGATTGTTTTTAGACTCAAGCATATTTCCTTGATTAAAATTGAATTTAAAGTAATGAAGAAAGTTTAAACAGAATTTTATTACATTATCTTCATAAAAATAAAATCCGAAGAATTAAGTACGTAACTTATCATCTCGTAACAAACTAATGAAACATATATTTTATTGTGCCCGATACGTAAACGTACATGCGGGGGTAAAAAGGCCAATATAGGCCGTGAAAATTAGGGATGACAATTTAAACTGTAACCGAACTTGAATCAGCTAAACCGCTTCAAACCAATCGGTTTTTAAGCGAACCGGCAGTGTAATCAATGTGGTCTTGGTTCAAAGATTTTTGAACTGATGGCGATTCAGTATGATTTTGATTTTTACTATCAAACCATTGATGAATCAAATAGATACTAACACTGGCGGAAGGCATTATTTTTTTTTTGAGTTTGATCTCAAGCGTTGGATTATTCCTTGAACGACTATAAATGTGTTAGCTACGAAAGACTCCAGAGCTAACGTTAGACATAGATCGGCCCCCATATATATATATATATATATAGATATACACACACACATTATATTTATTTTTTTTAATGTAAAAAGGTGCAATGCGGGTTGAGGTAGTGCACCAATCGGTATGATTTTGGTTTAAGAATATCTCAAATCGGGTATTGTTCAGTACGATTTTGGTGCAAAATACTTTGTAATCGATTTAAGAATGCATCATGCCGTATTCAACACCGAACCGTACCATTGTCATCCATAACAAAAATAAACCTACAACAAATTTTATGGAGAAGACATAGTTTGATTCATTATCAAGGACACTCGATCAAAGCAGAAGACATAAACATCCATTCCTTCAAACATTCGTAAAATCCTCATAAGCTAAATCAAGTCACAAAATTCAAGTCAATTTCGCCATGCTGAAAGAATTCTAAAGTCAGCGTAAGGGATCTTGAAAAAATTGGAGAAAGTGATATCGTAGGAAGAATTATTCACACTTGGAGAAATAATCATTATCAAAAAAGAGAAAAATAATTTTGTGTTAAAAACTTTATAAATAAAACTAAGAGAAAAGGAAAATAATTGATTACTTTCATCAACAGATGTTTATATCATGCGGCCTCTAAAATTAAATATCAAATGGGATGAAAAAACTGGAGAATGTGATCTCGTAGGAAGAATTATTTAAACTTGGAGAAATCAATATAAGAACAGAAGAGAAAAAGATAATTTTGTATTAAAACATTTATAAATAAAACTAAAAAAACGGAAAATAAATAGTTGTTTTTATCAAAAGTTACTTACACACCCTGCAGCCTCTAAAATTATTAAATGGGATTGAAAAAATTGGAGAATGTGGTCTCATATGAAGAATTATTCAAACTTGGAGAAATCATTATCAAAAAAGAGAAAAAGATACTTTTGTGTTAAAAATTTTATAAATACAATTAAGATATTACTAGAAATAAGTGATTATTTTGATCAATAAATATTTACATCTTGCGGCCTCTAAAACTAAATGTCAATTGAGAAGAAAATTTAGGGAAGAGTTTTTCTTTACAACAAAAGGGTAAATTGCATTGTATTGTCTATGGTTTGGTCTGATTTACATTGAATCACATGCTATTTCATCAAATAACCATTCACTCATGGTTCTAAGAAATCAATAGATTAGCACCTATCTATTGTTAAAAATAACGGGAAACGACAAATTTGTAAGACATTTAACAATAAATAGGTGACAATCTGCTAAATTTTTAAAATCAGAAATAATTAGTTGTTAATTTTTAAATGACAAATGGTGTCATGTAAATTGAACTAATATTATAGATAGGGCAATGCAATTTACTCTAAAAATGAAACCCTTCTCAAATTTAAAGATATTATTAACGGAAGTTAAGGTTTAGTGGAGAAGAGGGAAGAGGAAGAGGGATTGAAACTATGAGATGAATCTACGATAATGGCCATGAGGTGAATCGGCTTTGGAAAATAAAAGGCATTGTAATTTGGTGCAGAAGATGCAAACGAAATTTAAACAAAAGAAATCTTTTATTTAGATTAAAGATTAAATGTGACCTAATTATAATTAAATCTAATGTAACTTGACCAGGAAAAGAATTTTATATTTCAAAATAGAGAAAATACATAATTTTTTAATTGAAAAACAAGTCTTATCTATGTATCTATTTATACTATATATTAATATGTAAAATTAATTTTGAATATCAAACCTAGCTAAATTACAATACCCAAGTTCAAAAGCAATCTTGTATTATTCCTATTTAAAAACAAACTGGATATAATAATTTTGAATTCAATCTAAAATTATATGTTCTAAGTGGAATCAGTCAAACTTTAATTTATCTATTAAATTTAAAAGTTCTCAGATAAAAGAAAATTGACTTTTTCGTTAATAGTTTCTTAATTAGGAGACTGATAATCTCATTTTTTTACGTTGAGGCCGAATTTGTAACGCAATAAATATTCGGAGGGCTAATTTTGTAATTAACTCTTTACTATAATTAAATTAATAAATCACAAAAAGAAACGATTTATTACGATTGATCGATAACAATAAAATCAATTATAAGAAATGCCCTAATTAAATCAATCATAATTAAAAATGAATATGGCGAAACCAATAATAACAAATATACCTATATTATGCATGAATTTTAAAGCTACCTATTACTCTATCCTTTTTATAATAACTTGCATTTTGGTAATTTGCACAAAACTAAAATTTATGGTAAAATTTAGGTAACTTGATAATTTACCCCTCATTAATGTATATAGTACTATTGTAATATGTGAAGTTGTGTTGGGTGTGATAACGTGATACCTATAAAGAGAATGGAAGAGAGAAATTATTGTAATTTACTTGAATTTACAAAGTATAAGAGATATATTTTTAGAAAAATGTAAAATGCTAGTTATTATGAAAAAAAAATGTTTCGACTATAAGACTGCGTTTGTATTCAATATTTAATAAATAAAAACTTTTTTTTCTAATGTTGTGTTTGGATTGAGTGGATAAAATGAGATTGTGAATAGATCAAATTAGAAGTAATTCAATGAAAAATAATTGTGAAAAAAGTGATGAGAAAAAATAGGAGTGAGAACCATAATGAAGAAAAAATAATGAATTATTTTTCTTTCTTACATATGGATAAAATAACATACAAATAAATAGTTCATTCAACTAACACCTCTTAGACCATAAAATTTTATAATCTGTTATAATAATTATATACAAATTAAATTCATTTTTTGTTCATTATATTCACTCGATTCAAACGCAATTTTAATGTTTGCACCGGGTAACGTTCAAATAAAACAACTTCATATTCCATCTGGCCATCCTATAAAACAAAGGTTGACTTGATCTATGCAATATATACTTATATAGCACAAACTGTCTTATCGCGGAAGATTCAATCATAGTCATGCTTAATTTATTTAAATACAAATTAATTTCAAAACTCGTGCAGGGTAATTTATTATTTGTGATTTTATTATAATTATTTTTTTTGAATAAATTAGTTTAATTAATAATTTATATTATAATTAATTTAATTAGTATTGATTAATTATAGTAAATCGTATTATTATTTGTAATTATCAATTTGATCATAGTTATTTTAATCACATAAATTTGATTAATAATTAATTTTATTGTAATTTAGTCTATTTAAAATAGGTTTACTTCAATCAATATAATTCATAAAAAGCTATTGTTAATTAATATATTAGTATAAATAGATAGATTGGTTGATAGATCTGTAAATAGGTTTATATATTCTTGATGATCCGATTCATTATAAAAAAATAAATGGATAAATTTGATTAATAACTAATTTTATTATATTATGATTACTTTTATTGTAATTTAGTCTATTTAAAATAAGTTCACATCAATCAATGTAATTCTTAAAAGACTATTGTTAAATTAATATAAATAGATTGATTGATTGATAGATCTGTAAATGAGCTTATATATTTTTGATAATCCGATTCATATTAAAAGAATAAATTGATAAATTAGTATGAATATGATCAACCCAATTCATATAATTAGATAAATTAATATTGATAAATAAATTTAATAGTCTCGTATAACGTTTTCTCTTTTTATGATTAGTAGAGTAGTATAGATGCACAAACCGTGAAAAACCAATGTTAATTTAAGTATAATAATTCAAAAGAAACTTTCTAATATACAATTTAGAATTTCTCAAAATCAATTATGGATATAAGTTAACTATTTCAGTTTTATTTGGAAAATCATTTAACAACTCTCAAACGCACAGCACGAACCACATGCTAACCTCAAATCACAACTTGAATATACAGCTCTTCAAACTACTTAATAAACTACTTAATTTTTAATTTGAAATAAATAAAATAAATTTAGAATTGTATCACATATCACACCTCGTCATTGCACACCATTCAATTGAGCAGTACAAATAAAAACAAGAACAAGATCTTGTTGAAAAAATAGACTGTAGGTGCCGGCATATGACATGGACATCAAACAAATTCCAAAAATCATTGTATTTAGAGAACACATCTGCCGTCCGAAATCATCCAACACGTGTATATATCATAATTCAATGTTTGGTTCACCTTCGGCAAAAACAGAAACTTGCAGCAAAATGTGTTTCAACATCAAAAGAGAACTGTCAAAAGAAGAATTGAAGAAGGAGAAGAAGAGAAAGAGAGAGAAGGAAAGAGCCCGCGAGAGGAAAGAAGAAGAAAAGTGGGTGAAAAAGAAAGAAGCCAAGATAAGGCAAGAGTTGGAAATGAGGGAAGAGAGGAAAAGGAGTGAAGAGGCGAGAAAGAGAAAGGAAGAGAAGAAAAGGAGAGAAGAAAAGGAGAGGGAGAGAAAGAAAGAGATGAAAAGAAAAGAAGCGAAAGAGAAAATGAGACGCGGAGAACAGAAACAGAAGGAAAAAGAGCAGCAGAGAATCAAGAAGACAAGTAAATGATCAAACAAACAAATCCCACATTTCATTTTTTCTTTACCATGCAAATAGTTCTTTCTACTCGCCTGTGTATTGCAACTCACTCGCAAATTTCATTAGGCATAAATTGGTTTATTTATGTAGAACATGAAAATAATGTCCATTTCAAGCAATTTGTATAACCGAATGCTAGAATGGTCGCCTCGGTGTTTGTACCAAGTGCAAATTCTGTGTTGTAGCTATGGCAAATTGATTTTGAAGTAAGAATCTAGTTCAGGCATCCAAACATATTTTTTGCAAGAGTGATGAAAAGAGTTCGACATAAATTACTCAATATAAAGAATTATTCGTCACAGAATATAACAGAATGAATGAGATAATTAAAATAATTATTCAAGCTAGTAGAAATGCTCTCACAACAGAGCCTCCTATTGCCGGATATTTTTCTGCTCTAACAGATGGAAATATTCCATGTTCCTATATCACTCTGAGAATAGCAACTATTTACACTCCTCAAAAGATTAAATTGATTGCAAGGCTTCTACTACTCATACTACCCCAATGATTTATCACTTTGGTATGATGACCATTGCACTTTAGTATAAGCTGCTTACTTATTGGAGTTCAAATTCTGAAGTAGGTAGTATGTAGCAATCAGCTGCTATGACCGTATAAACTATAACTAAACAAATTCACGTTGCGCTGTACTTGCCTCTTAATGACAAGCTACTCTATGAATTGATAACCTTCTGAAGTTCGTCAATTAATTGCTTCTTTCTTGATGGTTCCACCTGTATCATTCAAATGTCAAACCTTATTGAAAGGTTTCAAACAAAATATAACAAAACTATTACATAAAAGTAAGAAACAGCTGCAGAACAAGAAAAATTAAATCTACCTTCTGGAGTAGCGCGGCAAGACCTTGTGGTAAAGCTTGAAGATCTGATGTTGAATCACTCATTTGCAACAGTTGGGATGTTACCTTTTGCATATGCAACTCCTGTAGTTTGTTATGATAGTTTGATGGATCATTCTTCCATGTAAAGAAAGCTTCATCATCCAGCCACATGTCCTGGCTGCCTCCTGAAACAAACCAATTTTTTACCATGTCCATTGCTGATTTGTACGATAGCCGGTTACCAGAAGCATCTCTCACGGTCTTGATCAATGAACCCTCGGCTACTCTACGGTTCAATCGTTTGTAAAAGAAAGATCTAGAGTTAACCCAGTCCACAATTTCTCTAATCACCCCCTTCGCAGCCATTCTGGAAGATGTATCATGTAGTTCTGCAAATTTTGTTGCTATCTGAGTGTAAACTGGCAATAGATGTTTCTCACGAGCTTTAATCTGCTGCTGTAATGCCTCAACAGTTGCAAAGTCCCCCGTACTCCTGGCTTCTGAAAGTTTTGACTTAAGATCTACCAGCTGTGTGTCAAGCCTCCCCATGCACTCTAGGAGCTCCTTTGTTCTAAATTTGATCTCAATTAAACCCTCTGGTTCAAGGACATTTCCCTTAGCTGTCCGTTCAGCGTACATTTCGATATGGTCTGAATTGATTCTACTGTCCACGACCACCCATGCTCCACCACGGAGTTCACCAGACATCGGGATGTATACAAAAACAGGTTGTTTGTATGTTCTAAGGTTTTCAACAATGGTTGATCCAGCTTGAAGGATACCTTCAAAAAGATCCCTCTGTCCACCTGAAAAGCCTCTCCAGTTTGCAAGAATGAAAAGCGGGAGTTCTTCTCTGTTAAAATCCATCACTGCTTGCGCCGTCTTTGTTGCAGAATCAGGAAACCATACTTGCCCAGCTTGAGGAACAACTCTTTCATGTGAATCAAGCTGTCCAGGATCTGCAGGAATAACTTGCATCATAGTTTGAGTTTCGGTGGCAATTATCCCTACAGGAATTCCTCCCAGCTTTGCACGTCCAGTCACAACTGTCCTTGCCCAGCCTTCCAGAGTCTCAACAAAGCTATCCCTGTCAAACATACCCCCAAGCCACTTTCCGTTGCTATCCATTGAACCACATATAGCTGCCCGGGGATCACAGGCATTCTCAGGGAGGTACGCAACAGGTCTTTCTGGAGAATCCAAGGGAGCTGAAATGGGAAGAGGACCTCCTGAATATGCTGGCACAAAGCTTAACCATTTCAAAATAGCTGATACCCCTTCAAGATCATCCGAAACCATCAGATGAACAACTCCATTGGTTGCCATAATTTTTGGCCCTCCAAGTTGCATGTGGGAGCTGTACACCTCCCGGCCCAGAAGTTTGTTTAGTGCAGAGAAACCAGTCAAAATAATAGGTTGATCGAGCCTTTGTATACATCGCATCCCAAGACGGGAAAGATAAGCACCAATTCCAACAGTTCTGCCCGTCACATATGTTAAGGTAAAGGTTTCATTGTATGCCTTCGAATATGCACCAGCAATCGCACCGCTACCGGTTAAGTTTTCAACCCCTAATCCATCCTCCTTTCCCACAATAGTATCAATTATCCACCGGATTTCTCCACTTGGCAGCCGTGCCTCATGTGCTATCACAGATGATCCAATTTGGGCATAATCCTCAGGAGTTAAATATACGTAACGAAAACCACGTTCTGGGCTTGATTCGTCAGACCAACCGACTTTAAAGCATGATTTCACTTCCTCTGCTACCCCAATTCGGGCACCTGAGTTTGCTGCCAAATATATAAGTGGCAATTTCATGGTGCACGCAAGATCCGTCACTGCATGGAAAAATGCATCTTCTCTGGGGCCAAAAGATCCATTTTTGAAGGTCACATCGTTTGCAACAATTAAAATTGTTCGTCCAGAAGGGAATTCAGGGGTAGACATGTCCATACGCCATGCAACCATACCAACATCATTGAGCCCTGGCTGGCGATCCACAGTAATTACTGGGTTATCAGAGATACCTTTCTGCTTAGCAAATGTTAACTCTGTGACCTTGAGAACTTCATCCTTGGGTTTGCTACTCTCCAGTGACTGGACTGCCCAAGACTTTTCTAGTGCTGCTTCAAATGCCTGCAAAACACGGGTTATTCTTTTGGGAAACCTTTATTGGGGAAATTACCAATAGTTGCACTAAACCATGGTATAATGCTCACCAGCGGAAAATCATAGCAGTAAGTAGTGTTGCTTTTCCTGGCCAAAAGGCGCCTCCGATCAAGTACTCCCAAAGGTTGATACTGTGCATTTACAGGTACTCCATGCAATGGTCCATGCGTAGAGGTCGTTGAATGGTACACCACTTTACGTGTGCTGGTGTCCTCCAGTTCTCTGTATATCTGTAATTTTACAATAGCCAAAACTGTAATCTTGAACCTAATAAATTTGTTTTGAGAACAAAAATTAATAAATTATGTATTTCATCAGTATTTGGAGTCATATTCTAGCTAAAAATAGATTAATGAGAAAATATTCTACAAACAGTTATAAATATATAACTTTTTGATACGAATAAGGAAATAAATATATAACTAACACGCCCTTCAATAATATTAGTGCAGAAGTTTGAATTCCATGCTTAAAGAAGGATACTGGACAACTTTCTTGATATTACTAACAATTTGCATTTACATTAATTGGATACAATACAACTTGCAAGTTGCAAAAGAGATTGAGTCATGTTATGGAAATTAAAATGGGAAACTAATTAAACTATTACCTTTAAGTCTTAAACTGCAGTAACGGAAGTATTATGAGGATATAATTGCTCATCATGGAAAATACACAATTTCGCAGAGAGTAGTTTTCATCAGAGACATGATTCTTTTAAGAAACAGAGAAGATACAAAACATGTTAGAATCAGTGGATCTGATTTGAAACACTCAATTGTTAGAATCAGTGAATTTGATTTGATACACCTGATTGTAGGATCTGCATAATTATAGGGATTTGGTAGTTGTAGATTTACTGTAATTGATTGTAATAGACGAATCTGTGATAGTAGACATAATTTGTGGCTAGGATTGAACCCCCAATTGTAAATACTAAACAGTATATAATGACAGGAAAACAGAGAAGGAATTCATCCCTTTCTCACCGCAAAATATTGTTTCTTCATTATTTGCTTCTGTAAAATACAGCATGGTATCAGAGCTGGTCCATTATCGGTGACCTGTTTTTGTTTCTTTTCTCTCACGGTAAGCGTTATCTCGCTGCCAGACTCGGGGTTCAATAGCAAGTCTGCATATTTGAGAGTAATCTACCGTTGGACTCTTCTTCTCCGGCAAACCACCACAGAAGAAATCACAACCAGAAACAACACTGTGCGCCCCTCCACGTGCCACCGCAGATCAGACTGCCGAGATTCACACGCCGGAACAAGTTTTCGGCAACAGTTTGACTCCAGGATTCTGCCAGCAGCATCAATTTCTTCTGGGGAATCCATTTTCTGCTGATTGTTTAGTGAGTTTGTTCCTTTTATCATTGTTTGATCGATTTTTTGGGCTACAGTAGCCAGTTTCTGGTTGATATTTCGCAGCCTTGTTGAGTATTTTCCTTGGATAGCTTCGTAATGATGACCTCTAGTACACTGAGAAATGAGCATGATGAGCAGCTTGTACAGAACCTGAATCTGAACCTTACTTTGGTCCTTAGTCCATTTAGTTTGAATGGCACTCCAGCTGTTGGCCCTTCAATGGTTAATTCTCCTCTACATGTGAAACTAGTGCTCCACTTCTGACACCTGAGGAAATTGCAATTGTTCATTCTCTTGTCTCTAAACCTGCTTCACATTTTGCACAGTCTGGTATAGACTCTTATGCATTAAATGTTTCCTCTACTCGTCCTCATTCGATCATTGATTTAGGGACTTCTGAACATATGACAGCGTCATCTACCCTTTTACTTCCTATACTCCTTATTCAGGTAAAGATAAGGTACTAGTAACTGATGCATCCCTCTCTCCTATTGTATGAAGAAAAGGATCAGTTTGTTGTACTCCTACCTTAACTTTATCATCCGTTCTTCATATTTCATCATTCACTACCAATTTATTGTTTGTAAAAAGTCTTAACGAGTCTCTAAATTGTTCAGTTATTTTTTACCATTCTAATTGTATTTTTTAGAACTTGGTACCGGTCGAAAGATTGGTAGTGGTATTTTTTAGAACTTGGTACCGGTCGAAAGATTGGCAGTGGTAGTGCAGTTAATGGCCTTTACTAACTAGATATTCCAGAATCTAGTTCATCTCCAATGATAAAATGATCTTCTACTCGGATAAAAGGATCTTCTACTCCGGCTCTTCAGACAACTTGTGATTCTAGTTTGTCTTCTCTACATCAGTGGCATCGTCGTTTGGGACATCTACCTTTCTCGGTATTAGAATCTCTTTTTGCTTCTTTAGTTAAAAAATTTAATAAAAATAATTTTTTGTGTAAACCGTTTGAATTGGGTAAACACAAATGAAGATTTATCCCACCATAAATGAAAGATATGTCGAACCTTTCTCTGTCATATATTATGATGTTTGGGGTCCTGTTAGGATTATCTCTCGATCTGGTCACAAGTGATTTGTCACTTTTATAGATTCTTATTCTCGAGTTACCTAGGTATATCTTCTTCATTCTAAAAGTGAAGTCTTTAACTATTTTCAAGAATTTCACAAAATGATTTCAAACGCAATTTGATACTAAACTTAAAGTTCTCCATAGCGATAATGGTCGTGAATGTAGTAAAATAATGCTTTTACACACAATCTCTCTCAAAATGGAATTATCCTTCAAACTCCTTGTGTCAACACTTCAAAACAAAAAGGGGTGACGGAACGTAAAAACGCCATTTAACAGAGATAGCACGCACACTTATGATCACAATGAACACACCTAAGATACTATGGGGATGTTGACTTAACAACTGTTTTCCTTATTAATATGCTTGCTCGGAGATAAAAGTCTAGTCTCATTTCTCAAGCACAACATTGGTCCTTCTCTTCCTCCTCTTGTCTTGTCTTTGGTTGTGCGTGTTATGTTCATGATAAAACTTTCACTTGGAGTAAACTTGATCCAAAATCACTTTGTTGTGTTTTTATTCGCTATTCTCTGACTCAAAAAGAATATAATTGTTTTCATCCATCTTATCGTAAAGTATGGCAAAAATATGTTTGTGGCCACTATGTTTGTCACGTTTTTCGATTTAGACGACTATACTTTTAAAATCTTATAATAAGCCATCAAAAAATTACTGACGTTTTTTATGAAATAAAATATGACATGGATATGATGTGGATGTTGAGTCATAATGTTATGCAACTTATATACCTGCAAGAATAGCCACGTCATATTAAATTTTTGCCAAGTTTCCAATCTACCAGATTAAGATTTCATATCCCAAAATTTGATTCTTCATCTTCTCTAATTTCTTCGGTAGTTTCTATCTTCATTTTCATCCTCTGTCCCAGAATTTTACTGACACCCTTGTTTCACAACCCTAACTTAGACCCTAACACCATCAACAAAGATTTATTGGTGTAGATCTATTGCTTATTTGCAATTTAGAGATAAGAAAGTTAAATGGATTTCAAAATCTTTGTTACTTCAAATCTTAATCTGTTTGTTGCTTCATTTTCATTCTCTGTCCCAATACAACATCGTAGCCACATTGCTTACGATGAGATCATGATGATGAAGATCTACGATTATGTTGCCAGGAAAAATGGTACAAGGCATGGCCGCTAAGAAAAAGCAGAAGGAAGAGGAAAAGAAGTGTGCGAATGATTGATTAGTGTGGGAGGAGAAAGAAAAGGTATAATAGGTCGGAGGGTGGTGAGGAGGAGCAGGAAGATGGGATGGGGAAAGGAAATGGATGGGGTGGGCAGGGGAGGGGATTAGGGAATGGTTTGAATAATATATATTTCTCTTTTCTTTTTTTCTTTTTCTTTCTTTCTTTTCTCTTTAAGTCAAATTATTAAAATATTTAAAGCATGCGTTAGTACACACAAGTAAGGAGCGGTGACTGTGTACGCCACATCATTTCCATTTTATTTTTAAAAAGCCACATCATAACTTTTTTTGACAGAATTTGTCAAAAATTGATGAAATGGCCTATTAAAAAATTTAAGTTAAGTACGATGATTTGGTATGAGATTTTAAGAATATAGTAGGTTAAACCAAAAAACACGACAAATACGATGGCCTAAAACATATTTTTTTCCCATAAAATATATGTTACTAGAGATGTCAAGAACCATATATGCGAGGAGAAGATTGATCTAGAGCTTACCATTCTTCCATCTTCAATTATTACTTTTATTCTGGCTCCTCAAGTCAGTTCTCATAAGGAATTACAAAATAGTTCTCATAATAATAGCTCTCAGGGGAGAATCAGGAATCACTTGTTAGGCATGATAATTTGAGTTGAGAACCTATGTTCGCAAAGGTAAAAATAAAAAGACTATCTCTGCACCACCGCCACCATATCAAGATGACTCAGAATCAGGCCGTGACACTACTAATGGTAAGGATTCAAATATTCCCACTTGCTTTTCTGATGATCTCCCTATTGCTTTCAAAAAAGGGGTTCAGTCTTGCACCCAACATCCTACCTCTAACTTCTTATCTTATAACACATTATCTGCACCATATCGTTCTTTTATTTATTCTCTATCTTCTATACCAATTCCTCAGGTTTGGTAAGAAGCACTCGACAATGAGTACCAAAAAAAGGATATGATAGAGGAGATAAATGACTTGAACAAAAATAAGACCTCGGGACTAGTTACTCTTCCTTGTAGAAAGAAAACAGTTAGTTGTAAGTGGGTGTATACAATCAAGCACAAACTTGATGGTTCCATTGAGAGATTTAAAGCTAGATTAGTAGCTAAAAGATACACTCAGACTTATGGGATTGACTATTAGGAAACATTTGCCATTGTAACAAAGATGAATTTGATTCATACTATCATCTCATGTGTAGCAAATTTTGGTTGGGATCTTGAGTAAGTGGAAGTTAAAGATGCTTTTCTCCATGGTAATTTGGAAGAGGAAGCGTACATGGACATACCTCTAGGTTTTGCTTCATTAGCCACTAGAGGAAAAGTATGTAAGCTACAAAAGTCTCTTTATGGTCTCAATCAATCTCTTTGTGCATGGTTTGATAGGTTTTATCGAGCTATGGTGAAATTTGGATACAAAGAAGAGTTGATCATACTATATTTGTCAAAACAAGCAACAGTAAAATCAAAATCATTATACTGATTGTTTATGTTGATGATATTGTTTTGACAGGAAATGATAGAGCAGAGATAGTCAATCTCAAAGAAAAATTGGCCAGTGAAATTGAGATTAAAGATATTGGACCTTTAAAGTATTTCCTTGGCATAGAGGTTGCAAAATCCTCTAATAGTTTTTTCTTATCGCAAAGGAAGTATGTTCTTGATTTGTTGACTAACTGGTATGTTAGGATGTAGAACAGCTGATTCCCCTATAGAAGTAAACAATCATCTCACAAATGGTGGATCGATTGTTGACAAGGAAAGGTATCAACGTCTAGTAGGAAGACTAATTTATCATTCTCACACCAGACCAGATATTTCTTATGTTGTTGGAGTAGTGAGTCAATTCATGCATGACCCACGTATTTGCCACGTGGAAGCTGTTTATAGAATCATGATATATCTTAAATCTGCTCCTAGAAAAGGATTGTTGTTCTCACAACATGGCCATACGAAAGTTGAAGCCTTCTCAAATACAGATTGGGCAGGGTCTATAGAAGACTGTCATTCAACTTCCGGCTATTGTTTTTTTGTTTGGAGGCAACCTTAACATATGGCAGAGTAAAAAGCAGCAGTTGTAGCTCACTCGAGTTGTGAAGCTGAATATTGGGCCATTGCACTGGGAGTATGTGAATTATTGTGGCTTCGGATGCTGTCAGAAGATCTGGGCATTGCAACTAAAGAACCAATGAGGTTATTTTGTGATAATAAGGCTGCTATTAGTTTTGCCAGTGACCCAGTACAGCACGACAGAACGAAGCACATTGAGATCGACAGGCATTTCATAAAGGATAAACTAACTAGTGGCCTCATTTGTCTACCTTTTGTCAAAACAGAAAATCAGCTTGATGATCTTTTGACCAAGGGGCTTGGGGGTAAAACATTTCATCCACTGTGTTTCAAGTTGGGTATGCGAGACATCTATACACCAACTTGAGGAGAGTGTTTGAATCAATGGACCTGATTTGATACACTTGATTGTTAGAATCAGTGAATTTGATTTGATACACTTGATTGTAGGATCTGCATAATTATAGGGATTTGGTGGTTGTAGATTTACTGTAATTGATTGTACTAGAAGAATCTCTGCTAGTAGGCCTAATTTGTGGCTATGATTGAGCCCTCAATTGTAAATACTAAACAGTATATAATGGCATGAAAACAGAGAAGGAATTCATCCCTTTCTCAACACAAAATATTGTTTCTTCATTATTTTCTTCTGTGAAATACAACAAAACATAGAAACTAGAAACAACAGAAATGTTTTCAAAGAATTCGAGATTTTGAAACATAACAATTGGATTAGGATTGATTTTCATCGGTTAGGATCAGACAGATTTTTGTTGCATGAACAATATAAGACTAGAACTTCAATAAACACAGATATTAATTGATTTCTGTTTTTGCAAATTTGAATTCTTTCCAATGATGAGAGAAAGGAATAGAGGATCAAGAGTTCAAGTCTTCATGACATCAAAGAGAGACCCGGAGAGGAAGAGATCAATATGTTGCATTGTTGCAGTAAAGTCAGTAACCGAAGCAAGAGTGAGAAGCATAAATTGTCAGAATGTGGTCTTAGAACTTTTAAGTAATAAAGTACCTATCTCCTAATTTAAGTCTTCGTATTTATCAAAACTCCGTCAAATCTCCTAATTTAAGCATAACTAGTCATAATATGGGATACAAAAAATAAAACTGAATTTAAATAACATATGCTGAATAATTGAACTAGTAAGTCCCTTGCATTTAACTTGAAGGAAATAGAAAAACAAATCACACTAAGCTCCTGGGAAAAATCACTACTTAGTCAGCCTCAAAGAAAGCAAAAAGCCTACTCCAGACATGTATCGAATTCACATGTACCCAAAAGAATCACACAGTAGCTGACTACTTTTCACTAATATATCATGAGAACATAAGATATCATATAACAATTCCCTATTCACATCTGGACCATCTTAATTCGCTTATTTTGAAACTCTCTACCAGGGAAATGACAATTGTAAGTCGTGGTACACGTTTTGAGTAAAATCTACTTGTTTCTTTCACCTATAGCCCACATTTATATATGGTTTTGATTTTGAACTCATAGAAGAACAATCTAATGTTTTCTTGATAGAAGACCTTTGGGGTTCTAGGATAAGGTCTCTAACATATAACTGGTTGCTCTTGCCATTACTAGCTTGTTTTATAGCTTAATTTGTTTCACCAGGAAAAAAGATGGCAATAAGATGCTATGTGTTGAATAAACCTACTTGTTGCTTTTATTTATAGTCAACTGTCATTGAACTCATTCAAAGGGAAGACCTTGGTAGAATTTTACTACTTAACAACTATATAAACTAACTCAAATTAACTCACATGCACAACGCAGGTGTGACCAGTTGCATTTGTGACAACAACCCTCCAAGCACCATTCGCCTGTCCAGCAGATGCTATCGAAAGCTTCACTTCCCATTCACTAACGCCTAATCGATGCATCTTTACTCCTACTGATGTATGAATTTCACGTGTCAGTTCTTCCAAGATTTTCACAACTGCAGCTTCCTCTTGCAGGAAATCTATTTCAACTTTCCTGCCAATGATATTATCTTGGTAATGCATCAAATAAATGATTCACCAAGTTTGTAATTTCACAAGATATAAGCATGCTTACCGCTGATAAGGCACAAGATCATATATTTGTTGCTCTCGTAATATATAGAGGTACATATGAGCATGGTCAGATTTTATTGTGGCATTATGAACATGAAGTTCCATTTCTTCCATTGCTGCCATTAAAGATCTCAATATGCTCCTTGAAGTAGAAGATAAAGTCCACAGGGATTGTGTTGTTCCTGTGTCCAAACCTTGATACATGGTGAAACTGTCACTTGTTGTAGGTTGCCTTATCAATGTTCTGAGAAACATCCTCTGGATTGGTAATGCCTTGTCTACAACAGTGTACAGGTGCCACTGACGGTCCCGGGATGGAGTGTACTTTATATTATCGTAACCCTTTAGTTTGTCCTGGATTAAAACAAGTTTGTTATACCATTATAAGCTTAAGAGCAGAATGATACTATTTTTGTTTTACAAGCAAAGTAGACCAAGTTGAAGTTCACAATCACAAACCAATTCAAGATATAATGATAGAGGAGGCTCCAAGTGTCGTAACAGGGGCTCCTCATCATAATACTGCTTCTCTGCTGACCAATAAAAGGAATGCCTCATAGGGCCCCGTCCTTCATCTCTCTGTATTATACAGCTGACGACTCCAACACCTGCACTTATGAGGCTGTGGCTGACTTCTTTTTCCCTAAGATTTTTGGCTAGTTTGTTTATTCGTTCTTGAGCTTGATCTTCATCACCGCTGCACATAGCCAGAGGAAAGTACACGGGAAAGCAATAGTTAGTATATTGCTAGCAATTGATTGTCAGTTAATAGAACACCAAGAGTCATTAACTCAACTTGAAGTCCAAAATAACTAAATCATGTATGATGAGTCTACAGTCTTGATTATGTTTCCCCAATAAAGAAACAGAATATCTTAGCTGCTAGCACTATTCGGAAAAGCGGCAAAAGTGTAATGCTACGGTGCTTGATAGTTAATAAACTAATAAAGAGAAGCCAAGTCTGTTTCCTAGTTGTGGGGGGTTTATCAATTCCGCCCTCTATCAAGCAAGAATATTACGTTATCTCTAATGTGCAAATTGTTGTTAACTTCAATTTTTCAGGTGGAATATCAAGGGCACGTCAGATACCTGTCCTGAAGCAAACTCATCTGGTTGCTGATGCCTGCTAATGCAATGTGCATCATGTTACCGTGGGTAGATGAACGATTTGTTGTCTCATGGATTTCAGGAGACATTTCTTTTAATGCAGCACTTAGGACTGTTGGCAAAAATTGAAGAGATTTGATTATAACCATGGCGCCCCACTTCTTCTCACTGTGTACATGAACCAGTGGCTTCTCAATTAGATAATCAGACACATTATTTCTTTCTATATGGTCTTCCATAAACTCCCATGAAGCAATAAGACCAGATCTGTGCCACTGCATCCTGACACTCCCCATTACTAGGTAAGGCTGATAGAGATACCGAAGTTAGCTTAAGCTTGACAAAAGTAGAGAGAAACAGAAATCCCTTCCAATTTTTCAAACAATATTACCTGATAAAGCCTACGGACATAAGTTTCCACAACCCTACGCTGAAGCGTATGATCACTATGATCAAAGAGGCCTACAAGGGCGTCTTCAACTGCTAAAGGAGCACTCACAAGATCCTCCATCCGTTCATTAATGGCACTTTTCCTTTTAGGAGTATCCATACTTTCACCTTCTTCAGTGAACATCTCAAGCTCCGAAAGACTTCTTGCAATGCTAGAACGAAGTTCACTTAATTTGGTCTGTTCTAGCAATTGACTTGCCTTTAAAGCTAACTGCAGAAGTAAATAAGAAATTAGAGTTGGAAAGTTACGAAGAGTCAATCTTGGTAGATACTTTTACGAAACCCATTTCAAACACATGCTTCAAGGAGATGGTCCATAAGCAAATCAACTTAACAGCAAACCTGAGAATAATTTGTATGATTTAGAGCTGAAAATCGAATTAATTGATCCCTGTATGCTGCAGGATTAGGATACACCAATTGTTCCATGAGCCTTAGTATCAGCTTATTTTTACTTTTGATGCCCTGTAAAGATACATACATAGAAGGAGATGAATTTCATCAACATAATGTGAACCAAAAGAAGAGTAAGCTAGCTAATCATTTTATAAATATAATTTAGGACATACCTGATGGGAAAGCACAATGTCCATAACCTTCAAGAGATCTTTCTTGTATTGAAGTCGGAGACGTTCAATAACATCAGCCTGAAATATAAAAACTACATGAATTAATATATATATATATATGTGTGTGTGTCTGTGTGTGCGTGTGCGCGTGTGCGCGTGGCGTGTTTGTGTGTGTGTGTGTAGGGAAAAAGGGAGCATACAATTTTTCATAACTTTTTATGATGCGCAACATCGTTTTTTTAATTATGTAAGCTGAAGGTATTGTAAAGGAAATCTTTTATATTTTTATGATGTTATAAAAGCTACTCTACACATCATCAAAAATTACAAAAAAAAATTTGAATGTCCTATCCATCCTTTGGATCTACAAGGTTGGATCTTTTAGTAGCATTACAAAAATAGAACAATTTTACTACAGCCCACTTCTACAAAAATAGAACAATTTTACTACAGCCCACTTCTACAAAAATAGGCTACAGCTCTGTATGCGGGCACATGTGTGGATATATAAATTTTGACACTGAACAGCAAGGAAAACAATATCTGAACTTGGTCATCTACTAATCTTCCATGTCACTAATATTTTGGATTGGAAAATCACCCAGTGAGATTGATCAGACAAAGCTTAGAGCCATATAGTAACAAAGTAAGTATTTATATTTGATCTCGCATAATCTAAGAATGCAATAATCCTGGAACATGAAAGCTTGTACATGCATATCATTGTATCTCCAAGAAAAAATTATTAAATAAGATGTATGTTACATATGAGGTGTAATCACCTGGATATTGTCGCTAAATAATTCTTCCACTGATAAGTACTCCTCAAAGAGAGCTTGAACAATGACACGGGCATGACCTTCTCTGCCACCTTCGTAAGACTTGACAAGACTTAACAGCGGTTCAATAAGCCTTTCTTGGGCCCCTTTATCTTTGCCTGTGCAGGAGCTTAGATGGGACTAATGGAAAGAGTATCAAAATGTTTAGTCACTTCTTGAAGGAAATGCAAGAAAAAAATTAAACTGAGACCATAAAACCAACCTCAAGAATGCCACGCAAGATTTTTGCCGGGAAATCAACATTTTGCAAGCTAGAACTTCCTCTATACTCCTTATATTTTATTTCCAACTGAAAAAGTATATTAAACCAGAAGACATTATGAGCATAAAATTAGAACTTCGTCATTCTGAAAAGAGAGAGAGAATCATTACTATAAGCAATTACCTCATTTCTGAGGTCCTTAGGAAGTCGAGTTGCCAGAACAGATAAGCATTCTTGCCACTGAAGCAAAGGAAGCTCAGGATTGTCTAAACAACTGAGCAAGTTTTGAACCACCTGACACAGAAACTTTTTTTTCAACATCGATTTCAACAACCAATATAAGAAAAGTCTTTACATAGAAAATATAATAATAATGAAAGATGTTAAATGAATTGAATGAAATTTATTCCAACTAATTATCTAATGTCATGAAAGATGGTTCACTTGTATTTATTTGGGTGAAGCTAAACTATATAATAGCAACCTTCACTAATCTCACTAATCCGGAATACTAGTCAATGGTATATTTGAGGTCTTTACAAGGCTAAGAATACATACTTCATCAATATTATGCTCGTATCCTGCTAATATCATCTGAGATGCATTCAAACTTGCAGCACACCTCTGATGCACCTTTTCAGAGACCGCAGTAGGAGGCCCCAGAACCGGAAATCTGCCATGAAAAGGTTCTGCTTTTCTTACAGCTGAAGGATCGTCCAGATCAAGGTTTGCCAAAAGCTCCCCAGCCTAAGAAGGAAGTAGACTTTTACTTGTTCCCAAAGGTAAAATAATTAAACTTCCTGTGAAGACATACTTACCTGCATTGCTTGACCTTCAGACATCTTGAACTTGATGATTCCAGAAGCAGGTGAGAGAAGTGGCATGCACATCTTCATAACCTCAACTTCCGCATATGGTGTGTCAGCATCAACATGACTACCATCCAGGACTAAATACCTCAGTAGCTTGCACGGTGTCTCTGCCACTAACTTCGATGGATCATGGTCATTCTGGACACAACCAACATAAGTAACTGAAATTCTTTTAACACAAGTGAATATAACCATCAAGAAAAAACAAAGAAATAACTCAGGGAACCTGAAGCAAGCAAGTTCTTCCATCAATGAGAAGTCGAGTTCCAGCTGCTTCCTCCTCTGCATATATGATGTGACTGTTTCCATCCAACTGTGTAAGGACATGACCAAAAAACTTTCTGTTATGCGCTTATATTTGCTAAGATATCATTTAATTGTAATGTGGAGAATGCTCATAATGTATATACCTAAAATTTATAAAGCATCAATCAACAACTACAGAAAAACGTATATCAAAGTATTACACTAGAGAATATGTAAATGGTAGTTAAAATGATGAAATACTTGCCTGCATCAATAAACCCCCATCACGTAAAGTATGTATCTCTGCTTCAACCTCTGACTCATTCATCCTCAACCTATAACTTCCTGGTCCTCCCCTTACCATATCAATCTATGTCACAACCAACTCTATAAGAAAAAATCGTGAAATCATATGACACCTAAAAAAGGATTACAACTACCCTGAATAAGAATTTATTATCTCATTACTTACTATATATTTGCTTCCTTCTATATTTAATGAAACTTGAGAGTGGACCAGTGATATATGCTGCAAGATGAAAGCAATATTTGGTTTGTGTACACAATATTAGCCAGAATAAAAATTATAATCCGGTCATAAGCATGATGCTGTTACACAGTACCTTGGGGGGGATCTGCCCCTTCTCGAGATAACCAACATATTCTGAAACCATGGCTGCACTGCTAGCAGAAGCTTTCTGAAGTTGACAAATTGAGAGAAAAGGCAAGCAACTGGCGTTAGTTGTGTAGTTGATAATTGCTATTGCATGATACATCTTCAAACACAAAGTACTATGAAATAGGTGTTCATACATAAAGAGCTCCTCCAACCACAGACAGATACCATGGGGGCCTTTCTGCTCTAACACGCATAGCAATTCTACTGTCCAACCAGCCTGTATGTATTCTATTTTCCCTGTAATCCGAAGCCTACAGTATTTTCTAAAATATGTCAAATTCAGTCAAGAGAGACAAAATCATGATTTATGAGAAGCTTACATGTAATAGATCAATTGTATAGTCAACATTTGTATGAATTTCTCCCCGAATTTGAATTTCCTTGAGTCCCAGAACCATGTTTGCAATAGCCAAAGCTCTAGACTCTCCGAATGCAAAAACATGTCCTGGAATAAGGTCTCAAAGCTCAACATTCACACAGGCACACCAAATTTTGATCAAGAACTATCACTATAAACCCTTCAGAGAAAACTTGTATACAACAAAATGATGAGTACTATTGTAACAATACTAAATGAGACATAAAGAATTGCAAACCTATTAATTATCAATGAGATTACATTGAACTGAAGTGGAAGCAGACACTAACAAAAATAATTTTCTATTCCATAAAACAAACTGTATGACATGTACTTCTGTCATAAAGAATACCCCAAAGATCTTTGGAGTGCTTCAAAAATAAAATTGAAACATGCATTATTATCTCCTTCAGTTTTTTTCCCCAAACCCTTTTGTCTTTGAGTCACCAGCCCCCTATGAGCCAAGTTCAATTACTTATATAAAAAATGATTCGAGGAAGTAACTGAGTTTCAGACTCCAATAAGGCGGGATCCACAATATCTGGGCTAAAAAAAGCATTAAGATTCTACCTACCAAATTGAGAATCTGAGAATTCATGAATGCCTCCTCCAGACTGCAATATGAGGGGACTTTAGTTAATATTGAGTTAGCATCAAGAAATTCAGGCAGAACATAAAGTCCAGTTCAACATATACCTTAACAGAAAAGTATGCCCACACATTTGGCTTGCTTTTGAAGCTCAACTCCTGTACATCCATATAACTACTTACATGTGAACATAAGGGGAAAAGATAATTTAACAAATATTCAATCACCAAGTAAACTAACCTGTACTTTCCCGCTAGTGGGTTTAAAACCATCATCAGGATCCTCACTTGTTACACGTACAGCTACACAGTGACCTTTCGGCCTCGTAGACTCTGCTTTGTCAAAATCAAATGCAGTAGCAACAAGTGATGTTCTCCTCCAAGCATCATACCCTCCGCCATGTTCCATCCCATAAAACCGCCTTATTTCTAGTCAATGTCACATATGATGGCATTTAGTCATTTAGATATACAATAAAGACATTATCAGAGTGAAAGACATGAACTGCTAGCATATTATATACCTGGAATTTGCCAGAGGGGAATACCCATCCCAACTGCAACTTGGGCTGCAGGAAGATTTATTTCAGCTATCCATTCAGTAACAGGGTGTTCCACCTACAGTTAAAAATTCCAAGTATAATATAATTAAGAGGAAACCTATGCATTTATCAATAACAACCGAAACAGTATAAACCACCCTTTCAGTGCATGCATTTTTTACATTCATACAAACATGATTAAAATCTCCACATAAATTTCATACAGGCATAAGAGCAATGGTCCAATGATCATTCATTAGACAAAGATAAATTCTTGAAGCAAAGGGTTATATGAATCCTGTGTGAGATTCAATCGAAAACATATATGACCCATTCACATTCAGTGGTACATATGTAAACTTCTGATACCATGACCAATGAGTAGACTAACTTCAAAAAATTATAATAATATATTCTACATACACCGGCATATCTTGAAAAATGAGAAGTGATTGGATCGCAAAGAGAATGTATTTACGAGTCAAAATGCACCCAACGTTATCCTTGATTTCTGTTCAGAGCAAATATGGAGAGTATATAACTGCAGATCTAATACCATCTATCCTATGAGTTCTACCTCTAGTATCATCACCTCATACCCTGGCCAGAACCTGCAGAGATCAAGTCTTTTTTAAAACTAAATGAAGTACATATTATCTTGTTGAAGATATCTCCAATAGTTAGTTTACACCTTCAACCCTTCACTCATCTTAATAAATAAGTAAAAACCATTATATATATACATACATGTGTGTGCATGTGTGTCTACACACGCGTATAAGTTCCAGGTTGTGGTACTAAGGAGCACATAGCTTTATGTAAGTAATTTTGGTTCAACAATCATCTTAAGAGAAAAAAGAAAAGAAATACATCACTAGTGGGTCTGTACTTCTACTTCTAGAATGTGTTGTGATTAAGATTGAAACACGAGGGTGACATAGTATTTATTTTATGTGTATAAGCAGTTTCAAGTCTGCTGAATCATCTTGCCAAGTCAACACTCCTAAAAACAGAAGATAAAATTACATCTTTTTTAATATATTACAGCATGCTACTGATAGGAAAGGTCAGAAAAAACCAAAGACCAACAATTTAAATTTTTAAAAATTAAATAAGGAGGTATGTATCTTAATTTATTGCAGTTTTTATTATGTTAGACTAACTACCTATATGCACACAGCTTATAGTCATAAGATGTATATAAATATATTACAATATGTTAAGAACAGTACGATAGACTTTTATCTTCAAGGATGAATTGAAAATCAGAGACATCTAACAAGTCTAAGAAGAAAAAGATAAAGGCCACCAAGTCCTCCAAACAGAGCACCCAGCAATAAAAGAAAACAAAACAAAAAGATAGAAATCTTCAACTTTTGTACTTACAAAACTCTTAACCTCATCAGGAAAGAAATGTATGGCAAAGACAAGAGTTGAGAGAAAAGCTTCAATAAGTGAAATGAAATAACTGATGTTGATACTACAATACTCTCTCCATATGCCTGGGGGCGTAGCAAAACTGTGGCATTATATATGTGTCCACGGAGGTGTATGCATTGTCTGAACGACATGACTAACCTGTAACCGAGGATTGAGCTCCAAGAAATAGTACTCCCCAGTATCCATACTGTACAAATACTCAACGGTTGCAGCTCCAACATAATTAACAGATTTAGCAAGTCTTCTAGCTGCCTGCTCCAGCTTTCTTACAGTCTCTTGGGGAGCAACTGTTATTGGGCCCTCCTCAATAATCTAATTAACATAAAATAAATGTAAGTCTCTGTGCTGATAAAATTACCGTATTCTCATTGAAGATTCCAAAATTTTCAACAAGAACAACAAAAGCTTGTTCTAAATTTTGCAACAGAAAAACGGGGTTGTAGTCTCAGTTTATTGAAAATTAATCCTTGGGAAAATGTACACATGAAAACCACATAAGGTAAGTGTTGGTGGGGTTGCCCAAGAATAGGACAGATTTCACTCCAAGTACGTGACAACGAAGTGAGAACTCCAAATTATTAGTAACCACATAAGAAAGAATTAAATTCACAAGTTCTAAAGGGATCCAAATTTGTAATAAATAGCAGAAGCACGAACCTACCTTTTGATGTCGTCTTTGAACACTACAATCACGACTATGCAAAGCTGCGACATTGCCATGCTGATCACAGAGCAACTGAACTTCAAGATGCCGACTCTACTTCCAGGACAGCATTTGCAAGGTTCAAATAAGGTCAAACCTCCAATACTTTATTCAGAAACAACTTTTCATATTACAAAGTAAAAGATGATCTAACCTGGGAAGCAACCTTCATTATAAATATAGGTGACCCAGGAACTTCACCCTGAACTTGTTTGAACAATGCCTTGACTTCATCGTCGTTATGAACCTAAATTTCCATACCAACGGCATAAACTCAGAAAAAAACATCAAGTAATTCTTAACATTTCACATAAGCACCGGAAAGGGAGGAAGAAATTTTTATACCGTGTAGCTAAATTAATAGATTACTATATATGTAGACACACGCAGATGCACACATATATAGGGAAAAACAGGAATGAGCTATATCTCATTTTTGTAATCTTACTCACTCATGTTATACTTCAGTATCCAAAATATCTAAGAAAGATCTCACTGTACAGATTGAAAAAGCATACAAAAACAATACGTTATGGGAATCTTTTTTAATTTTTTCAAGTTTGTTTATATTGTTTATAAAATCATGTAAAAATCAATATATCTCAGCCCTTGAAAATATACTAATTTTACATTGATTATAAAAATCATGTTACACACCAGATACTGATGAAAAATTTTATGTTCTCCTCTTCTTTTTCTTTTTTCTTTTTTTCTTTTTTTGTACTCTTTCAATCCATATACATTTTGCAAATAGGTTGATTCATAAATATAAAATAAGTGGGTACGATTTAAAAAAATATGTTATAGCTCATTTCCCTTAATCCCATACACGCACACAAGACACACACACACACAAACAGAGAGCAATCATTCTACAACTTTGACATGAGATGTAAACCTTTCTAATGCCTTTTCCCCCACCACCCCAGGACGCCTTGATCATTGCAGGGTAACCCACGACCTGACAACTCGCAATTGCTTCTTCTGTTGTATAAACACATGCTGCACGATATATATCTTCTGGGATAGTAACTAAACAGCTTTCTGTAGGAATCTTCACCTATAAGATATAACTATAACAAGTCAGATACATGATTATATCTTCACAAATTGAAAAGGTAGTACAAAAGCAAGACATATTTACATGAGAGCCACTCCATGGAAGGGTGGGCACATCTGCTGCTTGAGCAATTAATGAAGAACCAATTTTGTCCCCAAGTGCTGCCATGGACATAGATGGTGGACCTAGAAATATTATACCCTTTGCATTCAATGCATCTGGCAGTTCAGGGTTTTCAGATGCATGACCCCAGCCAGGCCAAACTGCATCCACATGTGTTATCTCTGCCATCTATATACAAAACTCTTGTCAATATAGTACAATATACAAGTTATTTATTGTTTAATTAAGAGTCTACTCCAACTTTTTCTGGAGAAGAGCAGTTGTTTATCTGAGTTGAGTTTTAAAATCCAGTAGGTGGTGTCGTTCAGACAAAGAGTATATTTTTATAGCATAGTTAAGCATTGAATTGTGAAACATTTGAATAACCAAAACATTATTCGCATTCCCTAAGAAATCCATATCCAAGACCCAGGAAAAGAAGCACCAAAAGTATCAAAGAATGGAACATCCTTTTTTCAAGTCTAAGTAGTGACTTCCTTTCGTTTTTTCATTTTTTTTCTCTTTTCTTCCTTATATTCAGTAACCTTTGGCATTCCTATTTGAAACTTTTCATTTACACTTTTCCAGTTTTCTTAATTATTGTCAATTAATTTAGTAGCAAGCATTAGGCAGCCCTAACTAGGATTCGACTTTTTACATGGCAATTTTAGTTTGTTCTCCATCAATGATATTCATATAAATTAAAGATAAATGTTGGTGAACAAAACATGCATATAGAAGCAAAGAGACATATATACACTCACCTCCACAATGAGCTGCACATTAGCATAGTTATTGTTGTTAGTTCCACCAGGAACTTCAACAAACTGATCAGCTATTCGAATATGCTCTGCATTTATCCTCATGTCCTCAGGAGTAGCCATGGCCACCATCATGATGGCCTTCTCTGTACCAAATGTTTCATAAGCCCACGTCCTAACACTACGTATAAACTTGACAGCTGCCATTCCATTGTTTGCTATCAAAATACTGTGAATTGGATTCTTCCCTCCCAGGGCATGACAAAACTCATCAATTTCAGATACTGTTGAAGAAGACCTCAATGGAATTACTCCATTTGTGTAACCATTATTGCGCCCAACATTAGCCACCAGTGGCCTCCTTTGGGCTTCTGACATATTTGCCCCACCTGAAATATATCAGAATAACAGATTATTAATTCTACTAATTGAAATTGAATTTCCTCAGCAAATAACATCCTCCTCCCCACCCCGAACCAGTGGCAGATTCACCGGTCAGCTGACCCCGCGTGGTTCTCGGAAAATATATCATGCTCCTACCTAGGCTGTATGTTCTGGAATATCAGTTGGTTGGTTCATTTCAGTGTTTTAAATAGTGTACTTTTATAGTTCAAGCCTTGAGTTTTGAACCCATAAGGGAAACCAACATCCTGTGACAAATATATTTCTATTATACTCTAAGCAATATAAAAAATTTACATATTTTAAAAATGCCAAAAAAATGTAGATACTTATATTATAAAAATATATATTAATAATTATAAAGTGCATGTTAAAAATCATTAAGTGGTATCATGTTACTATTGGTTATGTTACTATCAAAATGAAATACATATATTACAAAATTACTGAGAAGCATAACATTTTCTAAATCAAATTTTAACAACTCACTAATTTATAATCTTTTACCATGTAAAATGAACCCACTCAATCAAAAAGATGGGTTCACCACTTCCCCCACCCCAACAAAAAAAAGTTCTTACAAGGGGAAAAAAACAAGTTTTATTGCAGGATTGACAGACGCGGAACAGTGCAGGTTGGCAGAAAGGGTAACACTACAGGTTTACTGTGAAGAACATATATAAACTCATAGTTGCTACCAGCTCAAATGCATAAATCCCCTATGAGCATGTACCCTCACCCTAACAACACAAGTCACAGGGCTGCTGCCTTGCGTCCGTCGTAAAAAAGTTATCTAGTCCTGTCTTATTAAGAGTACCAGGAACACAGGGATGAAAATGCAACAAACATCCTTACATTAACCTGATTCTCTAACGTCGAAACTAAGACGGTGCCAGCTTCAGAATTTTGAATACTGCTTGTGAAGGATTAAGTTTCCAGGTCGCGGCTTTAAAAAAGTTACTACTCTATTTTGGGAAGGAATAAAACCAAATTGGCTATGTATGTACAGGGTCCAATAAGTATGATACTCATTATCTTTAAATACTTGGCGAAAACAAATTAACATGATAACAAAAGTTAAAATCTCAGCCCACAAGCTCAAATTTCCATTTGCCAAACCAAGCTATTGCAGTTCAACCAGATGTATTTGAATAGTACATATGGGTTATAAAATTTTGGAAATTGTGATGAACATGGTAGGGTATGTTCCAGTAAAACTACTACGAGTTAGATAATGACGACTTATAAGTTATTTTAAGCTGCATACTGAATTATGAATGAAAATGCTTTGAAGTAATTTACAATCAGTTAGATGTCATTTAGATTCATCCGTTGGACTTTTAGAAGAAAACAGATATTTATAAATGTGATCTGAGCCTCTGAGATTAGATGATGTGTGTGAAATAATGAAGGATAGGATGATCTTTTTCATTTGATCCAACTAAATTATGCAAACTGACTTATAAGTTAAATTTTTTATAAGAAACGATCTTCTCCAAAACAACATATAAGTTAGTGAATGAATTACAAATGAAATCACAAACGAATACTGAAATGCATAAAAATAACTTAAACGAACTTATAAGTTGCCAAGGCCAGGGCCTCTAATCGGGTAAGTAAACAAAATAAATCCCCTTACAAAATAAACCAAGACAAACTATTCACTAAAACACCAAGTCAAAACCCACAATTCAGTAAGCAATACACAAACTATGGATGGAGAAGACAGTGAAAGCTAAATCAAACTACAAATTAACAAGAAAATAAGACCTCCAGATCAAGAAATTTAATTTTAAGAAATACCCAACTGGTAACAGAAGAAAGAACAGAGGAAATGAAGTGGGTTGGTGACTGACCGTGTAAAAGAAGAGAAATGAAGCTCCAATTCTAGCTTGTGTAGAAAGAAGAAGGAAATTCAGAAGTGGAGGCAAATCGAACTCAGAGAATTCGTGAATCTGAGATACTGATGTTTATTAGTAGTAGTAGTATTAATATTGAAATTTACATATACAAGGCATTGTATATGGGAAAGAATAGTCAAGTATTTGTAGTTGTCAAAAGAGTTGGGGTTTGGTTTGGATTGGGTGTAGGTAGAGTTACTGGTAAAGGTTTGGTTTAAAGTTTAGTTGGGCGTCTTAAATAGATAGGAGAGAGAGAGTAGAGAGAGAGTAGAGAGTAGAGAGAGAGAGTAGAGAGAGAGTAGAGAGAGAGAGAGAGAGAGAGAGAGTAGAGAGAGAGTAGAGAGAGAGAGAGA
>CM025786.1:11722225-11762078 GCA_014636745.2 Centella asiatica
TCCCACTTGATTTTCTATTTGAAAGTGATCTGAGATACTTTCTGTTTTCTTACTTCTCTCTCATAAATATATATCGGGCAACTTTGAACTCTTCCCTCACCCTTTTGCTCTTGAGGTGTGAAGAAGCTTTCCTTTTCATGACTCATGATGTACAGAAAATCATATAAATGATATCCTGCCGGGCTTGTTGTTTGATTAATGGTGTAGTAGGCTATTTGTTGATTAACTGTTCCAAAACTTTTGTCTGGACTAGTTTTCAAAGTCAATATATGTTGCCTCACATTTACCTTAGCCGTCAGCATACCTTTTTCTTTTCCTTCAATATTTTATTATTTGTTTTACTTTGATAAATTTGTGTCATTGGCTATTGGCAGATATAAGTTTGGTCAATGAAAAATCAACTTATTTTTTTTCTATTAGAAAAAAAAAAACTTTTCTGTTGCAAGTTCTATTGAATGCCAATTTCTTAGTTACATTCTCACTTGCTTCCAGTGATGAAGTGGGGTTCATTCATCCGTCTCAGTTTGTTGCACTGAGTGACGAGTCTGGTTCTTCCGTAGTCTCATCTCTCAAAGGCGTGCTTCAGCCAGAAGACGAGTACGCGGAGCCAAAACTATCAAAAATTGATACTTCAGATATGGTGTTTTGGAATAGAGATCATAAGCTTGGTATCTCAACTGAGGCTCTTCTTCCATTATATAATTCGGCGAAATGTGAATTCGTGGCTGCAGTGGGACGATATAAAAGTTGCAACTTCCATGTAAGTCAAGAAGAATCTGGAAAGATAAATTTGTCAAGCTGCTCTTCATCTTTCCAAAACATTGTAGCGAGTGAAGTCATGAAGCATAGCAGGGCACTTGTGCTTTTAAGCTGTGATTTTGGCACTGCCTGGAATTTCAGGTTTCCTTTTTTTTCAGGAAAAATAAAATAAAATATATCTATGTTGTTAGTGGGAATTTCAACTCCAGTATGTTGGGTTGTGCAGTTTTATACTTTCTGAAATACCTAGCTTTTTTTACTCCATTTAATTAACCAAATATCCGGATTTTTCAAAATATATCAATTATAATTTGTGAATTTTGTGTTTTCATTGCACTAAGAGCCTTGATGTCTTATTTAGCAAGAACTTCTTAATCAAGAATATCAGCATCTCTAGGGAAGTGGAAGCACTGAAATACTTTTTTTTTTAATGTTAAAGTGTTAAAAGGAAATTGTTTGAGGTCAACCAGAGCTCATCTACTAAAAGTTTTTGTTAAGCAGTATAATCTTAGTATAATCTTTCACTGCAACCTTTTGTTATTGGTAGTTTGTCATAGTTGTGAGATAGAATTCATATAAACTAAGTTATATATGTGGTATGTGGAGGTGCTAGCTTAAAATAAATCTCACAATAAAAATTCGGCTTCCTTTTGTTATTAGATGTCAAAACATACTTGTTCGTTTTCATCATTCAATTCAACCTTGGAGACGTTAATTTCAATACATAACTTTTGTTAGATACTGATGAAAGTGAGTCGAATAGTGATAATGGTAATTCAACAGCATCATAGTATGGGGCAATCAGTTTCTTATTCCAGTCAAATATATATGCCTCAGATTATGTACAACAAGGAGGGATTGCATGATAAATAGCATTGTCACCTGCAGCATAATAAGTTGAGAGGTTGCATGTTAATGTCAGTATGAGTTGAGAGGTTCTTATCTTCAGGAAAGGAGATTTGAAATCCTAAATGGCTCAGCCTGTGAGGGGATCTTTTTAACTGCACTAGTTGTCACTAGCTAAGATGTATGAGAACTTCTCTTTATTTGAGTTATAGCATTCCACTGTCATAATCCTGTCTTAGTGTTATGCAGGAAACTACTTGTCTCGAAGGAGTCCCATGTTACATCATTTATGAATGAATTGCTTTTGTCACAGCTGGTTCTCTCATATTCACCAAAAAGTGAACGGGCTTGGAGCCATAGGTAAGTATGGAATATTTGTTTTTGTGGTCAAATCCATAGTTGTCAAAGGTGCGCCTCAGTGTGCGAGGTGCACCGAGGCGCAAGCTTTGGGCCTTGCCTCACTTGAGGCGAGGCGCCTTCAATGAGGTGCGCGCCTCAGCCACTGAGGCGCGAGGCACCGTTGAGGTGTAAGACGCATGAGGCCCCAATTATTATATATTTTTATTCCATTTCCAGTTCATCTCTCACTGAGACAAGATGCTAGTAAAGAATAGAAGAAAATAAGAGAGAGGAGAGAAGATAAATTGAAAAAGAAGAGAAGAAAAGAGACAAGGAAAGAACGACAGGAAAGAAGATAATAGAAAAGAGCAAATTGCATGAAACGATTAACTTAGTGACATCTTTTAATTTCCTTCCCTTTTCTTTTGTAGATGTGAGATATTATGTATGGTTATCATGTTAAAGTAAAAAATATTAGTCTTATCTACATTGGAAAATTATAGTGAAGTCTCTTATATATTTTGTCCCCTTGGTTTGCATTATATATGGTGGATTTGTAATTTCACTTGTATACTAACTAAATCCTTGTTCTACAAAAACTAGTTACAAATCTGCTGAGCAAACTTATATTTTCAAAATTTGACATTCCTTTCTACTTTTCTTATAAAAATTAATTATATCATTTAACATACATTGTTTATATGTGCATGTGTGTATGTGGGTGGGTTATATTCTTATATGTATGTCTGCATGTATATATTAAGCATGCGCGTCTCACTTCGCTAAGGCGTGCGCCTCGCCTTGCGCCTAAGCCACAGGGAGACTTTTGTGCCTTGGTGGCCCCTTGCCTTTAATAACTGTGGTCAAATCAATGGGGTAGCATATTAATTTTATCTGCTGCCAATAAATATGAACTTTAATTTCATCAGCTCAAAGGAAAGTGGCCAAACATTCAATTTCCTACGTTTTCCATATGCTTATGTTTTTATGCATAATTATTATATGAGTATTTACATCTACAATATATGGGTTGATGGATATTATGATTGATATTATGCTTTCCATGAATCAGATTCTTATTTATGTATACTATTGATAGGCGATGGGTGATCAAGATGATTGCTGGAATGGTTTCAAATCTGCAAGAGATTGTGGAAAAAGAATCTGCCTTAGTAAAAACAATAGCAGAGGTTCACTTTAAGTTTCAGGAATTGCACAAATTGAACATTGAAGACTTAGTAATTGATGTTTCAAGCTTCACACTGTTGCATTTTAGGTTTTCCCATTGTTCCTAGTAGGAGAGTTTTAGTTATTCTCTTGACGGTAAGTCGGGAAATGATTCAAACCTACACTAGAACAAATTAAGGTTTTGTCTTTTATTGTCAACGGAGGTACTAGGTATAGGCCAAGTACTTCTTTCATAATATATCTATCTATCTATTATATTTAGAGTTTGGGGTTAGAATAACTACCCATGGTCATTTTGTGTCATCATTTAAAAAGAAAAAAAAGGTTATCCACAAATCCAAAACTTCCCACTTGCATGGATAACTCCACAACTACTTCTCAATTTATCATTTCTACATTGCATCATGAGAGATTCTGGAATCTTCAAGTCCATTCTTTTCATTAGCTTTTAAAGAGTTCAGGTTGCTGCAAAAGTTTTGGGTGATGTACTAAGTCTTCTCTCCTTGCAGAAGTCAAAAATGAATTATCGTGCATGGTACCACCGCTGCTGGTTAGTGTCCTACATGTCAAGAGAACAGGTCTGCTACAAATTTTATGGGATATGCATTTTACTATGGAACACATAGATAAATTCGTTTGATCTTGTCCTCCCTGTACTTTCTTTCTGATGTTATTGATGATATTCGTCAACTTTGCTAGTTCTTTTCCAATTTGTGCTGTGTTATGTGGATTCATTTACTCCTAAAAGCATACTTGTATTTATGTGGTTTTTGTTTGCTAATCGATCTAATTGGGCCAGGTGATGCATGAGCTTATATGTAGCCGAGATTGGGCTGCACTACATGTTTCTGACAACTCTTGTTTTCACTATCGCACAGTGAGTTTCACTTTCCTGTATATATCTAATAGTTCCTATATCTAATATTTCCTGCATATTCTAAATAAATTATGCCGGACTTTTAGCATGCCTATGTTCATATATTTGGATACCTATGTTTGCATAAATATATAAATTGACTCGATACAATTCTGTGACAAGGGCTATGCACACCTATTATACAGGCATTTGGAAATTTATGCCCTTGTGTCTCCTATAACCATCACCCTAATGAGACCCTTGTAGACTATTTGGTTTGAAACTTAGAAAGTGTTTTAGAGAGAGAAATTGTTGTAAATTGTTTATGAATTGCCTACCTTGTTATTGGGGTGAAAGCCCCTAGTTATACAAGATGGGAAATTGCCTTGTTGACTCAGTCTAGGAAATTAGGGTTTTCTGCAGCATTTAATAAATGGGCTAAGGCCCATCTTACTTTTTTTTTTCCAATACAATCCTAACTTTTTAAAAATATTCATAGCATGTATAACTTATTTAAAAATTTCACATGAATCTGATAAAATTTGAGTTTTAAAATGTTCCAAATTGACTTTTGAATAATAAATCTAATATTATATTTAGAATAGATGGAAAGCACATAAAAGTTTCAAAACTGAGGTCCCATGGGCCACCCCAGTCTATGGCTTTGTTCCTGCTCTGAGGCATGACACACTGAAGTTATTTAAGCAGTGGCTTTATGCTGATGTTGCTAAATCTTTTTCTCAATGATAATTGGCAGCGGTTAATGCTCAGGATGTCAGAGGATTCACCTGATTTGAAAGCATGCCCTACCTATAATGCAGAACACTATAATATGTACCAGGTAGTTATTTCATATTAACCCTTCTCTGTTCTTTAGTTTTGTAATTCTTCTTGTTAGTTTGGATTATAATAATGTACAAACTTCATCGTTCTGTAACACCATTTTGAGCTCACTTGTCCGTATAAAGTGTATATATGTGGGGTATGTTTGTCCCAGGATCAAGCTTTGCTGGGATTTGAATAGATACATTAACCACTAGAGAGATACAAGAGAAGACCAGGTATAAAATAGATAGATTTTAATTGAAATTCAAGAAGAAGGTAGAGATGGTATATAGAGATAGATATACAAGTATAGTGAGAAATTGTCAGGATTTTAGCTGTAAATTCTTACCCAGGACCAGATTTTAAGTAGTTAGTTACAGAGTTTAGAGATGAGAAATTAGAAGAATTGGATGAGAAATGAGAAGAAGACTAGCAAGAATTATGGATGAGAGTCGGACAGAATCTGACATCTGAAGAGATAGGGAGGTTCACCTATTGGTGAAGAGCATGCTGAGGGCAAAAGGTGAAGATCCGGAAATTAATAAACCATTTGAGTGAGGGACATCCTTGCGGTTGAACTCCAAAGAATACCATGAACTATATATGGGTTTACTAGTAGAGTCAATTCCGCTTGTGTTATCAGCTTGAGTGAATGACCACCTTCACATTATATCTTTATTCCTCCAAGGACAAGGCCTGGCAGTCTTATCATCTTTGAGATTAGAGTTGGTTGGCCATGAAGAAGCCTCATTAAGTTGGAAAAGCTATTACAATTTTATAAACTTTGCTCCTGCCCAGACTGTACTCTTCTTGACTCATCTATTTGATTAAATATCCCTCCAGGAAGTGGTTATATCCTGTCCCTCATTATATTTCTTTGCAATTCTTGAAGTTCCTAAATTTCTTGTTCCTCGTCATAATAGGGCTGCAAATGATCTGGTTTGTTCGTGACATCAGTTTGTCTCGGCTCGTTTAGCTCAACTCGTTAAAATAAGTGAGCCGATCTTGAACATCAAATTGTGTCCGATTAGTTATACGATCCGAGTCGAGCTTTTGCCTTGTTTGGCTTGAGCTCGACTTGTTTAGGGTTGAGCTCATTCGAGATCGACTCAGCTCGTTAAGCTCTATTCGGCTCGTTTAAATATTACAATTTAAAAATTAAGTTATGTATCAATCAACCACGAGACTATCACTAATCAACCTAAATACAAAATATTACTCATAATTTAGTTTAATCCACCGCTAGTTTATTGATTTAAATAATGTATTAGCAAATAAATAATTCTTCATAATATACGTTTGTTAATTGTAATTTTTATTTAATTAAATATGTAAATTTTAATGATATTATTGTAAAAATACAAAAATAATAATACAATCAATGGTGTCAAATTAAAGTATGTAATATATAATATATAATATATTAATTAATAATATATATGTTATATGCACAGTTGAATAATTGATTAATTATATATGAAAAATAATGGATATAACTAATAAGCTATAAATATGAATTATAAACCAATTAATTAGAAAATGGATATCTTTTTAATTAAGAGAGTGGTTAACCATAATTATGACTAACAACAAATAGGAAGTATAATCCAATTAGCGAGTACATACTTTTTTAATTAAGAAAGTGCTTATCCATGTTTAATCATGCGAAACTTAAAAAAGGATTTCTCTTTTTTAAATATATAATAGATTTCCTCTTATAAAAAAAAGCTCGCGAACATGATTGGGATCAACTTAGCTCGGATTGGCTCAAGTAGGCTCGCGAACAAGCTAGTGTTTAGCTTGTTTATAAACATGCCGATCTTGAACGACGTATTTCATTCGTTTAAGTTATCGGTGTGGCTCGGCTCGAATTCACGAAAACTCGGCTCGATTCGTTTGCAGCCCTACTCATAAACGTTAGAAACTGAAATACGTCGGGATTCATCTCTTTTTCCAGCTTGTGCTTTTCCATCATCAATAAAAAGCTGCCAACTACTTGTTACTTTATTCCAAGCTAGAATTTTGTCATAATTATCGTGATCCCCATATCCATCGTAAGTAGGACAAGTTTCATAATTAACTTTTTCATGATAGTTCGAATAGTTAGAAGTTTTTTTCCATTGCTATAGACTGAAGATATAATCTCAGATCAGTATTCAGCTCTGTTCACTCACCATCAATTGAAAGGACAAACTCAAAATGCATGATATCATGGTGTTTTCCTTTGCAACTGGGAAGCTCTAACTGCATCCTCACCTCGAATTTCACTTTCATGTTCATGACACAACATATTATGGTGTGGCCTCATGACTAGATTCCTTTCCAAAATGCTTCTCTCTTCTGAACAGATATAGGAACTCAATCATCTCCACCAGATTTATCATTTGTCAGTTCAAACATGTCAGATCATGACTTTGAAACACAAATAGGCTGTAAAATGTGTAAACATGGCAGATCTACACAAAAGACTGAAGGTAGCCTACAAGATTAATGTCAATTTTACTTGGAGCTATAGGTAAGCGAGAGAACCAAGATATCTGTATAAATATCAAATGAAAATATCTGATTACTCAATCCTTGCATCGGCTGAAGAGAAAAAGAAAGAAAACACACTTGGTCTGGTTCCTACTAAACTGGTGGTGCGGATAGTTTGATAGAAGATCATCAATTCAAATGGTTATTCCCAGTTGCGTGCATATTCAGTCTGGTTTCTGGTTGAATTGGTTTAGCCTGTCGATTGATGTCATTTTCATAATGATGATTCTACTATGTGCTTTCCTCCTTTTGGCTCTGTGATGTGTATTTAGGATATTTTTTGTCCTATATGCTTTGTGTAATGCATTTCATATGTTTGTTTGCCACCTTGTATTAACCTTTTATGAAACCTTTAGAGAAAGTATGTAGATAAGTGAAAGATCTATGTTCAGCTGATGATATATAGCTGATGATAGATGCTGATTGCTCTATGTTGGCTTCAGAATTCATATGCAGTTTGGAAATTATGCTATAGTTTACTGCCATGGGATGTCAGAAGATTTTGTATTCATGATGTCCTTGGTTAATTGGTTTGAAGTAGTAGTTCTCTGTCATGCCACATTGCAAGATGCTCTAACCATGATGACAGTGGTTAATTTGTTGACCTTTGGAGATTTTTTTCTTACTTTTATAAAAATTTAAAGCCTTTCTTTTATAAGTCTAAGCCCTTAATGTTCATAATATCATATTTCTAACCATGCATCTTTTGACAGGAAGAGCTCGAATGGAATGAGTTGTTGATAAAGCGTTACACTGGGAGGGAGGTATAGTAACTAGTCAATCCTTATATGATTATTGAGTATTTGACCAATACGAGAGAAATCTAATCATAATTTCATAACACAGATTCAACAATCTTTGTATCAGATTTGCAATTTCCTAATTCTTGTCTATCAATCAAGAAGTTTGGTGATCTGAACTTTATTCTTTGAGGTCTACCTAGATAAATGTCTCTACCAGGAGGAGCCTTCGAGTCACTAAATAGCTACTTGTTAACTTGTTTGAATGGTTCAAGCAGTGTCAAATGACGTGTGTGGACGGTCAATTATTGCTGCGGTGTTGGGAAATACCCAAAAGTCGTTGGTCTTTGCTTATGGTATTAAAAAAATCTTTTGTTTACCCAAAAAAAATCACTAAATACCCACTTTGAACCATGGTTAACAGTTTGTGAGATTTTGACACAATATATCTCATGCGCTACCTTTGTCCCATGGGGAATGCAACACTTCTTTTTAGAGATTGTGGAACAAGTTTGTGAGATAGACTTTAAGACATACTACAATTATACTCCCCCCTAGTCAAGTTGACTGTTATTTGAATGAATTTTTTTTAATTATTTTATAAATATATAAGTGACGAAATTATAAGCACGAGAAAGTTCATACAATCAACAATAAGATTATACGGTGTAATTTTTATGATTGTACAAGTGTGTATATATTTATGTAATTTTAAAGTAAAAAAATTTGTCAGTTTGACCAGAAAGAATCTATATGTTGTGCTATATGCTGGTTAATTAGGAATGGAGGGAATACTTAGATCTCATTTATTTTTGTACTTTTGATATATTTTAATTATGGTACAAATTATTCAAAGACATGCTTTATAAATAAGTATTCTACATGTCTTAAAATCCATGTCACAAAGACCGAAAAAAAGTGGTGTTGCCTCATAATTCGTATTGAAGGTGCACTCTCCTTCCTCCCCTGCTCCCACCTCCTCCTCTGCCCCTTCTTTTCTGGTATACCTTATCCACTTACATTCTTCTCTAATTCAGCCTCCTCTTTCCATTCTTTATCTCATCTCTGTTCCATGACTGTGTACAACTACCTCTGGTCCATACCTCACTTTAGACCGATCAAAAATGAAAAGGAAATTTATCAGCACCTTGACCGACAATTGACCAGTGGAGAATAGCAACAACGGCAACAAGAATAACAATAACGATAAGCCTTTGCGGGTCATTAATAATAGGAACAACAATAAGCCATTACGGAAGGTTTGCCTATGAGCTACTCATAGGCAGGCTTGCCTGTGAGACTCTCTCTCTCTCTCTCTGGCGTTATGTATTTGTGACAT
The DNA here is from genome assembly GCA_014636745.2 of Centella asiatica. Classification (NCBI taxonomy): domain Eukaryota; kingdom Viridiplantae; phylum Streptophyta; class Magnoliopsida; order Apiales; family Apiaceae; genus Centella; species Centella asiatica. The sequence goes on from CM025786.1 coordinate 11,731,653, forward strand.
TTTTTTTACTAATATTATTCAGGTTAAATGACACAATTACCCTCAGCTTTCTGCATCTCCAATAGGCTTCTACTATTTTCCAAAGTATGGCTCCACCATCATCTTACAATAATCAAAACTAAGCACAACTTTATTTATTCTTCCCATACTTATTCTTTTAATCATACATATGTTTGAGTTAACTCAAAGTTAACAAACTCCTCAACATATATTGTCAGACGTCTCAATTATTTGTGGACAGAGGTGGTATGTTTTGTAGGAGGTTTGTTCATAGGTGGTGTGGGGTATGTGAAACTGCACATGGGACTGCTGTCCTAATGATGTGGATACTGTACTAATCAAAGGTCAAATTTGCAAACTATTACTTTGAGGTTGCGCTGGCCCCTAATGCTTTGGATATTATACTAGATTAAAGGTCAAATGTTGTGAACTGTTACTGCGAGGTTGAAGTAGAGGATAATTTCAACCACAGTTTGAGGTTTGGGATTTGGAGGAGATAGCTAGCCTGTTAAACGTTCTTGGAGGAGAGAGCTCTGGGTTGACTATCGAGAGTTCTGTGATGAATACAAAACAATAGATATTTGTTATTTTTCTCGTCTTTTAGAGTTCTTTAATAGGCTGTTGAATTAGTTCTTCTACAAGTCTATTTCTGTACTGCATAAGGTTTTTATTTTGTTTTTCCTCATTTCCCCTGGACACTGTATTTTGGAGAGACCCTCAATGTGCATAATCTCCAATTAGGGCTTCAGGAGTTCAGCTTACTAGTATAACTGTTATGTGCTGGTCTGAGCCTTCATTGTGTGGCTGGCTGGCTGCAGGAGTTTGTTGGGGTGCTGTATTGTAGCTGGATGTATTTCTCAATACGTGCCGAGGTTAGCATTTGTTGAAAGCTCGACAATGGACGAAGGTTTGGAGGAGACATAGCAAATCGGGATCCTTTAAGGTGATGAACAGGCAGTATCGTATTGCCTGGAGAATCTATTCGCTCATATGATGTTAGGAACTATAACATTTGATGATGAAGCATAATACTTAGAATTGTTAGAACTTGGAATTGTACTAGAACCTGCAACTATTAGATACTACCATCATAGATTGCAGGTGATCATCAAAGACAGTGGTCATCAAAGACTACCAGAAATGTATTAGGAGAGTTCAACAAAGTTGAAGTTAGTCATGCAGTTAAGTCTATCGAAGACTAAGGATTGCACTAATGAATTTATTCATCAGGGGATAAATATCCACTGATGAATAAAGTCATCAGAGATAAATATCCCATGATGAATAAAGTTATATCAGGGAATATATATCCACTTATGAACAAAGTCGCATCAAATGATAAATGACTTGATACTACAGACCTCTACCAAAGTTCTTCAACAAAGGAGAAGTCGACCAAAATACATAACATAGTTACAATTGGGATTTACAATGTTGGGAAGCTGATCTGTTAAAGCAAAGTGATTAAGTAATAATGATGAGACTTAACAAGAGTTGTTAGGTGACAGAGTTGTTACAACTACCGATAAAGAGAAGCTGCTCTAATAGAATAGAGTAGTTGAAAAACAGAAAATATAAGAGATAAGAAGCTGTGTGGAATTTATACAAAATACACAACACAGATAGTAAAATAGAATAACAAAAATAGAGATTATTCAGGTATTCACTCTGTAAAATGCAACAAATTCATAGAATTTGAGAAGCAAATTTTTCATAACTTGAAAAGTTAGAAATCATCTTCTAGCTCGTAGCTATTCACACTTTAACCGATTTTAGTAGCTGTAATTAATTTTTGATAATCAGATTGAAATTTCTGATTCAATATCAATAAAATTTTATTGATTGATACAATTTGTTGTGTTTTTATTTCCGCAATATATTTTCAGATTGTATTTTGATCTTTACATTGGGGAACAAATTCGAAAATTGTATTCAACTCCCTTCTACAATTACTCATCCGGGAATAACATATGATACATGTCCAACTTTAGTTTTTACTCCGGGAAGTGTTCTCAGTATGATTCGTCAGTTTATGGACATATTTGAGTTTTCCCTTGGGAGTCTATTGTTGTGTCCTTAGGAGCCTAGTTGGGACAAAAAATTTTGTTAATTCTTTTCGAACCTTCTTTAACCCATAGAGATATTGAATAGAAGGGGGTATTTTTTTTTGCCACTGTAATTTTGAAAATGAATGTTTAAATGTCCTTCAAAAGTAAGTAAATAAATGCGAAACATATAAAATGTGGTTAATCCCGCTGTAGACCAAGCTATGATTGCGAAAATTGGCGAATACACCAATTATCATTAAAAATTTCATCTTTAGACCAAAAACAAGCAAGAGGTGGAATACCACAAAGAGAAAGTGTACCTACTAAAAAAGTAGTTTTGGTAATTGGCACATGCTTTGTTAAGCCCCCCATAAAAACCATATTTTGGCTTTTATTTGGAGAATATCCAACAAGAGTTTCCATTGAATGAATATCAGATCTGTCTATTGCTGTGTCCTTAGGAGCCTAGTGCATGTTTTCTTTCTTATGGACCCTGATAGGACACTTTGTGATGAGTCTTTCTTAATGCTGTTTTCTTTCTTTTTTCCAGCACATAATAGTATTGTTCTGTGTAGTAGTAAATAAAATTATAAAGAGATAACACCGGTAGAGAAGAATATAGAAAGCAATTTGTGGATTAATAATTTCCTTTTGCAGGCCCTCTGGCTTTATCGTCGTTTCCTCTCTCTCTATTGGATAAAGAATATGCTGTTGGATGATATGGATGCATCCTGCCATTTGGATCAAAATAGTAAAATAATTAGTGAAGTCAACTCCTTTGTTGATGATGAATTACAGTTGTTGCACTCGTGCAAAAGTTTTTGTGATAGTGAATTTGAGGACTACCAAGCTCAATCTATGTTTTCTACTACTTACATCATGTGGATTACCAAGGTAATCAGTTCTTCTTAAATATTTTCGTGCTGTTTTGTTGCATATAATATGACTGAATTTTCGTGCCGTTTTGTTGCATATAATATGACTGAATTTTCGTGTTCCTTGTCCGGTCAGCATTTCTTTCTTTACCTTGGAATTGAGCTACAAAACAAAGTAAGACAAGAAGTAGACGAAGTGCTAGATAAGTTGTGCCAGGAGAAGACCTCTCAATGTAATTCATTAAACTCCTTGTGGAGGGATATGACGAAGGTATCCTTAATTTAGTCTTCTTAATTAGACATGATCACCACTTGATGCAATACTTTGCGATATGGATTCCAGCGTACCACGTGTCAATCAACTGGTTCATCTCTGTGATAACTATAATCCAGCATTAGGACCCCCACTACCCCTCACCCCTCTCCAAACCCCAACCTGCAAGAGGGAAAACAAATGAAGAGAGTAAAGAGAAAAAAAGGGGAAAAAAAAATAATAAGGGAGAAAAACTTTAAAATTTCCTCAACTGTATTTGGCGAAGTGGAACAGGACACAAATCTCTGTATGGTGATGTATTAGTATATTATAACAGATTTTTTCATGATCTTTGAGGTTTTTTTGGGTATCAATTGATACAAAAATTATGTAATTTTACCTTTTAGTATTTGCTACTGGAAGCGTGCTATGTCACCAACTTCTGATGAAAAAAGGGAGAATTGTGTATCAACTTTGATTTTTTGGTTTTTCATTATCTGGTATAGAAAAAGCTCTCAAAGTTATGCTACAGCAAGAAATTTTAATTTTCCCCAAAAGAAAGTTAAATTTGGAAAGAATATTTTTTTGAAAAAAATGATATTTTTTCAAAATCGTGATGTTAAATATAATAGTCTATTCCAAATTTATCCTAGTTAATGTTACTACTAATCTATTCCAAGTTTATCCTCATTAACTAATGTTCCTAATTCCCCATCAACGTTCAGATATAGATGGATAACGTAAGCTTCTGTGTAAAACTCATGACGTGCAGAACAGTGGTTGAAGTTTGTATAATGTTAAAATGTAATTCTTTGAAGGAAGTAGTGTGTAATATGTGTTAGGTTAATATTCCTTTCTCCTAACAAAAAAGAATCACTTGTACATTTGTTTGGTTTTGATTGTAAAATACTCTGCAATTAATATTATAAAGTATCTAAAATGTTTAATAAAATGAAATCTTTGTTATATGAATATATTGTTAAAGTGATGTAATTATTTGAATTTTTAAATTAGGTAAGCTAGTGTCAAAAAAATAAAGGTGACTCGTTTTGTGGAACAGAGGGAAAGAACACCTCCAGAGAAAGCTTTGGGGAGCTCAGTATATATACATAAACAAATCTTTTGAACTTAACATCAGCATAGAAAATAATGAGCAGTATTGAATATGACAGTATATTTTGTTCATAATTCATGCAATAAGATTCTGAGCTAGATTTATGTAAAAAGCTACCATCTTTAACATAGTATCTTTAACTTAAAGTTAGAAAATGAAGAAATATTCGATACTTATTTAACGTGAAAGTGAGAAGGATTTAATAAGAAAAATTAGTTATATTGTTGTGGCACAATAAGATTATGTCAGAAAGTAATATCATAATATAATTATGTCATTTTTTTTATAGCAAGTGAATTATTTATATTAAGTAATGTGCATAATGACATATGAATGATATATATTGATAATTTGCTAATATAATAACGATGATGATGATAGTAATAGTAGTTATATAAAAAAAAATATTAATATACCACTCCAAAGAAAATGGTATATTGATAATTTGCTAATATAATAATGATGATAGTAATAGTAGTTATAGAAAAAAAATATTAATATACCACTCCAAGGAAAATGGTATATTGATAATTTGCTAATATAATAATGATGATGATGATAGTAATAGTAGTTATAGAAAAAAAAAATATTAATATACCACTCCAAGGAAAATGGTTTTTCTCGACAAAGGGATTTTTGTATTAGCTCATCAACTATATTGGGTATTAATAATCAACTAGTTTTATAAACCCGTGCTGCAAATATACATGTTAATATTATTAATTTAGTCGACGCGAGAAAATTGAGTAAATATTGAATAACTAAAAAAATTTAAATTATAAATTATTTATGAAATTGACTATTTTCTCAATAATTTAATTTAATAATAGTATTATGTACTTGTATAATATCATATAAAAAGATTTTTTATGAACTTCAAAATCATGAATTTGATTTAATTTTTTTACTCTTTTTGCAATTGACTAACGATCATAACAAACTTCATATCTTCAATTTTTATAAGAGTTAAAGAAAAAAAAAATTAGAATTGGCACATAGATGTTAACTCAATAACTAACTCATTCGCTCATTTTTATACTTTCTAAAATTATTTAAAATTTTATAATAAATTATAAGAATAAATTAATAGATTTGGTTATAATTATTTTAATTAAATATGTTTAATTTGTGATTAAGATTATAATTATTTTATAATAAATAATTTAAACTCAATTGTATGATTATTATTTTTAATCGATTAGATTAATAGTATTTACTATTGTTATTATTGATTATATATAATTTGTAAAATTTAGTATTCATTTTTTTATTATTATTTATGTTGATAATTATTTTTAATGTAAAGGAGAATTGATGTAAGAGTTGAAGTTTATTTTATAATTAGGGTTGAGAAATTTTTTTTACTAAAGAGTACTCTTATACGTGAATTTTTTTTGAATTATATTAGAGGAAAATCCCATTATATTAGCTAAAATTCCCATCATACTCAAGAAAAAACCCAACATACTCTTAATATGATATTCATGTTATCAAAGAGGAAAATCCCATTGGACCTGTTATGAAAGAGGGAAATTCCATTATATTATATAAAAATCTCATCATACTCGAAGAAAAAGCCAACACACTTGAGAAAAATCTCATAAAGAGGAAAATTCCATTATATTAAATAAAAATCCAGGAAAAATCCCAACATTTAGTATTAGAGAAAATACCAAGAAAATTCCAACATACACGAGTAAAATCCTAGAATCCCATCATATTCGAGAAAAGACCCAACATATTCAAGAAAAATCCCAACATACTAGATGAAAATCTCACGAAAACCTTTGTTATTACCCAAATGACATTAAAAATTGTTCAAATGAATTAACTAGTGCAAATTGACATTATTTTTTTTACGTAAAATGACAATAGTTTTATTACATATAACAACTTTTATGTATAATGAGATTAAAATTTACGCAAATGAGATTAACTAGTACCAAATCACAAATTTTAATCAAAATGAAATAAATTTTATGGTGAATTTGCTTCGTTCAATGATAGCACTTCTTCTTATTTGCCTTCTTACATTAATTTTGTATAAGAAATTCGAATTGCTTAACTAAATTACGAATATTAAATAGTACATTGATTAACTAAATTAATGATGAAATATAACTCTAAATTACACTGCTATCCTTACAATAGTTAATCAAATTGTCACTTTTTTTTAATTAGTCTATAACCATAAACAATGTGAATAAAAATAAAATTTTAATAAATTTTTAAAATGATTATTATTATGAATTGGATGAAATACTTGGCCGCACATGCGGGGAAAAACAGTTTTTCTAGACAAATTTATTCTGACAGAAAAAAGAAAAAGGAAAAAGAAAAAGAAGAGCAGATCTCATTATGGTGAATTTGCTTCGTTCAATGATAACACTTCTTCTTATTTGCCAGAAATTCGAATTGCTTAATTTTTTTTAATAACTCACTGTACCATGTGATGCTAATAAAAGCACTGATATTAATCTTTAAATGCTTATTTTTTTCAACAAAAAGTTAATGGTGGGATAAAAAATATCGTAAACAGTAAGTGTAGACACTTAAAATTTCTTTCCCCCAGATTCGGCAGTAGGACCGATCAAACTACGGTTAAAATTGAAAAATAGAATAAAATTGTATTTTTCTAACAAGAATAATTTACTTTTCTGGAATTTTACGATTTTAATCAGTTTTACTTTTGGTGTTTGGTCTGTTATTCAAATGTACGAATTCCTTATTAGAGTGGTGGGACAAATAAATTAATAATGGTAAAAGAGGAAAACATTTTGTGTTTGAAACAAACACTTGAAAGAGTCAATATATAGTCGAGAGGTTTCAAAACAATTCTCGAAGAAGTAAAAAATATGTACATTTACATTTCTGGTTAGACATTTATTTGTTTATCTATTCAATTATTTTATTTCAGTGGGACATTTATTTTCTAATATTTCATTATTAAACACTTATTATCTAATATTGCCAAACTAGTACTACTTAATATGAAACAAAGAGAACTTTTTTTTTTTTAATGAACATGTGTTCTATTATTATTAATGTTTGTCAAAGTACTTTATAACTAAATTGCCGGCCAACTATTATTGAAATAACTGTAAAAGTGATTCAAAGTATATATTGTCTTTCCCAAAGTAAGAAAATTGAGGTATTTAAATTTGGAAAACAAGTAAAATGGACCCTAAAAGACATCTTGTAAAGAAAACTTGAACTTTGCAACGTATTTGCAACATTATGCTCTATATATGTGATGTTAGAGTTTGTATTACTATAAATTGAGGACGAATTTCGTTATTTTTAATTATTTAGAGTTGATTTTGTAATGTAAATGAATACATAGTTGGAGGGTCAATTCATTGTATAGTTAACTCATTATTTATTATTTATATATTAGAATTACAATTTTTTCCCCAAAAAATACAACAAACTGGATCTAAATTTAACTATAGCAGCAACACTCATCATCACATACACCATATTGGTGACCTCGATCTTTGCATGTTTTGTCACAATCAGGAAATTCGTCGCAACTGCCGGGGCATCTACTATAAGGATCGAAATCTGCGGTAAAAATATCTTCCGACGGCGCTGCCACCACCACACTCTCCGCATTGCCACCAGCATTGATAACCTGTGCTTTAATTCTTGTCGTCACCATAATGTTAAACAACACAAGAGAAATTATGAGCAAGCTTGTAGCCATGAGAGACATTGTTTTACAAACCATATTTATTAATTTCTAATAATTTCTCTTTATTGTGCTTAATATCTCTTGCCAGTTGCCAACATTATTTATAATGTTTACCTCGAACAACCTCACTGATTAATTAATGACTTTCTATTTAATGCTAAGTAAAGGTTAATTTATTAGATAAATCACGTAACGGATTTGTAATTAATTAAACTCTTTCATTGTATGAACGACCAAACATATATGTCGTTAGATTTTAGTGTTTTTATCATACGTTAAAGAAAAACGTTAACTTGAAAATCCTCTCTCGTGAGTTATAAATGGTACACATCTCTCTAACGAGCTTTAAATTAACATGCACCATATATTGGAGTTAAAGTAGGAAAATAATACTATTTTGTCTTTTAAAATAATGAGAGTTAATGACAAAAAACTTATAAATGTTTTGGTTTTTAACACTTTATCCCCATAACTAATATTTTAACAACTACATTTTCAAACTAGATAAAAAGGTACATGAATTACCCAAATTTAACCAGAGTGTGATGGCTCCAATAATTTCATAAAGGTCTTAGGTACCGTCAATAATTGACAACATATAAATAAACATCATACAAGCATTTATTCATAAATAACAGTAATAAATCTCTATTTCAAAACAACGACTTGAGCAATTTACGTTCGCAAAGAAGGTTGAACCTTAAAAATAGATAAATTCTATAGTTTAATTGTATGTTTGTGAGGTTTGGTAGAGCAATGACAAAACATCAATAATAAAATGATATAACTTTGAATAGTTTACGTATATCGAAAGAATGATATTACGTATTAATTGAAAAAAAATAAAGTGAGTATTTACTTGTCTTAAATCCTTATAAAAATTGCAGCTAGTGTACAAGTGATAAGCTTTGAATAATTTATGTACACATAATACAAAATGTGAGTGACGGTACCATATTAATTACAGGAATGCACACATGATGTGTCTGTACGATTCTCTAAGTTTATGGTTGACTAATTGTGTCGTTATTTCATTAATTTTTATTTAATTCAGATCAATTTGTAGTTCGAAGATATTTTTGGACGGAGATTGTTTCATTCGTATACCCAATAAATTTATAATATATATTCTATTATATAATTAATAATAAGATGAATTCGACTCCGCTTTTATACTACTTAGTAGTCATTCTGCTTTTTAATGTGATCAATAGCATTCTATATAGAGAATATGTAGTAATTAACGGTGGACCCTCGGTTGGCGCAGACTGCACCTCAACGTCATTTGATGGAAAATGGGTGTCAATCCAGGTAACACTTCCAATGGAAAGATACTTGCCATTCAATTTCTCCCACTCCGATAGGAAGTCTTTAAAGATTTTAGAGTTTTGGTTTTTTAGTGCTTTTAGAGTAGCGCTACGTGCCTAGGGAGCCCTATCGCTGACCACGATGTCGATTTTATTTGATTTATCAAGGGTATTAGATTAATTATTCCTTAATTAATCTTAGCTTAAATGATTTATTACTTATTCATTAAAAGTTATTTCTTAAATATTATTTAATTTCCTTAATTAAATAATTTGTTCTTTAATTATTATTTAATTATCTTAATTCAAAAATAATTAATTCTTGTTTAAAATTTTATTCTCTAATTATTATTTAATTATCGAAATTAAATAACAATTATTTCTTAGCTAAATAATTTATTCCTTGTTTATTAGATTGTGATGGTACTATCCGTCGCAAATTCCAAATTCTTCATAAAATCTTGCGGAATATTTTCGTTCTTTGTGGTTATTTTGCAAAAGTGTTTCCAATATGCCAACTACATTATTTGGTCTTCCTAGATCAAACCTTGATCCGTACCTGTTCGGTATTAATTACAAATAGTAGGTATTTTTTTTTGAAAAATCATCACCCTACCCCCACACTCACCCCACCCCTACCAGACTGCGAAGCAGGTGGTTGTACTTTTGATTTGAGGTTAGTGTTGGCTAGAAGGCGATCCTTTGCCGGTGATGTTGTCATATCCATTTTAAAGTTTTACCTTGCAGTGATACATCAATTTCATTTTAAAACTTAACAATATATAATTGAATTAGGAGATGGAACAAGGTAATAACGAAGATGGAGTAGTAAATCGTATTCTTGTGTGCTGGAAAGGTACGTCTTCTTCAGATTATTACTCCTCTGCTCAAAAACTATTTGAGGAAGTTCTTGAGTGATTAAGAGAATCATATATGGCGGAAACTCTGCAGCATTTAAAAGCAAATGAAATGGGGTCTGGATTTGTAGGATTAGGCCGTCTTATTGAGGCAGTATTTGATTTTAGACCGGTTCTTCAGATTGATCCTACGTATCAAAGAGCTCATCAACGACTGGCAACATTATACTTCAGCTGTGAATAAAAGTGTCTTAAATCTGTTTCAGCTCGTCTTGGAATTTGTAATTGGTACCAACTTATTTGCATGTTTATGAAATTGTCTTTCCACTTTGCTTTGTTCCGGATTAAGGCAACGTTGATGTTCATGGTTTTTAAATTGTCTGATAGATTAGGAGAAGCAGAGAAAACAATGAGACATTTACAAACAGTCAGGCCCTAAGGTTGATGAAAACGAAGTCTACTGAGCTCAAGCTCTTCAGAAGCACATCAGCAGGATCCATGAAGCCCACAAACTACAAGACTGGCAAACTGTGGAAGACGAGAGCCAGAGAGCAATATATACTGGCGCAAATTCATCTCCACAGGTCAATTACCTTGTTCTGTAATAACCTATATATGGGCTTCCCCATTTACTTGGCATTGCATTTTAATAAGCTCTATTCACAATATTTTTCACTTTTATAGATATATGCTATGCACGCTGAGGCCTTATTGAATCTCTATAAGCACCAAGAATCATACTCAACAATTCAGCAGGGACCAAATTATGACACCAATATCTGCATTCAGTTCTTTGGAGCAACAGCTTGTTCTGAATTACTGAAAATTAGAGCACTAGTATGCATGGCAGCTGGCAGGCTGATCAAACAAAATCTCTCCAATATTAATAAACAGTAGTCTAAATACATAGTTTGTAACCCAAGTTATTTTTATCTATTTTGACTAAGAGATTATAACAGGTTATACAGTTAAATGCGAAATAATATGGCAATGTGTATTAAATAGGTTTGAGAAGGCTGTGGTTGCTGCTCAACGTGCAGCAAAACTTGATCCAAGTGATGAGGTAAATGCAGTAGCAAAAAAGGCTCAAGCACTGTCATCTTCTCGAGTAGTTGGAAACCAACTCTTCAAGGCATCCAATTTCTCCAAGGCCTGTGATGTATATTACTGCAGGACTACAACACGACCCAATTAACTCTGTTATATTGTGCAATCGCGCTGTTTGTCTATTTAAGTTATGCCAATTTGAGAATGCTGTAAAGGATTGCACTGCGGCTTTGAGCCTAAGCCTGTTGTGGGTTCCTCATCAGTATGTGAACAAAATCACAAGTACTGTGATTTTGATTTCCACATGCATTGGTAGCCCAAGCTATTACCGCAAACTAGCTATGGATTCACATGAGGAAGTCTTGTTTGCATTTAATGAGTACATGACTTGGGAGCACATCCTTGGCTATAAAAGGGACCTTGGGGCAATGCATTTGCACCACCACCAAGAAGTGAAGTAAACATACTTCAATTTATTATCCAAGAGGATTTTAGTTTGCTCTCCGGTTTGTGTGAGAGTGGTAGCTAGTAAAATAGCCAGTGTCTAAAATAGAGTGTGAAATATACAAGAGTGTTTTGTGAGATTTCTTTGGGTACGGTTTTTGTCCCAAAGGGTGTTCTTGTATTGTCTTTATTTTTGGTGTGTCTCAAGTTTGTTGCTTGCGATTTCAGTTATACCATTATTTTATATAGTGGAAAAATTTTGGAGTTTGGCCCGTGATTTTTTCCTCTAAATATTAGAAGATTTTCCACGTTAAATCTTGACATTCTTGTGGCTTGTATATTTCTATATTATTATTCTGTTGTGCACGAAAGTATTCAACAACCGCGTAGAAGTGAGAATTGGTATTTGATTCCCAACAACTGGCAACAGAGCCAAGCTAATCCATCGTGGAGTTACTATTCGCGAGACTAATTTTTGCACTATTTTTGGTGTCTAGGAAAGTAGTTCAAAAGACAAACGCCTAAACTTAGATGGTTATTTTATTAGTCACCGTTGCTAAGGCACGTAGAGTCTCCCATCTAATTTACACTTACTAAAGGTTCTATGGTTATGGCTTGAGGTTAGAAACAGTCAATACATTGGATAACTTGGAGACCTTTGGTTTGTGGCGCCAAAGGTTGAGCCACATAAGTGAAAAAGGCTTGGCATTATTGGCAAAGAAGGATCGTTTACCAGGTTTAAAGAAAGCTCATTTGAAGAAGTCCTGTCATTGTTTGGCAGGGAAGCAACATAGAGTTTCTTTTAGAAAAAGAAACTCTCCTTCTAAGAGAAAGTCAAATGTGTTGGAGTTTGTACATTCTGATGTGTGTGGTCCTATAAAGACGAGAACACTCAATGGTTTTGTATATTTTGTGAGTTTCATTGATGATCACTTAAGAAAGATTTGGGTGTATCCGTTGAAGTTAAAGGATCAAGTATTAAATGTTTTCAAGCAATTCGAGGCATCAGTCGAAAGGGAGACTGATAAGAAGTTGAAGTGCATCCGGACAAATAATGGAGGAGAATATATAGGACTTTTCGAGGAGTATTGCAAAGGGCAGGGGATTCGACATCAGAAACACCCACAAAGACACCACAAGTAAATGGTTTAGCTAAAAGGCTAACTCAAACACTTTTGGAGAGAGTCAAATGTTTGCTTTCACAAGCAAAGTTGCCAAAGTCCTTTTGGGGTGATGCATTAAGTATAGTTGTATACATTTTGTATTTGACACCATGCGTCGTGCTACAGTTTGAAGTGCCGAACAAGGTGTGGTATGGAAAAAATGTATCTTATGATTACTTGAAGGTCTTTGGGTTCAAAGCTTTTGTGCACATTCGTAAATATGATAAGTCCAAGCTTGTATAAAATCAAGGTGGTGTGTCTTTCTGGGTTATGGCCAAGATGAGCTGGCTACAGGTTCTTTGATCCGATCTCTAAGAAGTTGAACAGGAGCAAAGATGTTGTCTTTATGGAAGATCAAAACATAAAAGACATTGACAAGGCAAAGAAGACATCATCACAAGAGATCAGTGATGAGTTAGTGGATTTGGACCCAGTTCCTTTGGAGGCTATGCAAAGACATGTCGAAGTTGGAAATGGTCAACATGGTGATACAGTTGAGGACGAAGAAGATCTATTTGTTGCTGAAACACTGAATGATACTTAGGATCATACTAAGATACCAATAGTTCCACTGAGGAGATCTAACAGAGATCTCCATTCATATAGGAGATATTGACGCGAGAGAACCTGAAAGTTATGAGGAAGCCATAAAGAAGAGCATAATAAGAAGTGGATGGAAGGGATGCAAGACGAGATGAAGTCCTTGCATGATAATTGCATGTTTGAGTTGGTAAAGTTGCCGAAATGTAGGAAAGCTTAAAGAATAAGTAGGTTTTTAAGGTGAAACATGAAGAATGAACTTCACAACCAAGGCATAAAGCCAGACTGGTTGTAAAAGGCTTTAGTTAACGAAAAAGGATTGACTTTGGTGAGATATTTTCTCTGGTTATGAAGATATTATTTGTTCGTGTGGTACTTGGCTTAGTTGCAACCCTTGATTCGGAGATCGAATAGATGAATATGAAGACTGCATTTCTTTATGGAAATTTGGAAGAAAAAATTTACATAGAGCAGCCAGAAGGATTCAGGGTTAACGGGAAAGAGAACCATGTGTGCCGATTGAAGAAAAATCTTTATGAACTGAAGCAGGCATCAAGTCAGTGGTACACAAATTTTGAGTTTGTCATTGAGGCTTAAAGTTATAAGAATACGAATGTTGATCACTGTGTATTCGTGCAGAAGTTCTCTGATGATTATTTTGTCATCCTTTTACTCTATGTGGATGATATGCTCATTATTGGCAAGAATATCTCAAGGATTGAGATATTGAAGAAGCAATTGAGCAAGTCTTTTGCAATGAAAGACTTGGGGACAACAAAATAGATTTTTGAGATGAGAATTACCCGAGAGAGGGGTGCTCGAAAATTATTTGTGTCACAAGAGAAGTATATTGAGAAAGTGCTTAAAAGGTTTAATATGAAGAGTGCTGAATCAGTTAGCACACCTTTTGTTAATCGCTTTAAATTGAGTACCAAATAAAGTTCTTCGATAGAAGGTGAGAAGAAAAGTATGGGGCAGATTCTATATGCGTTAGTGGTTGGGAGCTTGATTTATGCAGTGGTTTGTACAAAGCCAGATATAGCTCCTGCAGTGGGTACAATTAGCCAATTTATTTCCAATCTCGTAATTGAACATTGGAAAGTTGTGAAGTGGATCTTGAGGTACATCCAAGGTACAGTAAGTTTACAACTTAGGCTTGAAAGTTATAAACCTGTGTTGGTCAATTATACAGATGCTGATATGGTCGGAGATATTGATTCTCGAAAGTCTACTTCAAGTTATTTGGTTACCTTTGTTGGGAGGGTTGTGTCTTGGCAATCAAAGTTCGAGAAATGTGTTGCACTTTCTACTATAGAAGCTGAGTTCATTGCATCAACAAAAGATTGTAAAGAGTTGTTATGGATGAAGAAGTATCTTCAGGAGCTTGGGTTCAAGCAAGATAAGTATGAGTTGTGTTGCGATAGTCAAAGTGCTATACACCTAGCGAAGAATTCTTCATTACATGTTAAGTCAAAGGACATTGACGTAAGGTATCATTGGATTCAAGATATGTTAGAATTTGAGTCTTTGGGACTTGAGAAAATTCATACGGATGAGAATCCATTATAAGGTATCATTGGATTCAATATATGTTAGAATTTGAGTCTTTGGGACTTGAGAAAATTCATATGGATGAAAATCCATTAGATATGATGATGAAAATGGTTACACAAGATAAACTTGAGTTCTGTAGCGAGGCTACAAGTGTTGGTTCTAATTAATGGAATCATGATGACATGGATGAGGGAGGGGGAGATTGTTGTGGGTCCTTGATCAATATGTAAACAAAATTACAAGTACTGCGATTTTGATTAACCAATGCACCAAGAAGAGAAGTAAACATATTTCAATTTAGTATCCAAGAGTATTTTAGTTTGCTCTCTGGTTTGTGCGAGAGTGGTAGCTACTAAAATAGCTAGTGCCTTAAATAGAGTGTGTAGTATACAAGAGTGTTTTGTGAGATTTTTTTGGGTACGGTTTTTGTCCCAAAGGGTGTTCTTGTATTGTCTCTATTTTTAGTGTGTCTCAAGATTGTTACTTAGTATTTCGGTTGTACTATTATTTTATATAGTGGAAACATTTAAGAGTTTGACCCGTAGTTTTTCCCTCTAAATTTTAGAAAGTTTTTCACGTTAAATCTTGATATTCTTGTGTCTTGTATATTTTTATATTATTGTTCTGCTGTGTGTGATAGTATTCAACAACCGCGTAGAAGTGGAAATTGGTCTTTGATTCCCAACAAGGCCTTCATACACCAGGGCCAGATTGAGAAGAGCAGATTGCTTGTCCAAGGTTAATAATACTAATAACTGTGTTTGTTGATCCCTCAGTTCATATTTATGTTGTTTGTTTCCTTATTCAGCAATTTATTTTTCTGCTTATTATTTTTTTCTCTTTTATATTGAAGGATTCTTTAATTTATTTTTATGATGCTACATTTGTTTGACCTTCAGCTACAAAGATGGGAAGAAAGCAGTTAAAGATTATGAGAATTTGATATAAGCGACCCCAGAAGATGAGGAGGTAGAGAGAGCCTTGTACATAGCTCGAGTTCATCTTCAGAAGCAACGCGATCAAAACATCAAAGACGTAGAAGACATTGTTTCATCTAATCTGATCATAATTTCAAGCAAGGAACAATTGAGAGGCTTTGTTATCGCACCTGGTAATTCATTAGAAAATTTTGTTTTTGGAAAAAGAAAAGGGATTATAACGTCCTGCTAATTGGTGGCTGGCTCCAATTATAGCCCATTTTTTTTCAAGAATTACACCGTTAAAATTTATAATTTTTAAAGTTTAAACCGAAACAAACGAAGTTAGTCATGTTACGAGGTTTATTGAACTCTGAAAATCTTGTTCTTTTCCTACAAAATTATTCAAGCGTTACTTAATGGTAAAAAGTTAAATTAATTTAGTACTCAATTAAATGGCGAATCTTGTAATTGAGAAAAGAAAAATTAAAATATGATCGAAACATAATAAAATAACTCAGCTCTTGATGGTACATATATTGCCACCACATTACACAATGCACATGTGTTCTTATATATGCATGCATTATTAGATATACATACCACACACTCATTCACATACACACACATTGACACGCAATTTACAAAACACAAACTCTAAACAAGCAAATAATCATATAATAAACAAAACAATCAATTTTAAGTATGAAACAAAGAATATAAAGAAGTTTAAATGATTGAATTTATTTTCTTTTAATTTAAAACTTGAAAAATTCAATTATGAATTTTGGAATTTTAGACAGGGATATGTAGTTTTGAATTTAATACAAACAAAACAAAAGCAAAAATTAAAAATTAAAAAAAATCCTAATATGATGGACTGGGTTGGCCATGGATTTGGGCTGAATTAAATGGGTCGGACAAAAAATGACCTTTTTTAAACCCCAAATTGGAGGCCAAAATACTTGAAATTTATTTACAGACTAGGGCGCCCATGAGTTTGAGCTTCTTTTTGCCAGGTCCATCCCTAACGTTTGGTTGGTTTTCTAATTAATATACGTAAGATATTTTTTAGACTTTCAAAACGAGTTTTTGAAAAATCAAGCATTTTTTAGCTCAGTCAATTTTAACTCAACACGTTTTAACCCAATTTGTCCATTTGCCAAGTCTAGTTAAGAACAAATATCAAACAATCTAATATAGGTCGCTTGTATGTAAATGGAGATAAAATTAATTTGCCTACTCATGCACAACACAATTTTTTTTTTAATTGATTAAAAGTATTGAGGTAAATATATATATTATTTTTAATAATCTTTTTTGTTGAATTCGGGACCGTAGTTAATAGTGTTTTTTACAATGTCATTAGTTTTATACTTATAAATTTTAAAATTGATGGATGTATTTTATTTTTTTAAATATGAGTTAATTAGAAATTATTTCATGTAATTATAGTTTAAAGTTGTTTTCTTCGTTATTATAACAATCTAAAATAGTTTACATTGCTTAATACTAAATATTTGTTACATTATTTATTTTTATATGATTTGTTTATCTAAAATTTCATAATTTTATTTATTATTTTTTATTCAATAATTTATTGTCGTGTTTTATTTTTTGTCATTCCAATAGTTGTTGTAGAATTTATTTATTTTATTCTTTAATTGTTGACTATCTTGTTAGTTTTTTTTCTTTTTTATTGTGATATTTAAATTTTAAAATATATGCATGATTTTTCTATTTTTTTTTATATTTATGGCCGGTAATAGTTGCTGATTGACATTTCGTTACAATAATTAAAGAGATTATAATATTTCTTTAATTATAATAATAGAGATGAGAAAGAATTTGAAAAATAAAATTATAGTAAAAGAAGAAAACGCGCATTTTAAAAATTGAATTGAACTTGATTACCCAAATTTTTTGAAGATAAAATCTCCTCTTCTAAGATACTGTATAGCAATATATTACAAATATATAACTCAAACGAAACTATCAACGGGATTTAAAGATTTACAAGCCAAACCAGATCAATTGAGTTATATAATCCAGCCAAAATTAAATGATTTGGTAAGATTTTATTGATTTGGTTGGTTATATTCTAGTAATATTTGCACTTGATACCTCAATAGCTGTAACGTGGATCAGATGGAACATTTTCCAAAGCAACAAAATATAAATCAAGCGAAGCTGTGCATATTTGAAGTTTGAACACACTACCCTAAGCTTAGTATACACAATATTCAAATGAACTTTACAAGAAAAGAAATTATAATGAAAATTTGAAAAGAAAAAAAAAATATATGGACAGAGCCCACAAAAGACAATCAAATGCCATGCAAACAAACATCAAAATCAAACATCATCTCTATATATGAAGCATAATTTTAAAAGAACAACCATAGTTAGATGATAGTAGAATGGCAAGGCAGTAGTATTATCACCTTTGATCATAAGTGTATGTATAATCATCATCTTTTGCAGCTTCTACTCCTTGATATTGGATCTTGATTCTTGTTATTATTATGATTTTTAGTTCCACCAATAACCCAAGTTTCCTTTGCAATATCAGTAGATAATTTGTAGAAATCACTATCATATCTCATAACCACCATATTGTCTTCTCTGTTTTTTCTACTAATCTCTTCCTCCTCCTCCACCATTTTCACTTCCTTTTCTTCTCCTTTATCCATATTATGTTCTTGATCTCTTTCTTGTAGCCAGCTTTTGGCCGGCGCGGATCGACACCGCATGAGCAGCAGAGCATTTGGTGGTGGTACAGCACAGGGCTCTGCTGCAGCATCAATGTTAACAGATAATTGATGTGATTCATTATTTTCGGAGTTCTGGTCGTCCTGCAAAACCATGAACCATTTCGAAAACACGGTTTTCGAGCTACTCTCTGCCTCATCATCCACGTCCTCGTCCACGTCCTCGTCCTCGTCCTCGGAACTAGTGATATCAGCAGTTGGGAAGGATCCAAAGCATCGGAAATCGAGCCGAACGTTTCGCAAACAATTCAAGAACTGCATTACATCTTTCTTGAACCCCAAGGCTTCGACCCACGTCGGTTTCTTGATCTTTTTCTTGTTTGTTTTGTTATTGCTGCTGTGGAGCTTCTCAATCTCCGCCATCACGGATTGCCAATTCTTGCATCCGGGCTTTGGCCGGACTTTGATCTGTCCGGCACAAGTGACCTTTGGCGATGTGGGTTCGGATATATCGGATCCCACATGTTTGCTTTTCGACCATAAAGTAGGACTATTGCTTTGTCCTCCACCACCACCACCACCTCTAAAACTCGATTTCTTGAGGTGGTGGTGGGAATAGAGAGAGCGTTTGTTGGCGTCCGCGGCTCGTGCCGGACTACAAATGGGCTTCGGCATTAAAGTTAGATGGCTTCTAGTTGGAAAGCAAACTAAAAGATCTGCCGGAGGAGCTCCTCTGTTTTCTCTTCCTTTCATTTTTCTCTCTCTTTCCACTTTGATGTGTTAATTAATTTGTTTGAGACCTTGAGATGTAATAAGAGTTTTAGAAACAATACAATGGAAGCTTTCTATCTGTTTGTACAGTTTTTGTAACACTCCTTTCTGTTCTCTTTAAAATGGGGTCACAAGTGATAAGTTTCACTCTTTTTGTAACACTCCTTTTCTGTTTCTCGATTTTTTTTCCTTTTGCCTTTTTCATTTTTCCTCCTTTAGATTAATGTAGTTGTAGCTGATAAAATAAACAAGTTTAAAGAAATAAAAGCAAAAGTATGATGCCCACGAGCTTTGTCTCATGATCCAATCATACCTACAACTTGGAGGGCATGCCAGTTACCTTCAATTAATTGGCATGGTCCTTCCCAAAAAGTGGTGCCTATGACTAGCAAACGCACCTTCTTTCAGCTTTAATCTATCCGAGAGTTCTAGGGAGTGACTAGTTTGTTCCGATATATATCTCATCTTCTACCGCATTCGTTTTTTTATTAACATGTATCTTATTTTTTAGTTGTTTTTGTTAAAATAACTAAAACTGTAAGAGGCATGTGTCAATCCTGAAAGGAATGGAGCATAAGATTAGCACATTCGAGATTTTTAATACATTAATTTGAGACACCAATACCTAATTAATATTCTCCAACTTCCAATTTCTTTATGCGAGTTTTATTATTTCTCGCTTAAACGCCCACGCATTTAGTTTTGTGAAATAATGTGGTTTCAAACAATGGTCGTGTGTGTGTATAAACTCAAAAATAGGATATGATTCTTATAATTAATAAAAGTTCTAAGTTTACCTTTATAATGATCCGCATATGGTAAATGAAATGATAGTTAAAGAGGAATCTATTTCACTATCCATTATCATGTGTGTTCATATTATTAAAAGTATTTAAAAGAGTGTAATTTATTTACCAATAAAAACAGATTATTAATAATAGTCCGCCAAAAGAAACATTAAAGAAAAAAATCATTTAGTCCTTGTTTAGGTACTAGGGGCTCTCTTGACCACTTATATTTCACTTAGAATCTTTTATAATACTGATAAATATTAAATTGAGATAAGAAATCGACAAACATCTTGGTGAAAATTGATTTTATTTCACCCTCTTCTATACCGAAGTCCGAAATACAACAGTATAGCAGAAAAAGATGCTAACAAGTTTGGAAATTTGTGAAATAAAATGGAATAGAACACATTGATTTTTTAAATTTTTTGTTTACTCTTTTTGAAGTAATAAAGAAGTGTATGTGGTATGAAGTACGACGAATGAAATATAAAGCAAACCGAAAGGTCAAAAATAAAATATTGGAAGTGTGATTATACTTGTTTAAAGTGAGGAAAAGTCATAATGAAAGAAGTTGTGGTGTTCAATTGCCAGCATGGGAATGTGGCCTCTTTAGCATTAGACTTCTCTAAAAGTACTTTTTGTTTGGGGCATTCCACATGTAGTGGACCAAGTAAATCCACAAATACACGCATACATATAAGAACGTCCCTTGAATTATTTTTTTTTTCAAAAGTGAAAATTTTATAAATACCAAAAATCAAAAAAAGAATTGGAATCAAACAAAATTACAAAACAATACACCCGAAGAAAACCACTGAATCCTTCAGTTAGCGTCTTGTTAAACTCTCTCACGAGCAAGTTGTGATTGCTAAACTCATCTTCGGTGAGTCGAGGGGACATGTACTCCACATATCTTGCAGTGTGTTCCCTTGTGTTCCCTTTTTCTCCATCGTACTTGGGGAATTGTGTTGGGCACTCAATGTAACCCTTGAGGTAGGGTTGCCTTCTTATTTGTGGTGGGTAGGAAGGGGTGAAGTCCAACTCCATGGTCCTTGGAGTAGGGTTGCCTTCTTATTTGTGGTTGAGACACGTGAGAAGCTTGAGTGCCTTAGGTGTTGGCCACCATACCTTGGGGTGAATGCTCTAGCACTGAGTCATCGAAAGAAGGGATAACCTCCTTTGTGAGATTATTGTTCAAGGTGACTTTGATGAGGCTACTATGTGGTCTTGGTGGCTCCATTGAAGCAACTTGTTGGAGTGCGAGGAACTGCTCCATTAGGCGTTGTAATTGTTCTGTCTTCCTTTGTAGCTCTCCCAAAACCGAGGTCAAGGCATTGGTAGCCTCATTGGACAAGGGACCTTAAGGGGTGCTTCTTGTAGCCTCATTTAGTGTAGTCCTTACTTGGGTGGTTCCCTCCATGTTGCTCATGGTGGCGTTGGTGTTTGTTGGGATCTCTTTATTTGGCATCAAGGAACTTAAATGATCGTCCTCAAAAGTGAAACTTTTTAGGTTGTTGTGGTTAAATTCCAATACAGGAGCAACAAAGGTGAATGCTTGCTTCCTTAATCTTTGCTCTTGACCTTCTTCTTGTTCTTGTTCTTGTTCTTGGTTGGTGTTGGGGTTGATGGGGTGCGAACTTGACATCCCACTCCTTGTGATGGGCATAACCCCCACAAAATCTCACCTACCCAGCGGAGTCACCAAAAAATGTAGCATGGAAAAATGTAATAACAATGTATTAAGGGAATCAAGTGAACATTATCATTGTTATTGAAGGTTTATAGGTGTACAGTTGAACCTACACTATTACAATTTTTCCCCGCAGGTCGGGTTTGTGTATAAAGTAAGTGAAAGCTGAGGTAAGAATTCCACAAAGGCTTTGGGAATCAACTTAAATGATGGACATGGGGGAAAATCATAGGGAGCACCTTAAAGATAACAATGATAGAGCTTAGCCCTTTAAGGCTAGGGCGTGTGTATGGTGGTGTTTTGGGGGCGTACGATGTAAAGTGTAAATGAAGGGACTTAGCACCAAATGGGAGGTCAAGTCCTTTGAAACCCTTCTTGGCCTTTTTTAGTAGGAGTGCTAGGCAAGAACTATGGCACCACTAAGACAAGACCTTACAAATGCAAGGATACTCTCTCTCGTTTTGGTTTCCTTGCCTGTGTTTTATTGTCTTCAACTTTAGTTTGTTTGTTAATTGGTTGCACATACTTTGAATAAATTTTGAAACTCAGATCTCCTCGGTTTTATTCATAAGGTTCAAAATTCAGACATCTTCACTTTTCGGAATAGGTGCTTTTGTATACTTTAAAATAAGGTTTTGAATGTGTAAAATCATCTTATGATATATTCTTTTTATCTCGGCCTATTTGCACAACATTTTTTTATGTGTGTAACAAGAATTTTAAGGCAATATAAAAATATAACTATATTGAATTTTTTTTATTTTATAATTTTATAAATTTTGACACATTAACATGTTAGGGCATTAAATGTATTATAGATATTTTAAAGATAATACATATATATTGTTAGAGATAAAATAATGATGATGATGATGATTATGTAATAAATTGTGCAACTGTAAATACTTGAGGTATTTAATAAACCTTAAGATCAGCACAAGTTTCGTATCCACTGATGATAAGTTTATTCATCAGTGGATAGTTAATGAACTTCACAAGACAAGTCAGAAAACAGGAACATTCAAAGGACTTGAACAAAGTGAAGGAGAATGTCTGATGCTACTGGTAAGCAAACGAAGTATTCCGCACATCAGAAGTTCTAAATCAAAGTTACGTTGATTAAGTATCATCAGGGGAACCCATCAGTGGGAACCCATCAGGGGAACCCATCAGTGGGAACCTGTCAGGGGAACCTGTCAGGGTGTGACGAGGGCAGACCAATCCGTCAGTAAAACACTTCGGGACATATCAGTGTCAGGGAAACCCATCGGGGTAACCTGTCAGAGAGAATGACCAACATGACATCAGTGGAAGCCATCAGTATATGCCGTCAGCTAAAACCATCAGGGTTAAGAAGCACTTAGTATAACTCAAGTGAAGGACGAAGCCCTGATCCAGTCAATAACCATCAGGGGATCCAGAAGCACTGATCAAAGTCCGTCAGGGCTAGTAGTCAGTGGATCATTGTGACAGCATACATCCGTCATCAGTTCTTACACGGAAATCAACATAACGTGTTACAGAAGCAAGAAATATTAACTGGAAAGATATTTCTTGAAGTTTGTTAATGGTCCAATGAGAACTCTCACGCATTAAATGCACACAGATCAGGGGAAGAAAAGCAGCAACAAAGCTTGTAGCAATCTGACACATAAAGTTTAGATGTGACATACTTGCGGCTAAGTTGAGAAGAGAAGCACGTCACAAGAACGTGATTTCAACCCACTAATTAATATATAAGCAACGGAGCTCTCATTACACATACAACGATTGATTGAATCCATCCAACAGATCAAACAAGCATTGAAGCACAAAACACTAGAGAGAAGCTTTGCAATAGATCTTGAAAGAGATATTTCAAAGAATATTAGAAGCTAGTGAGTGTGAGAAGCTGTGAACTTTATTCACAGAATTTGTAGCTGTAAATCACATTTGTGATTATACAGATTTCCAGAAAAACCTCGAGTTATAATATAACTATTTTAACTTGAATCTGTGTGCTCATTCCATATAGTTTTTCTGGTTGTTCGACTGTTTTCAATAAGCCATATAAAGTTTTTAAGTGCGAAAAATTTCAGGTGTTTGTATTCAACCCCCCCCCCCCCCCCCTTCTACAAACGTTTGTGCTAATATTGCACTAACAATTGGTATCAGAGTCTCTTAGCAGATTTCACTTGCTAAATACAATCACTATCTATGGCTAATAAAGCTGGAAACAGTAAAGTCCCCATGTTGGAAAGGGGCAAATACTTCTTCTGGAGACAAAGAATGATAGTTCATCTAAGAGCTATTGATGATGAATATTTGCAGATTCTAGAGGAAAGACCTCACGTTCCCAAGAAGCTCATTCCTATAGAACTCGTTAACGGAGTCAGTATTCCTGAAAAGCTTGTCCCAAAGACAACTGATGAAATGACGATAGAGGAAAGAGAAAAGGTGAAAAAGGATCTAAAAGTTACTGGAATCCTATATAATGGTTTAGACGATGATATGCTGAATAGTATCATGAATCTAACCTCGTCTAAATCTATATGGGATACCATACAAATCCTTTGTGATGGTACTGAGGAAGTGAGGGAAAACAAACTGCAGCTGTTAACATAACAATATGAGTGGTTCACAATGAAAAATGGTGAAACACTTACTGAAATGTTTGACAGATTCAACAGGTTGGTAAATGACCTGAGATTATATGGGAAGGCATATGCTAACAAGGATGTGAACAGAAAGTTCATGAGAGCCCTTCCCATATCATGGGATCCAAAGACAACAGCCATCAGGGAATCCAAGGACATGAATCTTCTAGACTTGGATAGGCTTTATGGCACCTTAAAAACATATGAACTTGAGGTTCAACAAAGATCTGAAATGTCAGGGGATGCCAGAAAGCTTAAATCAGTAGCCCTGATGGCTGCCACGAAGGACAAACAAGAAGCAAGGCCAAGTGTCTTAATGAAGCAGCAACTAGAAGATGCTGAAATTGAAGGGGATAAAGAAGCTGACTTCAAGGAGGAAGAATATACTCCACAGGAGTTAGAGGAGCTGGATGAAACCATGGCCTTTCTTGCAAAAAGGTTTTCCAAGCTGAAATTCCAAAAGCCATCAGGATCTAAAAGATTTTCAGCAAGGAAATCCAGTAGCACGAAAAACTTTATTGACAAATCAAGAATAAAGTGCTACAAATGTAATGAGATGGGTCACTTCGCAAATGAATGCCGCAAGGTCACAAAAGATGGTGAATCTAGAGACAAAGAAGCTGTTGTGGACTACAAGAAGAAATACTTTGACCTTCTTAATAAAAACAAGAAGGGAAAAGCATACATTGCAGAGGGAAAGGACTGGGCTGACTCTGATGAAGAAGAAAATGAAGAGTATGTCAACCTAGTCCTGATGGCCTCATCCACTGACAGTAGCAGCTCACAGGTAAGCCTCGAAATTTCCTCTAACATGTCTAAAAATGATTGTGTTAAAACTGTTAAGGAAATGACCTGTGAGATAAAGGATCTCTATGACACCCTGAGGAGTGCTGTAGCTGAAACTGAGAGAGTACAGAAAATAAATGAACAATTATCTGTCAAGAACACTCTTTTAGAATCAGAGAACTCCAGACTTGAGAGTCTTGAAAAAGAACTCTCAAGGACTAAAAATCTTCTTGACTGTGCTATTAAAAGGGAAGAATGGACTTCTTAGTCAAGAAAGGGAAGTCATTAAGAGATGGAATGAGTCAAGCAAAAAACTGGAGGATCGTTTGAAAAATCAGAAATCTGATCCAAAATTTGGTTTGGGCTATGATGAGACTCATGTGCAGCAACCTCCCATTGAGGTTGAGATGGCAGCTAGCTCTGAAAAAAGGTCATCACAAACTATCAAGTTTGTTAAGGCAACAGTAAAGCTAGAGTCTGGGAATGTCTTCCCAGTGAATGAAGCTTCCACTAGTGGTGGGAGAGGCCAGAAAAGTATCCTTGCCAAAACACTCAATCCTCCAGTAATGAAAAAACTGGACTATGCATCAGTGGATACACAGTCGTCAGGGGGAAAGAGTGAATCAGGCCATAGCAACCCGTCAATGGAAAAAGGCCTGTCAGGGGAAAACGGGAAGAATAGAAATGGTAAGCTAGGTGTTAATAAATCTAGAAATTATTCTTCTATTCATGAATCCCCTAGAAAAGTATGCTGGAATTGTGGTAGCTGTAATCATTTGTCTTTTCAATGCAAAGAAAAACTACAAATTTTGACTGGCATAATTTTGTATGCTAATGATTTACCAACTATTAAAACCTGCTCCTCCAAGGAAAAAGGTAAAATAACTGTTGAGAAATCAAAAGCATACATTGAAGCTCCTAAAAAGGAGAAAGTTTTAAATTTGCCAAAACCAAAAATTACTAATAAAGAAAAAGTTGCATTACCTGTTACTGTGACTAAACCAAGAGGACCCAAAACAAATTGGGTACCAAAAACAATTTAAATGTTTTATTGTGTGCAGGGATATAGCAAAAGCAGTCAAATCTGGTTTCTAGATAGTGGTTGTTCAAGGCATATGACAGGAAACAAAGCCCTGCTCTCAGAATTTCAAGAAAAGGCTGGTCCAGTAATTTCATTTGGTGATAACAGCAAAGGACTAACTCTTGGTTATGGCAAAGCAGCAAATGGGAATGTCTCATTTGAGAATGTAGCACTGGTTGATGGGCTCAAGCATAATTTGCTAAGCATAAGTCAACTAAGTGACAAAGAATTCATCACTTCCTTCAAGGGAGATAAGTGCCTAATCTCAAATGAAAGTGATGGGAAGCTGGTTTTTTCAGGAATAAGAAAAGGAGATCTCTATGTTGCTGATTTTAATTCAGTAAATGGAGAATCATGTTTCTACAGTAAGCCATCCCCTGATGAAAGCAGGCTATGGCACAAGAAGCTCTCTCACTTGAACTTCAAGTCAATTAATGATCTAGTGAAGAGAGAGTTGGTAACTGGACTACCCCAAATGGAGTTTATTCAAGAAGGTTTATGTTCAGCATGTCAACAAGGGAAACAAAGGAAGTTATCCTTTGTCAGCAAAGAAGCCACCATGATCAAAGATCCAATTCAATTGTTACATATGGATCTCTTTGGCCCTGTCAACATCATGTCAGTGTCAAAGAAAAGATTTGCAATGGTCATAGTGGATGACTACACCAGATACACTTGGGTAAAGTTTCAACATGCTAAATCAGAAGTATCTCAACAAATTATTGACCATATCAAAAAGGTGGAAACAGAATCAGGGTCAGTGGTTAGAATGTTGAGAACAGATAATGGAACTGAATTCAAGAATGTAGCTGTTGAGGGATTTTGTGTGGAGAAAGGCATAAATCACACATTTTCTGCTCCAAGGACTCCTCAACAGAATGGTGTAGTGGAAAGGAAAAATAGAACCCTGATAGAAGCTGCTAGGACAATGCTAGCAGAGGCAAAGATTCCCACCTATTTTTGGGCTGAAGCAATTTCCACTGCTTACTTTACTCAGAATAGATCTCTAATCAACAAGGCTCACAACAAGACACCATATGAGTTAATGACAGGGAGAAAGCCAAGCATCAAGTTTCTCCATGTCTTTGGATGCAAATGTTTTGTTCTGAGAAATTTTGGTGAAAACTTAGGAAAATTTGATCCTAAAGCTGATGAAGTAATTTTCCTAGGTTATTCTCTGTCATCCAAGGCCTTCAGGGTTTATAACAAAAGACTTCAAGTGGTGATGGAGTCTATAAATGTAGCTTTTGATGATCAAGAAATATTTGGACTTGAAGACCCTGGTTTTCATGAAGAACTCAGGTTTGAAAATGAAGATGATATTGATTATCAAGAGAATGAAGCTGATGTGTGCAGACAAATGGAGAATATATCCATTCCTGATGTCAATCCGATTAATGAAGAATCCCCTTCAACAGATAGAGCTAATTTCCTGGACAACAGATCAGGGGATACTTCATCAGGGGATCATTCATCAGGACATGCACCATCAGGGGATAACTTGAATCTTGAATTATCCACTAATTCAGGGGGAGAGTTTTCAGAAGCTGGGAGCACAGGCTTAGGGGGAGGAAATGATAGTCAAGCAAGCTCATCAAGACACATTTCTAATCCTAAATGGGCCAGAAGTCACACAACAGACCTGATTATTGGTGACCCGAGCAAAAGTGTGCAGACCAGGAAAGCTACATCTAATGAATGCCTATATGCTTGTTTTCTTTCTCAAATTGAACCAAAGAAGGTTGAAGAAGCTTTTCAAGATGCAGACTGGATTCTGGCAATGCAGAAAGAGTTAAATCAATTTGAAAGGAATAAAGTATGGCAGCTTGTACCCAAGCCCAAAGATAGGATCATAATAGGTACAAAGTGGGTATTCAGAAATAAGATGGATGAAGCTGGCATTGTTGTTAGAAACAAAGCAAGACTGGTTACAAAAGCATATCTTCAAGAAGAAGGGATTGATTTTGATGAAACCTTTGCACCATTAGCCAGACTTGAGGCTATAAGAATTTTCTTAGCCTATGCAGCACATTCAAATTTTAAAGTATATCAAATGGATGTGAAAAGTGCTTTTCTGAATGGGAAATTGGATCAGGAGGTGTATGTCCAACAACCTCCAGGTTTTGAATGCTCAAAATTTCCAAATCATGTCTATAAATTGGAAAAGGCACTTTATGGACTGAAGCAAACACCTAGAGCTTGGTATGACACAGTCAAAATTTCTGGTGGAAAACAAATTTTCAAGAGGTATCATTGACAAAACCTTGTTCTTCAGACAACACCAAGGTCATCTGATTTTGGTTCAAATTTATGTTGATGATATTATTTTTGGATCCACTGACACAAGACTGTGTGAAAAATTCTCCAAACTCATGCAAAGCAATTATGAGATGAACTTGATGGGTGAGTTATCTTATTTCTTGGGATTGCAAGTTAAACAAGACTCTGATGGAATCTATATTCATCAGACAAAATATGCCAAAAAACTTCTCAAGAAATTTGATATGGAGGAGTCAAAAGTAGCAAAGACACCTATGGCCACTGCAACCAAGATTGACCCTGATAAAAATGGAAAGAAAGTTGATTTGAAGACTTACAGGGGAATGATTGGATCATTGTTATATCTGACAGCGAGCAGGCCAGACATAATGTTTGCAACATGTCTTTGTGCAAGATATCAAGTTGGTCCAAAGGAATCTCATCTTATTGCAGTGAAAAGAATCTTGAGATATATCAAGGGCACTGCAGAATTGGGACTTTGGTATTCAAAGGAGTCTGGATTTGAATTGCTAGGATATTCTGATGTTGACTTTGGAGGATGCAGGATTGACAGAAAAAGTACAATTGGAAGCTGTCAATTTCTAGGGGGAAGGCTTGTATCTTGTTTCAACAAAAAGCAGCATTCTATTTCTACATCTACTGCTGAAGCTGAATATATTGCAGCTGGAAGCTGTTGTGCACAAATTCTATGGATGAAGAATCAGCTAATGGATTATGGTCTGAACTATTCCAAAATTCCAATAAGGTGTAACAACACAAGTGCCATGGCCATTGCTGAAAATCCAGTGCAACATTCCAGAACCAAGCATATAGAAATCAGATATCACTTTATCAGGGAGCATGTCATGAATGGAGATATTGAACTACAATTTGTACCATCCAACAAGCAGCTGGCAGATATATTCACCAAAGCTCTTGATGAAGCCACTTTTTCAAATCTTGTGGGGGAGCTAGGAATGGTAAATTATGCGTCAGGGTCAGAGTCAAAATCCTAAAAAATTCTGGTATCTCTAACTCATTTCATAATTTCTTGATAAAATCAAACTGATATGTGGTTATATATGTTAAAATTGTAAATATGTATATACTTGTACATTCTGCCTTTTGTTATTTTGTTTTTGACTGATGCATCAGGGTCAGGGCTTCCTTAAAGACGCATCAGGGTCAGGGTGTCCGGATCTCTCGTCAGGGTCAGGGTATCCCACCTGTTTGTCAGGGTCAGGGTATCCCACCTGTTCGTCAGGGTCAGGGTCTCCTACCTGTGCGTCAGGGTCAGGGTGTCAAGATCTCTCGTCAGGATCAGGGTACTCAACTCGTTCGTCAGGATCAGGTTGTCCGGCTTGTACATCAGGGTCAGGGTATGTACATACAGTGAATCATCAGGGTAAGTTTAAATTTATTTTGCATCGGGTTTCGAGGCCAGTTAAGTGATGACAACTCATCATTGAATTCTTCTCTCACTGATGACGTGTCATCACAGAAACTGAACTGACACCCTGATAGCGTGTTTCAATGAAAGTTTTCAAACATCTTTTAGCGGGTATTAATATGTTATCTCTCCTACTTTTTGAAATTCTCAAACAATTAATCTAAACCTGATACTTGCTAGAGTTCTTTTTCTCTCGACTTTACAGAAACCCTAAAATCTCAAATCTTCAAAGCATTCATGGTACGTCAACAAATACAGAGGAACTTGACAGTCCCATCCACAAATTTTGTGGGCTTCTCGGGCATTGATGAGGTAAGTGATTGCTTTAAACCTATGATGAACTATCTGCTCAAATATGAGTATAGCAAAGCCATCTTTACCGATGAAGAAATGTCGGGAGAAGCACTGTCACAACTGTGGACTAGTGCTAAATTTATG
>CM025786.1:11772078-11908563 GCA_014636745.2 Centella asiatica
CCCCCCCCCCCCCCCCCCCCTTCTACAAACGTTTGTGCTAATATTGCACTAACAATTGGTATCAGAGTCTCTTAGCAGATTTCACTTGCTAAATACAATCACTATCTATGGCTAATAAAGCTGGAAACAGTAAAGTCCCCATGTTGGAAAGGGGCAAATACTTCTTCTGGAGACAAAGAATGATAGTTCATCTAAGAGCTATTGATGATGAATATTTGCAGATTCTAGAGGAAAGACCTCACGTTCCCAAGAAGCTCATTCCTATAGAACTCGTTAACGGAGTCAGTATTCCTGAAAAGCTTGTCCCAAAGACAACTGATGAAATGACGATAGAGGAAAGAGAAAAGGTGAAAAAGGATCTAAAAGTTACTGGAATCCTATATAATGGTTTAGACGATGATATGCTGAATAGTATCATGAATCTAACCTCGTCTAAATCTATATGGGATACCATACAAATCCTTTGTGATGGTACTGAGGAAGTGAGGGAAAACAAACTGCAGCTGTTAACATAACAATATGAGTGGTTCACAATGAAAAATGGTGAAACACTTACTGAAATGTTTGACAGATTCAACAGGTTGGTAAATGACCTGAGATTATATGGGAAGGCATATGCTAACAAGGATGTGAACAGAAAGTTCATGAGAGCCCTTCCCATATCATGGGATCCAAAGACAACAGCCATCAGGGAATCCAAGGACATGAATCTTCTAGACTTGGATAGGCTTTATGGCACCTTAAAAACATATGAACTTGAGGTTCAACAAAGATCTGAAATGTCAGGGGATGCCAGAAAGCTTAAATCAGTAGCCCTGATGGCTGCCACGAAGGACAAACAAGAAGCAAGGCCAAGTGTCTTAATGAAGCAGCAACTAGAAGATGCTGAAATTGAAGGGGATAAAGAAGCTGACTTCAAGGAGGAAGAATATACTCCACAGGAGTTAGAGGAGCTGGATGAAACCATGGCCTTTCTTGCAAAAAGGTTTTCCAAGCTGAAATTCCAAAAGCCATCAGGATCTAAAAGATTTTCAGCAAGGAAATCCAGTAGCACGAAAAACTTTATTGACAAATCAAGAATAAAGTGCTACAAATGTAATGAGATGGGTCACTTCGCAAATGAATGCCGCAAGGTCACAAAAGATGGTGAATCTAGAGACAAAGAAGCTGTTGTGGACTACAAGAAGAAATACTTTGACCTTCTTAATAAAAACAAGAAGGGAAAAGCATACATTGCAGAGGGAAAGGACTGGGCTGACTCTGATGAAGAAGAAAATGAAGAGTATGTCAACCTAGTCCTGATGGCCTCATCCACTGACAGTAGCAGCTCACAGGTAAGCCTCGAAATTTCCTCTAACATGTCTAAAAATGATTGTGTTAAAACTGTTAAGGAAATGACCTGTGAGATAAAGGATCTCTATGACACCCTGAGGAGTGCTGTAGCTGAAACTGAGAGAGTACAGAAAATAAATGAACAATTATCTGTCAAGAACACTCTTTTAGAATCAGAGAACTCCAGACTTGAGAGTCTTGAAAAAGAACTCTCAAGGACTAAAAATCTTCTTGACTGTGCTATTAAAAGGGAAGAATGGACTTCTTAGTCAAGAAAGGGAAGTCATTAAGAGATGGAATGAGTCAAGCAAAAAACTGGAGGATCGTTTGAAAAATCAGAAATCTGATCCAAAATTTGGTTTGGGCTATGATGAGACTCATGTGCAGCAACCTCCCATTGAGGTTGAGATGGCAGCTAGCTCTGAAAAAAGGTCATCACAAACTATCAAGTTTGTTAAGGCAACAGTAAAGCTAGAGTCTGGGAATGTCTTCCCAGTGAATGAAGCTTCCACTAGTGGTGGGAGAGGCCAGAAAAGTATCCTTGCCAAAACACTCAATCCTCCAGTAATGAAAAAACTGGACTATGCATCAGTGGATACACAGTCGTCAGGGGGAAAGAGTGAATCAGGCCATAGCAACCCGTCAATGGAAAAAGGCCTGTCAGGGGAAAACGGGAAGAATAGAAATGGTAAGCTAGGTGTTAATAAATCTAGAAATTATTCTTCTATTCATGAATCCCCTAGAAAAGTATGCTGGAATTGTGGTAGCTGTAATCATTTGTCTTTTCAATGCAAAGAAAAACTACAAATTTTGACTGGCATAATTTTGTATGCTAATGATTTACCAACTATTAAAACCTGCTCCTCCAAGGAAAAAGGTAAAATAACTGTTGAGAAATCAAAAGCATACATTGAAGCTCCTAAAAAGGAGAAAGTTTTAAATTTGCCAAAACCAAAAATTACTAATAAAGAAAAAGTTGCATTACCTGTTACTGTGACTAAACCAAGAGGACCCAAAACAAATTGGGTACCAAAAACAATTTAAATGTTTTATTGTGTGCAGGGATATAGCAAAAGCAGTCAAATCTGGTTTCTAGATAGTGGTTGTTCAAGGCATATGACAGGAAACAAAGCCCTGCTCTCAGAATTTCAAGAAAAGGCTGGTCCAGTAATTTCATTTGGTGATAACAGCAAAGGACTAACTCTTGGTTATGGCAAAGCAGCAAATGGGAATGTCTCATTTGAGAATGTAGCACTGGTTGATGGGCTCAAGCATAATTTGCTAAGCATAAGTCAACTAAGTGACAAAGAATTCATCACTTCCTTCAAGGGAGATAAGTGCCTAATCTCAAATGAAAGTGATGGGAAGCTGGTTTTTTCAGGAATAAGAAAAGGAGATCTCTATGTTGCTGATTTTAATTCAGTAAATGGAGAATCATGTTTCTACAGTAAGCCATCCCCTGATGAAAGCAGGCTATGGCACAAGAAGCTCTCTCACTTGAACTTCAAGTCAATTAATGATCTAGTGAAGAGAGAGTTGGTAACTGGACTACCCCAAATGGAGTTTATTCAAGAAGGTTTATGTTCAGCATGTCAACAAGGGAAACAAAGGAAGTTATCCTTTGTCAGCAAAGAAGCCACCATGATCAAAGATCCAATTCAATTGTTACATATGGATCTCTTTGGCCCTGTCAACATCATGTCAGTGTCAAAGAAAAGATTTGCAATGGTCATAGTGGATGACTACACCAGATACACTTGGGTAAAGTTTCAACATGCTAAATCAGAAGTATCTCAACAAATTATTGACCATATCAAAAAGGTGGAAACAGAATCAGGGTCAGTGGTTAGAATGTTGAGAACAGATAATGGAACTGAATTCAAGAATGTAGCTGTTGAGGGATTTTGTGTGGAGAAAGGCATAAATCACACATTTTCTGCTCCAAGGACTCCTCAACAGAATGGTGTAGTGGAAAGGAAAAATAGAACCCTGATAGAAGCTGCTAGGACAATGCTAGCAGAGGCAAAGATTCCCACCTATTTTTGGGCTGAAGCAATTTCCACTGCTTACTTTACTCAGAATAGATCTCTAATCAACAAGGCTCACAACAAGACACCATATGAGTTAATGACAGGGAGAAAGCCAAGCATCAAGTTTCTCCATGTCTTTGGATGCAAATGTTTTGTTCTGAGAAATTTTGGTGAAAACTTAGGAAAATTTGATCCTAAAGCTGATGAAGTAATTTTCCTAGGTTATTCTCTGTCATCCAAGGCCTTCAGGGTTTATAACAAAAGACTTCAAGTGGTGATGGAGTCTATAAATGTAGCTTTTGATGATCAAGAAATATTTGGACTTGAAGACCCTGGTTTTCATGAAGAACTCAGGTTTGAAAATGAAGATGATATTGATTATCAAGAGAATGAAGCTGATGTGTGCAGACAAATGGAGAATATATCCATTCCTGATGTCAATCCGATTAATGAAGAATCCCCTTCAACAGATAGAGCTAATTTCCTGGACAACAGATCAGGGGATACTTCATCAGGGGATCATTCATCAGGACATGCACCATCAGGGGATAACTTGAATCTTGAATTATCCACTAATTCAGGGGGAGAGTTTTCAGAAGCTGGGAGCACAGGCTTAGGGGGAGGAAATGATAGTCAAGCAAGCTCATCAAGACACATTTCTAATCCTAAATGGGCCAGAAGTCACACAACAGACCTGATTATTGGTGACCCGAGCAAAAGTGTGCAGACCAGGAAAGCTACATCTAATGAATGCCTATATGCTTGTTTTCTTTCTCAAATTGAACCAAAGAAGGTTGAAGAAGCTTTTCAAGATGCAGACTGGATTCTGGCAATGCAGAAAGAGTTAAATCAATTTGAAAGGAATAAAGTATGGCAGCTTGTACCCAAGCCCAAAGATAGGATCATAATAGGTACAAAGTGGGTATTCAGAAATAAGATGGATGAAGCTGGCATTGTTGTTAGAAACAAAGCAAGACTGGTTACAAAAGCATATCTTCAAGAAGAAGGGATTGATTTTGATGAAACCTTTGCACCATTAGCCAGACTTGAGGCTATAAGAATTTTCTTAGCCTATGCAGCACATTCAAATTTTAAAGTATATCAAATGGATGTGAAAAGTGCTTTTCTGAATGGGAAATTGGATCAGGAGGTGTATGTCCAACAACCTCCAGGTTTTGAATGCTCAAAATTTCCAAATCATGTCTATAAATTGGAAAAGGCACTTTATGGACTGAAGCAAACACCTAGAGCTTGGTATGACACAGTCAAAATTTCTGGTGGAAAACAAATTTTCAAGAGGTATCATTGACAAAACCTTGTTCTTCAGACAACACCAAGGTCATCTGATTTTGGTTCAAATTTATGTTGATGATATTATTTTTGGATCCACTGACACAAGACTGTGTGAAAAATTCTCCAAACTCATGCAAAGCAATTATGAGATGAACTTGATGGGTGAGTTATCTTATTTCTTGGGATTGCAAGTTAAACAAGACTCTGATGGAATCTATATTCATCAGACAAAATATGCCAAAAAACTTCTCAAGAAATTTGATATGGAGGAGTCAAAAGTAGCAAAGACACCTATGGCCACTGCAACCAAGATTGACCCTGATAAAAATGGAAAGAAAGTTGATTTGAAGACTTACAGGGGAATGATTGGATCATTGTTATATCTGACAGCGAGCAGGCCAGACATAATGTTTGCAACATGTCTTTGTGCAAGATATCAAGTTGGTCCAAAGGAATCTCATCTTATTGCAGTGAAAAGAATCTTGAGATATATCAAGGGCACTGCAGAATTGGGACTTTGGTATTCAAAGGAGTCTGGATTTGAATTGCTAGGATATTCTGATGTTGACTTTGGAGGATGCAGGATTGACAGAAAAAGTACAATTGGAAGCTGTCAATTTCTAGGGGGAAGGCTTGTATCTTGTTTCAACAAAAAGCAGCATTCTATTTCTACATCTACTGCTGAAGCTGAATATATTGCAGCTGGAAGCTGTTGTGCACAAATTCTATGGATGAAGAATCAGCTAATGGATTATGGTCTGAACTATTCCAAAATTCCAATAAGGTGTAACAACACAAGTGCCATGGCCATTGCTGAAAATCCAGTGCAACATTCCAGAACCAAGCATATAGAAATCAGATATCACTTTATCAGGGAGCATGTCATGAATGGAGATATTGAACTACAATTTGTACCATCCAACAAGCAGCTGGCAGACATATTCACCAAAGCTCTTGATGAAGCCACTTTTTCAAATCTTGTGGGGGAGCTAGGAATGGTAAATTATGCGT
Source organism: Centella asiatica (assembly GCA_014636745.2). Lineage (NCBI taxonomy): Eukaryota > Viridiplantae > Streptophyta > Magnoliopsida > Apiales > Apiaceae > Centella > Centella asiatica. Next base: position 11,777,745 of record CM025786.1, read on the forward strand.
CAGGGTCAGAGTCAAAATCCTAAAAAATTCTGGTATCTCTAACTCATTTCATAATTTCTTGATAAAATCAAACTGATATGTGGTTATATATGTTAAAATTGTAAATATGTATATACTTGTACATTCTGCCTTTTGTTATTTTGTTTTTGACTGATGCATCAGGGTCAGGGCTTCCTTAAAGACGCATCAGGGTCAGGGTGTCCGGATCTCTCGTCAGGGTCAGGGTATCCCACCTGTTTGTCAGGGTCAGGGTATCCCACCTGTTCGTCAGGGTCAGGGTCTCCTACCTGTGCGTCAGGGTCAGGGTGTCAAGATCTCTCGTCAGGATCAGGGTACTCAACTCGTTCGTCAGGATCAGGTTGTCCGGCTTGTACATCAGGGTCAGGGTATGTACATACAGTGAATCATCAGGGTAAGTTTAAATTTATTTTGCATCGGGTTTCGAGGCCAGTTAAGTGATGACAACTCATCATTGAATTCTTCTCTCACTGATGACGTGTCATCACAGAAACTGAACTGACACCCTGATAGCGTGTTTCAATGAAAGTTTTCAAACATCTTTTAGCGGGTATTAATATGTTATCTCTCCTACTTTTTGAAATTCTCAAACAATTAATCTAAACCTGATACTTGCTAGAGTTCTTTTTCTCTCGACTTTACAGAAACCCTAAAATCTCAAATCTTCAAAGCATTCATGGTACGTCAACAAATACAGAGGAACTTGACAGTCCCATCCACAAATTTTGTGGGCTTCTCGGGCATTGATGAGGTAAGTGATTGCTTTAAACCTATGATGAACTATCTGCTCAAATATGAGTATAGCAAAGCCATCTTTACCGATGAAGAAATGTCGGGAGAAGCACTGTCACAACTGTGGACTAGTGCTAAATTTATGTACTCCACCACCAAGCAAGATGTGGTCAAGGGTATCTCATTCAAGGTTTCGTCTGAGAAAGGAAAAATAACTCCTTCCAGACTTAACTCTGTTTTGGGGTTACCTACTCAAGATCTGGTGGATGCTCCAAGTGATGCTGACCTACTGGATTTCTTGAGAGAACTGGGCTATAATGCTGCTCCCAACGCAGTGTTAAAGTTCAAAGATCTAAAAAGGGTGAATGTCAAACGGGAGATTTCCTACTTGTTTGATACAATCACCAAGGTGTTCTCAGGTAAGTGTTCTAACTTTGAGGTTATTACCTCTTTAACTTTAAAAATAGCGTATGCAATGATTAAAAATGTAAATATAAATATAGGTAAAATCATTTTTGATGATCTTGTAAATAAATTAGGTAATGTAAATAATAGGAAAACTGAAATATACTATTCTAGATTTTTGTTTATGATTATTAAAGATCAAATTACTAATCTTTCTTTTGAGAATGATATACCTGTACAGACATACAAGCAAACAAAGAAACTGTTTGCAGAAATAATGAAGAAATCTTATACAACTGAATCATTTGCTCTCCCAACGCATATGATACAGGTAGTAAATTCTACATCTTCCACTTCTAACACTGTACATTCTTCACCTTCATCTACTATGGCAGAGAAAACAACCACCTCTCTGCCTACCCAAGTAAAACAACCAATTTCTTCACAACCACTCTTAATAGCCCAACCCACAGTCTCCCAAAAGACTGTTGGGATTAAAAGAAAAGCCAGTGAAGTTACCACATCAATTGAGGGGGAGCAAGGAATGAGAGTGCTTGGCTATAGGAGAAGATTGAATAAGAAGACAGGAGCCACGAGTGAAACCCAACAGCCTGACCAGGGTGTATCCTCTCAACAGGATACAACCTTTGATAAGGAATTAAACATATTTCTATCTAATTCCTCTCAAAAGGGATTAGATATTGAAAATAGTCCTCAACCAAGGACACAGTTGAGTGAGGCACATACAGTAACCATAGACACTGATGAACCTACCATCAGGGTCTCTGAGAGCCACTTGCAGATAGTTGACACAGTGAGGGCACACACTTCTTTTGATGAATCACCTCCTCATTCAGTGATTCAGCCAACACTCCCATCTACACCACTTCCTTCTTTCTTTGTTCCTCAAATTTCTTCAGATATAATGACACAAACTTTAAGTGCCATACAATCAGATTCTCCACATTCTCATTTCGTGGAGGAGCCAACACTCACTGACACAGTGTTTGACTGTCACCACACTCAAATGGCTGACTCATTTTTAAATGATACAAATACTGGTGATCAGGCAAGGGACATAAATACCACTGTACATACTACTGCAATAACACTTTATGTACCCCCAATTGTATATACATCCTATGCAGAAACATATACTTCTCCAATTGTACATACACATTCTTTTTCCAATCCTTCTCCTATCACAACTGTTGAACCAGAAACTGTAAATACTTCATTTGAACTGGTCACAGTTGATGATTTCCAAGCCCATAGGAGCCCCTCTAGGACAATTTTGAGTGAGAATGAGAAAATACTTAGTGCAGAGAGGCAAAGTCAATCCCCTGAGAGGACTTTGGCAAAAGGAGAGGAAGAGAGTACTGCCTTAGTAGGCAATGAAAAATGAGAGGATATGAGTGCTACCTTAGAAGGTACAGAAAACGGAGAGGATGAGAGAGATAAGGATGAGATCCTTGTAAATAAAGAACAGAGAGAAAATAATGATACTGTAAATATTACTTCCACTTCTGAAAGTGATGAAGCTGATGCTCCACAAGATGATTTTTTCCAGTTCATCGGAGTTGATTTGTATTTTCAGCAGAATCAGATGGCGAATACTGTACAGTTATTAAAGCAGGAGTTAGCTAGGACCACTGATCCAGTCTTGATCAAAGTGTTAAAGTCACAGATCATGATTGGTCAGTCCATAGACATAGAAAACAAAATTTTGTATACACACTTTTCTTCAAAGTTTCAAAATGTACAGACAGTTGTGGATTCCCTAGTCACTAGCCAGACTCTACTCCGAATGAAGAAGCAGGCTGACATTGTTGACCGCAAGCTTGCAGATCTTACTTCACAACTGACCAGCATGGCAACTCTGCAACAATCCATGGCTGGCACTCTGCAATAAATTCTTCAAGTCACATCCCTAAACCAAACTCCTACTGATGATGCTGCCAAAATGGGGGAGAAATCAACCCAGCATGCGTCAGGGGATGTTGCTGGAAATTCAAGTAAACAATCAGGGGATGTGACTACTCCTGTTCCTGCTCCACAAACCAAGGACAAAGGCAATGGTATTCTGATTGAGGATTCAAAGAAGAAATCACACACTCAATCAGGGCCTAAGCTGCTTGGAGATGCCATGAAGACAGCCCACTTTCCACAACCTGTTGAAGCTGTAATCGATGGGAAAGTGGAGCTGGTCTATCCCCAGGACAAAAAGCTCATGGAAGCTGATGCACTCTATGCACAACAACTACAAGAAGAGGAAGAAAGGGAAATGGCAAAGGAACAGGAGGAAGCACAAAAGAAGAAAAAGAGTGTCAGGGCCAGGACCTCCAGGAAACCTCAGCCTAAAAAGAATCAAATCCCTAAAGGTGCATCAGGGGATAAAAAGCAGGACAAACAAGAAGACCCTGATGTCATCAAACCAAAGTCGTCTGCAGCAACAAGTCAAGCACCTTCTCCTATAATCAAAAATTATGGACCACCAACACTAGCTGAATTCCTACGAACAGAAAGGATTAAAAACCTAACATTTATGTTCTCCATAAAAAACATAGATGTCAGGTTCAACAACAAAAAGGATCAGCTCATTACTATTGAAGACAAAAGTGGGAGCCATTTCAATGTTACATCAGATTGGTTTAGGAGAATGGATGCTGAACAACTAGGGATGTGCCTAAATGTGATTTCTAAATCCTCCCGGGCTAACAGAGACTTAAGGGGGTTGATTGATAGGCTGAGGAGAGACATCACTGACGAAAGGAGCCTGCCCACAGCTTTACCAAGTCCACTGAGATTGTTCTACAAAAACATTGATGGGCAGGAGAAAAGCATCAAGACAAATGACATTGATGGTCTCGACCTGGAGGAAGCGATGAATGTTCTACATCAAATAACTTATCATAAAAGTGAACATGTCATCCAGTTCAGATTCCTGCTGACTCATAAAGTGCTAAAGGAGATCGAAGAAACCAAGGCTGATGATAGGAACACTGCAGCAAGGCATGTGCCATCAGTGAAAGGGTTCACAGAATATCCAAAAATGATCACAAACCCCATGGGTGTACAGTTCAAAAATCAAAAGGGGGAGATCATTACCTTCTACTGGTCACAACTTGCTGTAGCCAACATTTCAGAAATAAAAAGTGTCCTTGAAGCCTTGAAATCAAGCAGCAATGTCAACATTGTCAATTTTAGAAGACTTCTACAAAAGGAGCTGGAGCAACTGGAGACTGGCAGGGAAGACACAAGACTAAGGATTCCTGAGCAAAATCCTGATCAAAGAAGACAAGGCCTTGGGAGTGACACTCAACCAATTGAGTCTAATCGACCATTGTCCTTTGTCTCAGCAAAAAGGAACAGGAAATCCTGAAGTCTACACAACATTCTTTTTGTAATAGATATAGGAAAATACTTGTACAGAAATTCTTTTATTAGTTCATTCATTATTCTTTCTTAAATTGTATTTAGTATTGGTTTTGACATCATCATCAGTACATCTAGGGATTTATGATTATCAAATTGATAAACATAAATAGGGGGAGATTGTTAGAGATAAAATAATGATGATGATGATGATTATGTAATAAATTGTGCAACTGTAAATACTTGAGGTATTTAATAAACCTTAAGATCAGCACAAGTTTCGTATCCACTGATGATAAGTTTATTCATCAATGGATAGTTAATGAACTTCACAAGACAAGTCAGAAAACAGGAACATTCAAAGGACTTGAACAAAGTGAAGGAGAATGTCTGATGCTACTGGTAAGCAAACGAAGTATTCCGCACATCAGAAGTTCTAAATCAAAGTTACGTTGATTAAGTATCATCAGGGGAACCCATCAGGGGAACCCATCAGTGGGAACCTGTCAGGGGAACCTGTCAGGGTGTGACGAGGGCAGACCAATCCGTCAGTGAAACACTTCGGGACATATCAGTGTCAGGGAAACCCATCAGGGTAACCTGTCAGGGAGAATGACTAACATGACATCAGTGGAAGCCATCAGTATATGCCATCAACTAAAACCATCAGGGTCAAGAAGCACTGAGTATAACTCAAGTGAAGGACGAAACCCTGATCCAGTCAATAACCATCAGGGGATCCAGAAGCACTGATCAAAGTCCGTCAGGGCTAGCAGTCAGTGGATCATTGTGACAGCATACATCCGTCATCAGTTCTTACACGAAAATCAACGTAACGTGTTACAGAAGCAAGAAATATTAACTGGAAAGATATTTCTTGAAGTTTGTTAATAGTCCAATGAGAACTCTCACGCATTAAATGCACACAGATCAGGGGAAGAAAAGCAGCAACAAAGTTTGTAGCAATCTGACACATAAAGTTTAGATGTGACATACTTGCGGCTAAGTTGAGAAAAGAAGCACGTCACAAGAACGTGATTTCAACCCACTGATTAATATATAAGCAACGGAGCTCTCATTACACAGACAACGATTGATTGAATCCATCCAACAGATCAAACAAGCATTGAAGCACAAAACACTAGAGAGAAGCTTTGCAATAGATCTTGAGAGAGATATTTCAAAGAATATTAGAAGCTAGTGAGTGTGAGAAGTTGTGAACTTTATTCACAGAATTTGTAGCTGTAAATCACATTTGTGATTATACAGATTTCCAGAAAAACCTCGAGTTATAATATAACTATTTTAACTTGAATCTGTGTGCTCATTCCATATAGTTTTTCTGGTTGTTTGACTATTTTCAATAAGCCATATAAAGTTTTTAAGTGCGAAAAGTTTCAGGTGTTTGTATTCAACCCCCCCCCCCCCCCCTCTACAAACACTTGTGCTAATATTGCATTAACATATATATATATATATATATATACACCAAATCCAAACTCAGCCTTACTAGAGCGGAATCTTAAAACTAAATATTAAAACGAAATAATAATTAATGATAAATAATAAATGACACTAGAAAGAGAACTTACATGTGTCATCCATAATTAAATGAATAATTGAAAAGACGAAGAGATTGGAAGCTGAAACTCCTTCCTTCTTATATTGATAAAATTTATAAATATGGAAATGTATCCAGAGTAAACTATCTATTGCTTATTTTCGCTCTGCCTCACTAAGCTATACAAAGAGGATATATATACACAAGGGAAGTCGGACTTCAAAAACTAAATTCTAAGTCCGGGATAAAGAACAATAGCTTTTTTAAAAGCTATTACAATAATTCAAAAGAAACAAATAGCTTTTTAAAAGCTACTACTGTAATTCAAAATGTTGTTGGCCATAAAATCAAAAAGAATAATCGCCAGACAAGCGGGCCCATAATTCAAATAATCATTCAATTGGTAGGACCCAAATATCACTTCAAAGTTTTTTCTGTTACTTCGAAACCATTTCTTTTTCTTATTTCTTCTCTTTTTGGAAAAGAGTCATGATTTACATCTTGCTTGCTTCTGATGCATTAAAATCTTCATAAGGATCCTGAGCATCTTGATTATTTTCTTTTTCCTTGGAATCTTTGAATTTCATTGATGAAACTTCCTAAGATTTGGAGTAAATTGTTGACATCCCTTCCATGATCAATAAGAGAGTCTTCTGAAAAGAATCCTTTAATTCTTTAGGAGATTGGGAGGAAACTTCCTTTCGATAGTGCCATGAATGTTTTTATTTACCAAAATTCTCATAGAAAATATTCATGCTTTTTTATGTTCAATCATGATTGCCAGTTGGATAAAATTTTAAATTGGTTCCTAATAATTGGGATATGATTGGTCCAATCTCCTATAGAATTTTACGCTTCTCTTCAGAAGACTCTCTCATTGATCATGGAAGGGATGTCAGCAAGTTCTTCCAAATCTCAAGAAGATTCATCAATCAAATCCAAAGATTCCAAAAAAGAAAATAATCAGGATGCTCATAATCCTTATGAAGATTTTAATGCATAAAAAACAAGCAAGATGTAAATCATGACTCTTTTCCAAAAAGAGAAGAAATAAGGAAAAGAAATGGTTTCGAAGTAACAAAAAAGACTTCGAAGTGATATTTGGGTCCTACCAGTTGAATGATTGTTTGAATTATTGGCCTACTTGTCTGGCGTGCTAATGATATTACTATTGTAATATTCTTTTTGATTTTATGGCTGACAACATTTTGAATTACAATAGTAACTTTTAAAAAGCTATTTGTTTATTTTGAATTATTGTAATAGCTTTTAAAAAAGCTATTGTTCTTTATCCCGGACTTAGAATTTAGTTTTTGAAGTCTGACTTCCCTTATGTATATATATCCCCTTTGTATAGCTTAGTGAGGCAGAGCGAAAATAAGCAATAAATAGTTTACTCGGGATACATTTCCATATTTATAAATTTTATCAATATAAGAAGGAAGGAGTTTCAGCTTTCAATCTCTTCGCCTTTTTAATTATGGACGAGACATGTAAGTTATCTTTCTAGTGTCTTTTATTATTCAGTATTAATCATTATTTCATTTTAATATTTAATTATGGACGACACATGTAAGTTCTCTTTGTAGTGTCTTTTATTATTTAACATTAATCATTATTTTGTTTTAATATTTAGTTTTTCATATATATATATATATATATATATATATACATATTTGACTTTTAAATGCATTAAAATTCGTATCACATATTTAAAAATAGGTACAAACGAAAAGTGAGGGAGATATTATGAAATATAAAGGAGTATCGTGTGTCGATTAAAGTTTAAGTAACATTTTTAAACTCCTAAGAAGGTCGATGATATATTTTGATCATCAACCAGAGAGGCTCCCATCATCAATAAATTACTTGTGCTATTTTTAGGTGTTTTTTTTTTTTGGCAATATTTTAAGAAATTTGAGTATCCAACCTTTAGATGGATTCAGAAATACAAATATTAACAAATCTTAATAACTTTGTAGGCATAAACTAGTTTTTATAAATACACAAATTAAAAAAAAAAACTCTCAAAAGATTGTTCAACTTACATCATTATTAAACTATAATACATACATATAATAAAAACTTATATACTCCTTTATCTTCAATATTTCTTCACTTGTATAGTTATGAGTTTTAAAAATATCATCATTTATTTAAAAATTATTACAACCTAAATTTAAAAAAATAAACTACAAGTGTGTTTATTGTTTTTTCCAATTATAATTCAACACCAAAAAAGAATGTACTCTTCTAAATTCTATAAATTTATATGTCAAAAAATTAATACACACTTATTAATTATTTTACAAAATTTTTAGTTTTTAAAAGAGGTAATCGATTACAAATGAGATCGACAATCAGATCAAATATTAACTTACAGTAAACACATGGCAACAAAAAAAATCCAAAAGTAAAAAAAATGCGGAGTAATTAAAAAAAATATTCTTTGTAACAAAAAAAAAAATAACTGTCTTTTTTTAATTTGAAATTGAGGTTCCCGAACAGTCCTCGAGCCTGCTAAGAAGATTACGAAGTAAAAAGAGGAAGGGGGAAAAAAATTAGAGTAAGAAAAGGCACATGTAGCGGCGACGCTTTGGTCTTCCGGCGACTCTTTTTGTCCTTTTCTTCTTCTTCGCAGTTGCGACTTAAAGGAAGAAGAAAAAAGTGAAGGAGAAGGAAGTAGAGATCATTGATTCATTAATAAGGAAAAGCTTAACTGCAAAGATCCTTAAACGCCTCGTTGAATTACATTCAGATCGAAGACGGAGTTTTTAAGCTTTTTTTCCTTCGATTTTTGTTGTTTTCCTGGTTACATAATTCAGTTTATGTTGTACAAATTTGTATAATTAGGAGAAGAATCTGATAGAGGTTTTGGAATGGAGAGCATGTTCAACAGGATTCGGAATTTGGATGCGTACCCTAAAATCAATGAAGATTTCTACAGCCGTACAATTTCCGGAGGAGTTATCACTCTCGTCTCTTCCATCGTCATGCTTTTGCTCTTCATCTCCGAGCTCAGTTTGTTCTCTATCCATATCTGCCTTTGTGCTTTTTTTTTAATCATGGTTTATGTTTTGCTTTTAATTATTTGGTATTTTTTCGAGCTACTTGGATCTGTGATAAATGATAAATTAGTTGTTTATATGCATAACTGGTTCAATATTCTCTGTTTTGTGTTTAATTTATATCTTGTTGTTATAATTATATATGCTGGTTTTGTTGTTTATTGAAGGCATCATTGTGATCCAGAAAGAAATTTTGAGAAGACAATTGGGTATCAGCAGGGTTCACCAATCCTTATTGGAAAGTTCATGAGCCTAAAGAGAAGCTAAACAGAGTAGTAAATTAAAATTTTTCTATAATAAGTTCATATGTACTTTATGTTAAACAACACAATTAGATGGTATGAGCAAAGTAAGCACATTTTAAGAAGTCCTGTCCACTGGGAAAAACATTGAAGTTTTCCAGGAGAACAACTTCTGTGGTAAAATAATTCCATTGAAAAACCCTATGATGCTGTAATGCTAATACAATTGTACACTACAAAGGAGATAATGTAAGGCGTCTCTTTACTAATCATGGTAAGAGAGAGAAACATATGACTCGTTAATTTTATTTGTCCGTGGCATAGAATATTCTTCACCTTGAAGAATGGTAGATCTAGCATTCACTAAGTGCACCAACTGCGAAGGCATTGTACATTTGATCAAACAAATTAGAGAGGGATCTGCTTTACAGCATACGTGTTTGAAATCGTATCTCAAGATGAAAATTTGTAAGGCCTATCCTCATAACGTGTAACCAGTGTTAAGTTGACTAATTATCAAGGACTACATTAGAGCTTCAGCCCTTAGATATACAAACTTAGGAGGATCCCTTCCGGTCCGTTCATTCTGAGCTCGCAAACAAAGTTTTGGCATGTCAAGTCTATTTTCTGCTTGGTGATCGCTCATGGCTAATATTGGTAGGCCCAGAGCTAGCTAGTGTATTTGGAGTTTCCCTGGGGTTGGTAAGGTGAAACAGGCCACCCTAGCCCATTGGATATTTCATTAGAAGTTAAGATACAGGTCAACAAGTAGGAAACACCGTGATTGTCTGTATTAGCTCCCTCAAGTTAGGCAAAAGTGACATACTTGATGGTAGCATAAAAAGAGAAGATTCGGAGAGATCAAAACACTGGACAAACTAATTTGACTACTGAGCAATAGAGGCTGTATTCAAAAGTCGATAATGAAGGTGATGCAGATGCAAGGTTGAAATGGGAAGTTAAAGGAGGAACTTGACAGAAGTACATATCTGATATCCCTATAGGGAATTAGTCACTCCACAGAGTGTTTGAGATCAGCCCCAATTAAAGACAGGGAATATGAACTTTTAAGGTGTTTCAAGTCCTTGCCAGTTGCCCCCCTTTCCTAATTTGAAGCTCATAATCTTCCTGATATTTCTCGCACACTGTTCTCTTCAATACCTGCCTGTCTGGGACTAGAGAAAATCTGTTTGTTCTTCTTAGGTTTCTGCTGTAGCTTCTTCTCCCTAATTTTAGAAGGATTCTCATAGCCTTCGTTGGTGGGACTTTGGGAGAAGAATGTTGTTGCATGAAGTCTGACATCGCCCATGCGGACATATCAAAGCTCTCCTCCGTCCTCATGAACTCCTCATTCATATACTATTTAAAGTGGAGCAATTCCTGAGGCTCTGGTGGTTGTTTAAGCTAGCAGCCATTTGTCAACCAACAAGAGACAGAAATATAAGAGGGACGTTAGACTTCTGAGTCCCAAGAACTTAATTTACCTAACACGGTGTTTGTTGTTAAATTATATGAGCTAGAGTAGGTATTTATAGGCAGAGATGGTTTTTTGTGAATCAATATAGAATTAAACTACACTAAATGATGTTATAACAACATATACAATAATTTTCTGGGAATGGTCGATGTGGATGCAATATGAAAAATTGATTACACACACTACATGATTTTAATGATGGAGATTATCTACTGGAAATCTGGAATAGTACTATCTGAGTTAGACGAGTGTGATGAAAGCAAAAATTGCCAGACTCAACTCAGATCTGAGTTGTTCATGCGATTTGCAGGTGTTACAGAAAAACAGAACACCGGAGAGCTTTGTTTTCTGGTTGGCTGTGCTGTTGATATCTGCTACTTCTAGACTCATAATGATGTCCGACGAATATTGAATCGATGGAATATATGCGTTATTTTGAAGGTTTTGGTTGTGGAATTTCTGGTGGTGAGCAGTGGCGCAAGGAAGAAGATGGTGGAAGCAAACCTAGGATGGTGGCTGTTATACCAATTTGTCAGGACCTAGAATCATCCTGACCTCAGCTCACAAGCACCCCACCAAACAAAAATAGAAAACAAGCAACTAAGAAATTGAGGATACTGGAACCAGCACATGGATAAAAACCAGAAAACAGGGGGAACACAAGACGCTCAGAGTCAGAAATTAAGGGAGATGGAAGAAAGGAGGTAGAATGGACTATGGAGGTTGGAGAAGGGGAGGAAGAAGGATGACATCTCAATACATGTTCTCATCGTTTCAATAGTCTTGCATAAACAGTACATGGTGTACATGGTGCACATGGTGCACATGGCTACTTAAATAGTCCACTGACATTGTTAACAAACTTGTAAGTAAAGACTATACTACCTGCATGGTACTAACTTGCTGCTTGCTGCTCGAGAATATTTTAAATTTAATTAATGTTCTTACTTAGACAACCAATTACTAATTTCTATCCTTAGATGCTGACCCTAAAAATATATGGATATTATATGAATATATATTCCTCTATGATATAATTAGATTTTTTGTATTGTGATAAAAGACGACCTTATAAGATTGAATCATATTAGTTGGCCTTTCATGATTCAGTCTATTTTCATAATTTTCCTCTTCCCTTTTTTTTTCCCGCAAAAGCAAATAGATCCTCTGGCCTCTGTCTTGCATGAGTATTGCAGTAATCTGCATTTAAGCATGTTATGGCCATGTCATTGGAATTATATACCTACATGTTCAGTCTTCTCCATTTGCTATTTCTTCATCTGTTTTTGTATTTACTTTTATGGAGAAGTTCTCTTCTGACACTTGAACAGAATTCTGCAATTTCTTAATACTTATTCTTCTTATCCGCAACTGCATGTATTTCTTGTTCGTTCGCAGGGTTATATCTACATGCTGTAACAGAGACAAAGCTAGTCGTAGACACTTCAAGAGGGGAAACATTAAAAATCAATGTAGTGTACCCTTTTCTACTTCATTTTATTCATTTATTTGTTTATGTTCAGTAAATTGCTGCTCTATCGTGGTTCTTGATTATGAGATTGCCATTTTATATTTCTCGTCTTCCTTCTCCGAAAGTATGCATCAAGTGACTTTCGTGAGCTATTCCAGATTGTGAACTATTCTATTGTTTTTGGACTACTTCCATTGGATTTTAGAGTCCTAGAAATTTGAAATGATTCATAACTTATATGTTTGTAGAATATAGATTTGCGTCTCTTTATTATTTTTTAATTTGAAAAGTATGGAACGATGTGTCAACTAACAACTACTCCCTCAATTGTCTAAATTGCAGTTTGATGTAACTTTTCCTGCACTGCCATGTTCCATACTCAGTCTCGATGCCATGGATATAAGTGGAGAGCAGCATCTTGATGTTGTATGTAACATAGAAGAATTATGTTTGCTTTCTTGCTTTTTTACTAGATTTTCTTGGTACTCTCTCTCTCTTCAGAGATGCCTATGCCTATGCTTATAAATATGATAATATGACCACCTGCACTCGTGAACTCATAGTGGCATCCAGTGCTAATTGTTTTGTTCCGTGTAACATAAATCGTCTGTTATTTTTTAGTTCAGTTAATACCACGTAGTTGCATATTTTAGGTAGCCACTGCTTGTCATCTTCTTTTTTTTTTCCCCCCTGGAGATGTAACTCTTAACAAGTAACACATGCACATTTCACCATACTAATTTATGAATTATATGAGTTACAGTGAGTCATGGGAAAATTAAACTTAGAAAATAATGCACGTTTGAAGCAGTTGAAAACTTTCAACCGTAAGCTTTATGTATTTTGTTTTCAAATTATTGCTTGTAACTTTATAAGTAACCTATAATTCCAATATGTATTTCCAGAGACATGACATCATCAAGAAAAGAATTGATGCTAATGGTAATGTAATAGAGTCAAGGCAGGAAGGTATTGGCGCTCCAAAGGTCAGTGAAAAAAATTGTTGCTATCTATTTTTGTCAATATGATTAGAAGTACTTTAATGTTAGGAGGGATCCATTTGAATGTATAGCGTAATTACCGTACTTACTAGAGTTGTGTTGTTCTTCCATTTTTTATTTGTCATTTATTTATATTTTAAGGCAAGATCCACACGCCATTGTATCATATTTTTTAAATACTATTGAAGCACTTTTCATTCCTCAACCTCTTCTAAATTGGTTGCAGATAGACAAACCTCTGCAAAGACATGGTGGCAGGCTTGAACACAATGAGACATATTGCGGTTCTTGTTACGGTGCAGAAACTGTATGCTTCTGTCTTGTATTTTTTTTCTCATTTTTTTATCTGAGTGCTGATGACTGTATGCGAAGTAGTCCATGTGTAGCTTTATTTGATGATGATCATGTCCAAACTTAAAACAGAGCTAATTATCTCAGTAATTAACCTACGAGCGTGCAGTAATAAGTCTCTTAGAAGCCATGACTCATGGGTTTAATTGCCCACAAAGACATCGATCTACTTGCAGGATAACACTATTTACTGTGTGATTAATAAAGGAGAGAATAGCAGAAGACCGAATTTAATCTCTATCAACAGGAAATTGTCCCGGTTATCATTCTCTTATCTCTTTATGCTTTCTTCTTCAATCTGCCCTACATCAAATTGCTATCAAGAGCTAAAGTTTCTAGTGTTCTTTATTTCACCAGATTTTTCCTGGCCTCTCTTATTTTTTATGAAGTTTGTATTGTTTGTTAGAGAATTGACATTAATCATCTGAGACTTGACTATGGCTTCGCGGAGAAAACATTCATCTTCATAGTCTCAAATTTATCCAATATCTATTCCAAAAATAAATTAAAAGAAACGAAAAAACTGCTGCTGCTACATTTTTGTTTCTGTTCATCATCACACCAGTAGCAGATGAACCTGCATCATCTCCATGAAGAGAAGGAGTACCTTCCAGATCTAATTCAGCATTGATGACTGATCAGTGACCGAATAGATCAAATCAAGAAAAGAGGAAAATGAAAGAAGGAAGAAAGAATTTCCGTTGCTGACTTTGTTACACGTTCTCTTTTTGAGATATTTGTTCATATTTATTTCAAATATATTTTAGTAGTTGCAGAGTGGAGATCCCGAGGTTCCTAGAAATTTTCAAGTGAGTCCCTGCAGTTTTGAACTCTTGCAGTAAATCCTTATAGCCCTAGAATTTAGCAAATCAGTCCCTGCAATATCTGCAGGTTTTGGAAATTACGAAACAAACTGGTAATTATAATTCACAGTCCAGCCCCTTGTTCTAAAAAGAACGTTTTGCTTACATTATGGATTTCTGAAAACAGTAGTTGTGTTTAAAATAGTTTGTTAAGTGTTAGAATTAAATGGCCTCAACCATTTCATACTAAAAAAATTGGAAATTATTCAATGAATGTGCTTTTATTTAAGATAAAAACTAATGCATCTTGAGCTTCAATATGAGGAGGCAAAACCTTGTATCCAAACTCCATGTATTCAGCCAGAAAACAAATTTTGTTTTAACCAAAGGATAAAATTACGAAGACAAGCAAGTTCAAGGAGAAGTGGAAGTTAGCAATTGAAGATTCTACTCCAAACTCAGCCTGCTCACATCAAGTCTTCAGTAAATTGATTTCTTCTAACGTCGCAAATTCAGTGATCAATTCTAAGTGGAGATATTTGTTTATGCTTCCAAACTCATATTTTTGTTTTAGTGTTTGCTCAATGATTTATCTCATTTATAGACGACGCATCATCCTAATGTCAATTTTATATTTGGTACTATTGTTCTTGAATTTGCATTTTACTATTGCATTATACGTCCAACTAAACATCAATACAACAAAAATAAGTTTCTGCAAGTTACTGATTGCAATGATACAATTGGAAGGAATTATCACTCAATTCACCCTTGTTGTTGTTTGATCTTTACAACTTTCTCATGTGTATAGTTCGTTTTTAATTTAATTTGATCATGGAAGCATCTTTTGCCATTGTTCTCTTTTTATTTTCTTCTACTCCTATGGTGTTTTCTAATAAGCTTGCAAGCAATGTTGTGACATAATATTCTTTTTTAAGGGGAAGATATGAATAAAATTGTGTCATTTTGCAGTCGGATGATGATTGTTGTAACTCCTGTGAAGATGTTCGCGAAGCTTATAGAAAAAAGGGTTGGGCAGTGTCCAATCCAGATATGATCGATCAGGTCTCTCTCTCTCTCTCTGTGTGTGTGTGTGTGTGTGCGCATGCGCGCGCGCTAACATCAGTATACTTGTTGATGTAGGATCATATCACAGCAGCCTAAATTATATAGTGTTTCTGGACAGATGTGATGATGTTTCAAATCTGGACAGAACTGATCAATAAAAGAGAAAAACTTGGGGAAATGATGTAAAAAGAAGAAGAGAATGAATAGAAGGATAAGCTAGGCTTCACACCTAACGAAAGATGCCTCACACATCTAAAATAATATGAGAAACTTGATTTTATTCACTCTACCCTTCAATGATCAAATACATATATTTATAGGACACCAAAGAAGCTTCCAGCAAACATAATTGATGATTTATGACTGACCATTTGACTGACCAACTTAGAAAGACTACATGACACAAATCTGGAACTAATTAATTTTCAAAGTCTTTCCCAACTTCTTAATTAATTATTAGCTGCAGAAATTGACTTAGCCCTCCTTTCATAAACATTCTGTGATATTCCAGATTTATTTTCATAGTTCCTAGGCTGCCTTTTGTTATCATTGTTTCTGTGTTCCATTTCTCCATCATTCTCCCCTTGTTCGAGAAAACTCGACCTCGAGTTTTATAAAAGGATAGTATTAATCATTGTTATCAGAACCGGACCAAACATCAAGCCGGTCAAGGTACTGGTTCAATGGTTTAATGGTTCAACCGGTTGAACCGGTAATTCAACCGTTTGAGCCGGCTTTTTGTATAAAAATAATTTTATATACTTAAATTTTAGTATATTGTATTAAAATTAAACTATAACTATGTTTTAAAATACATAAATTGTCCTACTAACTAATTATTATAATTATTTATCACAAAATAGATTAGTATAACAATTAATAAATTTGAACTGTCAATTTAATTTTAAATACTAACTAATTTAACTTTTGTGTCCAATAATACTCATACTCTAAGAAAAATAGAAAAGTAATATTTACTTGTAGTACAAGTGTACTACCCATACAAGTGTATTGCACATTCTTGATTCATTTGTACTGTTCTTTGGGATTAGACCAATTTGATTAAGTGCTTCGGAAAAGACCCCAGCTTTTATATTCCTTCCTTTCAGATTGCACAACTCTCCAACAAGGCAAATAAAAATAAAACCATATGTTCACATATCTGAAAAACCTGGACAAATCCCATGAGTTACAATTCCTTTTCCATCTATTAATACTCCTACAATATTATAGTTTAGAGACCATAAGTGAAGAAATTGAAATTTAATCATCCACATTATCTGCTCCCATTTTTTCTTTTTCGTCAATGATTGGATCTGCAAGACTTCAAGTTAGATCCAAGCAAGCTGCTCATTCTTTCTCTCATGCAATGGCATTGGGCTGACAGCCTAAAAGCTGCTTATTCTCTTCAAATTTCTTCTCTTTTCCTCCTTTATCTTTGTATTCTTTGTAAATCATCTCATATTGAAGCAGCAAAATAATATCCTGCAAGACTGGAATGGTTCACAGGTTATTGGCCGGTTCAACGGTAAATGGAAAAAATTGGATGGTTTGCACAGTTCATAGCGGTCCTAATGCAGATCCAGTATCACATAAGAATTGTACCTGTCAAAGCCTTGGTTTCTGGCTGAACCAGTTGAACCAGCCAGTCTGGTCCGGTTTTAATAACTATGGTATTAATAATGAACTCAGCAACAAGAGAAATGAGCTGACAGTCTTGAGCTTCAACAGGTGTGTTCCACAAAAATTTGGGAAGGCAGATGATAAATGATTGACTTATTATAAAACGGTTGATGAAATGTCACAGGAATGACGAAGTCAACCATTTCCTTACTTTCAAACCTGTGAAGGGGAATAATTTTACTTTCCTTTTCATCAAATGGTGTAAACTCTAACCTTGGTGGTGTTGACTCCTTAGTGTTCACCTCTGAAATATGGAACACTTGGTCTTTGAAACTTACAGTTTCTTCCACATGTGGTGCATTAATGGACTGTTCTTCCTTAATAACCATAACATTGTATTCCACTTGTGCATGGCCATTAATAACGTACTCTTCTGTTTTGAATTTCAGTTTATGAGATTGCCCCTCAATTTCCCAACATGGTTGATGTGGAAGTAAACATATCCTTCTCCTTCCACAATCAAAGCTATAAACATTGTCACCTTCAAAATAGTCACCATTAAAAAAAACATCCAACCTTTACCAAGCAAGATATCGGATACCTCCATAGGCAAGATGTCACACGTTATCAAAACTTCATCCTTCCCAAATCTGATGGGAACGACACAGCTATGGGTAACTTTGTTTGAGGTGCCATTTACCCAAGGTATCTCGAAAGGATGAGGAAGTGAGTTTGGTGGTTCATTAAGCTCACAAGTTTGGATGTAACAGTATCAAGCTCACTGTCTTTGTCAATAATAAGCTTACAAACTCTACTCTTGCATTCAGCATATGTATAAAAAGTAGCCTCACGTCTGGAATCTTCGTGGCGATGAAGCTTAGGAAGAGAAATATTCAGCGCCATGAGTCGAAAATATATATATTCTTTTGGTGCTTCCTTGCTCTGATACCAAACTGATGTAGAATCGTATCACAGCACCCTAAATTATATAGTGTTTCTGGACAGATTTGATGATGTTTCAAATCTGGACAGAACTTATCTTTAAAAAAAAAAACAGAAAAGAATTTAGGGGAAATGATGATAAAAAGAAGAGAATGAATAGAATGATAAGCTAGTCCTCACACCTAAGGAAAGATGCCTCACACATCTAAAATAATATGAGAAACTTGATTTTATTCACTCTGCCCTTCAATGATCAAATACATATATTTATAGGACACCAAAGAAGCTTCCAGCAAACATAATTGATGATTTATGACTGACCATTTGACTGACTAACTTCGGAAGACTACATGACACAAAAATCTGGAACTAATTAATTTTTCAATGTCTTTCCAACTTAATTAATTATCAGCTGCAGAAATTGACTTAGCCCTCTTATAAACATTCTGGAACATTCCAGAATTATTTTCGTAGTTCCTAGGCTGCCTTTTGTTATCATTGTTTCTGTTTTCCATATCTCCGTCACTTGTGTTCCCGTTCCAGAAATTATAATGATTATTCTTTCCTTCGTAGTTGGTCTCAAACTAGTTGGGGTTCAGCGAACACCATATGAAAAGAAAAGTTAAAAAGATATAAACATAAGGGCCTGCTCGGGAACTCCTTAAAATGAGATTATAATCCAAAAGTAGCTTTTAATTGTCAAACACCTTAACTTTTAAACCAACTTATAATATAAAATAACAAAGTAAGTTTCACTTTCTTTTTGAAAAGTAGCTTTTTAAGTTAAAATTTGCTTTTAATCCAAAAGTTAGAAGTAGTTCCGGAACATGCTCTAAGAACTTGAAATTTAAGAAGTAACAGATAATTTTCTAAGTAAAAATATATAATAAAATTAAAACAAAAGGATCAAATGGCACTAATTTTAACCCTCCAAGATGCTAATAGTTTTAATGAAGGGAGAAAAAATGCTAATAGCCTCCAAGATGCTAACGCTTCTTTAAAGATGTGTTTCGGCGTGTTCCAGTCTTTTCCAAGGATAACCTGAACATGTAGAAGATCAGACCTTTTGGCATTATCCACGCTTTATAGGAAAATACAGTAGGTTGTGGTGTAATAATGTTTGGCTTTTAACAAGTGCAAATTTTTTGAGGATACATTGCAGTGAGTTAGCTATTTATTGAGGGACCCAATGTTAACTCACAGCTTTGCTAAAGATTCTATAAGAAGTACAATTGCTGCAAGTTGCAAAGCTTCTGCTAACCTATAGGCAATAGCAAAACAATACTCACTCCATCCTCTTTGTTGTCCCAATTGACCTTTTGGGGCCAAATTGAGCATATTTTGACTAAAAGATTCTTCTTATGCTATATAGGCACAAAACTAATATCATACGAAAGTACATCTAATATACAAATTCAACTTATTTGAGTTTAAAATCTCTAATACATTTGTTCAGATATTAACTTTAAAATCGGTCTGTTTGACTTTGAAAAGTCAACTTGGACAAATAAAATGGAATAGGGACTAGTTGCAACTGGTCAAAGTTTGGAAGTGGTTGTGCCATCTTAATTAAAGCATTGTGAATGCATATTCAATTATGCTCATGTATTTGAAGTATTTCCATAAAAGATGCAGTTTCTGAGTGGCAGTATGGACATGTGGTGGTCTTAAATCTTACTCGTCAAATATTTCCTTTTTGGAAAATTTTTTACGCTTCTCCTTTGTGTTAAGGGCCTAAGTTGTTTGCATTTACTTGCAATGTTCTTTTCAAGGCATAACTCTGCAATGTCACACTGTGTTTCCTTGTTCTTATTTTGACTCTTAAAAAGAATATTATATTATCATTTCACGTCTGGACAAAAGGAAAATGGCTTTATAGAATATTTAGTGATGTTAAAATGATCAAAACCTTGATGAAAGCATTTGATTAAGAAAGTTGAACAGTTGCATTTTAATCCTTTTTTACTTTGGAATCATGAACCAGTGGATACCAATTGATGAATAGTTATTGTCTCCTTTCTAAAGTAAAATAAGTAATCAATTGATATCATGATCTTTGTTGAACATTTGAAATTATGTTATGTGCTCACATATTTGAAGTTTGAACTTAGTCATGTTCATTTTCTGGGTTTCTATGTCTTGTCAGTGCAAAAGAGAAGGTTTTTTGCAAAAGATCAAAGATGAAGAGGGTGAAGGATGTAATATGTATGGCTTTTTGGAAGTTAATAAGGTCGCCGGTAACTTCCATTTTGCACCTGGGAAAAGTTTCCAACAATCAAATGTGCATGTGCATGATCTGCAAGCTTTTCAAAAGGATAGTTTTAATGTAAGTCACATTTGTAGATGTTAACCATTTGTTACTCAGCTCGTACAATCGATTGATATGCATAGAAAACCTGTTCTCTTTACGTATTTATGGAGATGAGCATGTCTCTTATCTATTATTTGTGTTCGGCATCTTTCAGATAAGTCACAAGATCAATAGATTGGCCTTTGGTGACTACTTCCCTGGTGTTGTTAATCCTCTTGATGGGTATTTTGTTTTATTATTCAACTGATATCTAAATATTCTATCTGGCAACCCTTATGTGCTGGGATTGATTAGTTGTATTTATTAATTTAATTTCTAGTGTGCAATGGACACAAGAACCTCCAAGTGGGATGTATCAGTATTTTATTAAGGTCAGATCTCTGGATTAATGGCTCTGAATGATTTTTTGCTGTGTTTCCTTCAATATGTGATGTTCTGCATCTGGAAGCAAATATGTGGTTTCAGAGACCGTATGAAGTTTTTCTTTATAAAGGCTTTCTTTAGTTCTTGGCTAACATCTGATTTTGAATTCAAGCGCTTTTAGTTCTTGGTTGCATATCCATTTAATTTATGATGCTCCTGTATTTTTTGCTCCCATGTCCACTTAATGTGTCAGAAAAAAAATTCCCATCTGGTTTTTGTTCAAGATTACTCAAGTCTAAGATTCCTGTTGTTTGCTATGTATCTTTAGCAGCAAGGAAAACATCTGAGTTCTAAATCCAAAAGGCTTAGTTTTAAGTAGTTCCCAAATGTACAATGGACGTGAATTACTAACATGCTTATGAAAAATGCATCTTCACTCGTCAGGTGGTACCTACCGTCTACACAGACACCAGCGGAAACACCATCCAGTCAAATCAGGTTGCACTTTTAGATCATGCAACTTTTTTTTTTTCCTTGATCTAACTTTTAGAACTTAATGCCAAAAATGTGCTTGGTCATTCTTCGTGCAGTTCTCAGTGACGGAACATTTTAGGACTGCAGAATTAGGTCGCCTGCAGGCACTTCCAGGAGTTTTCTTCTTCTATGATCTTTCACCAATCAAGGTAGCAACCCCCACCCCCTCATTTATAGGCTGGAACTTGTTACAGGTTTAATTTGTACAAATTATGTTATTACTCCCGTTATAGTCTATTTGAAATTTGCAAATGCAAAGGATATAGTCCTTTCATGTTTGTTCTTCAACTTTATTAGTGGTAAGTTGAGTAGCAATGGTATTATGCAATTGTGAGGCTTAACAATACCACTAACAGGAATGAGGCTCCTATCTTTTTGTGGAACAAATTTCATTTTCAAATGGGAATCTTAAAATTCTTATTTTGTTATATATTATTAGTATTGTTGAAATCAGTATATGCGTCTGTCACTGTTCGTGTATATATTTTTTTGGGTCTGTAACAGAATGGTGGTTCTTTGGTTGGCTGATTATAGTGCCTTCAGCGTATTTTGTTACTAATTTAGCTAATGCATATTCTTCCCACTCTGATTGCGCCTTAGGAGCTACAAAATATCTTACATTTTTGTCCTTTTTCTGAAATCCTGGTGCAGGTGACTTTCACAGAGGAACATGTTTCGTTCTTGCACTTTCTGACAAATGTTTGTGCTATAGTTGGAGGTTATCTCTCTCTCCCTCCCTCCCTCTGATTCCTCTTATATCAATCTGCACGCAAGCATGCCCTCGCACATATCACCAGTAAAGATAAGCCACTCAAGTTCTCTTTAAAAATTAATCCTCATTAATTTCATATCCTCACATTATCCCAACTGACTGCTTTTATTTCAAATGTCCTTATCAGTTTGGTGATTGCTTGTTACTTATACCGGATTCCCAAGAGGACATTTACTTTTAAGGAGATTAGTCTCTCTTGGTTGAAGTTCTCAATTGCTTATTTCATTGGTTGAAGTTCTCTTTTAAGATTGCTTTTTTTGTTGTGGTGGGCATATGCAAGATAATATGATCTTTATAATGCGGGCCTATTGGAATTCTATTGCTACAAGGAAAACATTACATATATATTACCCATATTACACATTTGCACTGCAAAGTAAGGCATATTTTTAGCAATGAATGGCTGAACATTGTCATTCGTAACTCCATTTTATTTCAATTTTGATTTGCTTGCTGTAAATTGCTCACGAGTGCCATAATTGGGAGCCAAAAAAATTTCGGTGGGGAAGGTGTCACATCTTTTTCTCTCGTCATTTTAGAAAGATGAAAGTTGATGTAGGAATGCTTCAAGTAACTTATCGCCTTTCTGATTCTTAATTATGTTCCTTCTGTGGTACTCCGATCTGGTGTTCTATGTTAGACTCAGTCTTCTCTATATTGTTTACAGGTGTTTTCACTGTTTCGGGTATCTTAGATTCTTTCATTTACCATGGTCAAAAGGCAATCAAGAAAAAGATGGAAATTGGAAAATTTAGTTGATCAGCGTGAAGTCTGCTATAGTGTCAGTCCAGTTTGCCATATGAAGATATTTTCGATGAGACGGGCTAAATCATACCAAGGAATGAATGGGTGGACTCTAAATGTTTACATCTTTGATTTTGGTCGTTCCTCAAGATTTTGTTCTTCAAATGTCTCCTAGATTAATTAGTTACTCATATTTCAGTTCAACATTCTATAGTTGTCTTTTCAGGGGATCTCCCTTTTGAATTTGCAATACTTAATTGACCTGTTAAAAAAAATTAGAAAATAGAAGTCTTAATTTTTCAAGGCATCTTAAAGCTTCCTCTACGTGGAGAATTGAAGAAACGGACAGCTCAAACCAATGTTGACCATTTATGGACCAACTTCGGACGTTAAAATATGCTGGAAATAGAAAAAAAGAGGGTGGAAAATAATCATTTTGACTGAACTTAGTGAACTGACGAGACTTTTCATGAAAGCGGAAACCATTAATTGATCAATAACGATATCAATAACGACATCGCGGAAATGCCTCAAATAATAACCTTGTGGGTTTCATATGGGAATATGATCTTGCAGTGCTCGATTTGTTTATTTACTTTCAATACTCATATATGGTTATTTTTGGATGCTGCATTCTGTCATTCATTTAATGACAATTTTTTAAAATTACTTCGGCTTGGTTGTGGATAACCATCACCGCCACCACCGGTCACCGCCATGGATAAAGGAAAAAAAGTTGTGGATTAGATATAGAATATAGATGAGACAGCGGTGCTTAAAATTGGCGACTAAAGCATCTGATTAGTGGCCTTGGAAGGTTTAGATAAATGTCCATGGTGAAAAAGAAACTAAGGGGACGAAGCAGAACACAGAAAAATTTGAACAATAGCCAAGCATCGACACCAAGTACCAACATCCTTTTCCATTTCTACTATTATCTTGCAGCTGGGACTTAATGACGTGGGTTATGTGACCAAATCAATTTGAGTAGCTTTGTAATTTTGATCAAAAGTCTCTCCCGGAAAGAAGAAGTCTTCTTTCACCTTATTAGTGGGTTCCTCCGATCCTCCAAGGCCATCTTTCTCAACATCAAATTAAAAAAAAAAAATTTTAAAAATGAAGCATTCATAAATACGTACATGCATAGACATCATTAGGTCTGTAAACGAATCGAACGGTTCGTGATCATGTTCAGCTCGGTTCGATTTATATTTAGAACTCGAGTTCGATGAGCGTTCAGTGTTCGATTGTTTGATTGAATATATTCATCAACATGCAAGTTCAGTTCAATATTGTTTATGAACAGTTCGAGTTAGGTTCGATTCGAGAACTGTTTGAGTTCGACTACATTTTTCTATTTTCTAAATTAATTATAATAACTTTTGTACATATTGATTAAATATAATATTTATACACACACTACTTCAAAGTATAACATAAAAACTCTCTTATTTTATTAGATTTAATTTTAAGTTTGACTTATTTTTATCTTTAAAATTCATATTAATTTCTTATGCACAATTGTACGTTTGGACTATTAGTCTACTACTAGTATAATGTGTGAATTGTATAAAATTACTGCATAATATTTTTAAAAATTAAAGAAACTTTTATATTTTAGTGTAAATTAGCAGTATTTATTATTTGTATAGTTTTTTTTTAATAATAATCATTGGACATGTGTAATTTTGAAAACCAATTAATAGATTGGAAATAGAGTTTTTACGGAATCCAAAATTTCTAATTAAATAAATTTTAAAGTGAAATTTCACTATTAAATAATGTTAAGAAACTATTTTTAAGGTTATAAGTAATACAAACACAAACATATACATAAAGCCTAAATAGCTGCTTCAATTATTTTATGTTATTGTGCTATAGTTTTAGTATTTAAAAATTTACAAAAATTTTCATTAGCTCAATGATAACTTCTCTATGCATATTTTATTTATTTTATCTAATTATAAAGCATATATTAAATTTGAATGCTTAAAAATGTTCGGATCAAGTAGCTATTAATTTTAATCATCAAGCTCTAAGTAATTAAATACTTATTTCTTTTATACTTAATCACTTATTCACGTATTTCTTTTGTTTTCTCAAAATTATAAATAAAATAAGTATGAAGTACTAACTACTAATGAATATGTAATGGACAGAAAATTCTATAGTCTTCTTGTATTTTGAGACGAAATATGTCTTACTAGATTGTATTTTTGTTGTACAAATTTTAAATTTAAAAACAGAAAATTTATTTTGAAAATTAAAATTGCTAATTAAATTATATACATTTGTGAACAATTTTATTTTTGTAAACAAATATATGTTCGTAAACAGTTTATCATTCATGAACGATTTAATGTTCATAAACATGAACACTGTTTGAACCGAATTCGAGTTCAATGACAAAAAGTTCAAAAATGTTCAATTCGGTTCATTTACCGTCCATACATAGCACACACATGGATCAATAATTATTTATTGATATGCATGAGTATATTCAACTACTATGAAGTAGAGAGATGCGTCACAAATGATACGGTTGTGATCTCATCAAATCTCCAAAGATCTGCCACAATCTCAAAGTATCTGCCACAACCACCAAGCAAATGCTACATCATGATACACCCTCCATTCTAGATTTGTTTTCCTTCTTTTTTCCCCCTCCTTGCTTTTCTGATGGTGGGGTGGGGTCGGAGTAGCGGAGGTAGGGTGGGTAAATGCAGGATCACCGAACGAGTCTCCTACTAACTACGCATGTTTTGAAAAAATCATCTACAAGCAGATAGCATAGAGAGTCATAGATGCACACCTACTAAGCACGAGAAGCTGATTAACTGAAGAGGCCTTTATAAACGGATGGGGACGAGCTGAAACGGAGAAACCAATAATTTGTGTCGCACAAAGCAACTCCTTTGTGTATATCTACAAAAATTTCATTTTCTGCCAGTCGAAAGTTTGAAACAAACACCACTTTCAAACAAATTTAACAAAACCATTAAATGCACTACCAAGTACAAAAACTGAAGAAAGTTCCTCTGTCGATTATACACTAGCTATTTACCCTTCTCGCCTAAACAAGGCTAGACATACCCCTTGCTGGTGCTCAAACTATGAGCGTCATGTACACTACATCATACAATCCAGGTAATTATAGCCATATCGTCTCCTGTTGAACTCTAATAAGCTACCATAGGTCCGATCTGCAATCCCAACAAAGAGAGCTTCAGTGTCGGGACTAAAAGATATTCCGGCTATCTCCCCAAAAAGATCAATCTCTTGTCCCTTGGCATATCCAGATTCTATGTCGTAGATATGAACAAAGTCCGCTGGCTCAGCCATAGCCATAAACCGGCCATCCGAAGTGAACCTTATAGCTCTGATTGCTCCCATCCTACCCCCAAGGACAGCCACGGACTGGGAGAGATTCCTTATGTCCCACAACCTGCAAGTGGTATCTTGGTTCCCAGTTGCCAAAATTCTTCCATTCGGGTGCCAAGCTGATGTGAAAGAGTAGTCCAGGTGCCCAACAAGATTTCCAATGATCTGCAGAGTTTTTACAGAATAGGATGACCTACAATTTCATAATTTTCAGAAAGATGTTTTACTAGCACTTCATGAGTAACTAACCTTCCCTGATTGTGAGTCCGCGACCAAGCACTGTGCGCTATCCCCGAGGATCGCCACTAATTTACCATCGGGGCTAACAGAAGTATTCTGCAAACAAATTGGCATCATTGATATTTTAGTACTAAATTTTATTGGAGCGCTCAGCTGGCATCTGGAACAGTTTTGTTCAACAGGCTACTTACATTTACAGACCAAGGGAAAGAGAAACAACTGAGACAAGCAAAGTTTACGGCATCAAAGACTCTGACTCGAGCATCATTGTTCGCGGTCATCACTCTAACCGAGCCTCTGCAAACAAGGCAGCATAAAAATACAAAATGAGTTATGGCACAGGAGCACCTGATAGGATGCTTTTGAAACAAAGTGCCAAGGTTAATTAGCAAGAGCCCTTACTCAGAACTATGGTATATATCCACTGCATTAGTAATAGCATTTTCATCCATGGACAACTTTGTGCAGAAAGCAACCCCAGGCTCGTTCAAATACTGTCAACAAAGGTCAGATTAGAAAATATTCTGAATAAAGATACAGAGGAAAGAATCTGATTTGTTATTATTTATTATTGATACAAGTTCACAATCATCTTACCTTGCACACAAGTTCCCCTTTAAATCCACCAGCAACTAGTAGATTGTCTTTGACAGCCATAGTGCTAATCTGTACCCGAGAAAGAGTCTGGCCAAGAGAACCGGGATATTTCTGTACAAGAAGTCAGACCTAATTCTCCAACACTCAGAAAGAACAAAAAAATCCAGTATAAGCATGTTACTCACCAGTGTAGGCACAAGTGGCTTAGCAACATTGAGTATTTCTTTTCCCCTCCGAAGAAGTGAAGACCAGTGCATTACTGAGTAATTTTGCATAAGGTACACATCATGTTTTGAGGTTGCCCACAGCAGGTTCCTCAGCTGGCAAGGGAAAAAACCGAAAAAGAGAAGGGTATCATAAGCCGCACTTAACAGCATACAAAACACTAATAGCAATGGTGACTTTATGCAAAGAATGTGAACACATCAAATTATAATACTTAAAGGGAAAGGTGTAAATCTAGTGACATAGAAAGCTAAATAAAAGGGTCCTACGTTCTTGAATGAGGCACACATTGATAGGTAGTCCTTAGTTGCAACTCATCACCAACAAAGTGAACCCAGAAACAACTCTTATCATTCATTAGTAACTCCATAGTGCAACTCGTTATTAAAATTTTCTTTAAAGACACTTTAATTCGTCAGCTACAGCAGAGATCATTTAGTCGGACTGGAGGTCATAATAATCTACTCCATTATGCTGTAGTCACCTTTTTTACTAGGAAAGGTACTTGAAAGTTCCTAGAATAAACACCAGATAGGGACATAAATAACCACAAAATTGAACATGAACACCATTACATAAATAGATCCCTTGCAGCAGATATTGCAAACGAATCTACAGCAACACTATGTAACAAGGGGATGCCATTTCCATTTCCATGTACTTCACCTTGACACTTAATAAGTGGCTCGACTTTCACCCCAAAAACAATTAACAATAAAAGACTCAAAACAACAAATTTACACGGAATTTTGCACAAATGGGTTCGAGTACACACGATTGTGAAAGAGCGTTGAAATGTGTGCGCAACTGCAACCCCTTAATAATTAACGAAGACTACCAAAAATTTGCTTTCTTGCCAGGAGCAACGATGTATCACTTAAGTAGAATGGGGGGAGGGATGGGGAGAGGGAGAGAGAGATGGACACTGGAACTACTTAAAATCGTAAAATACTACACCAAAATCTGCAATTATCCTTCTTGGACCGTAATTTTCATAGAGGATAGCAATGCACAATTAAAAAATTCAACATATTATGCTGAATCTTCAGCTGCAAAGTCATATTTACTGCATTCTAATCAAATACTATAGCAGAGTCCAAAAGCTATACAAGAGAGTTATCAAGTCAAATTACAAATAAAAATATAAACCCATATACGTTAGTTGTAATTTTATTTTGAAATGATGTCAGGATATAAGATAATAAGGTAAGAGACTAGACTACTACAAAATGATGAGAATAGTAGAGTGGAGACTATCAGAAAGATGAGGAGTCTGAATGATTGTAGTCGTATGTCGGCGAAGTGCATGCATCAGGGTACTCTCAAATGCTTAAATTAGGATTTAGAAGAATTAGCCCCATCTGCTTTCTATGGTTGAAAATACAGAACATGGCCACACCCTAAGAAGCAGGGATTCTTCTATAGGTTGTCAAGTCCCCTAATCCCTTTCCTAGATTCTTGGATTCTTCTAATTATCGTGTGATTCTTTTGAGGGATTCTTGTGTAGTTTATCGTTTGTTTTGAATGATGAAATAATGCAAATATAATTACTTTTATATGTTGTACTAGTTATTGTAATGTAATTTGAAAAGACTACCTAGGAAATTGATACAAAACTGAGAATGATTTTGTTTTTCTTGTATAATTCTATGTTTTAATATGTATAAATTTATATATGTGCCGAATTCACGAATCCCCATTCCATGAGATTTTTCGAACTTCCAAACCCCGTATGACAAACCCGAATCCTTGCTTCTTAGGCTATACCCAACACTTGGTTGAAAAATATAAAAATAGCATTCCCAGGTCACACTCATTAAGAAGTCTGACAGGACAAAAATAATAATGGGGAAAGACAAAAAACTACAACCTGCACAAAAATAATAAACAATTCGCAAACAAATTCAAGTCCCAGATAAAAATAACTAAGCTACTCAAAACAACCACCAAAAGATATATGTTAAACAGTTCTATCCAATGAACCGAGAAGTAGTTGCATATCCTACAATTCTACGCAATCAGATGAATCAGACCCAATCACGAAATAATGATCACATCTGTGCAATAACCCTCAGCTCATCACGGAGAATAGCTCTGTCCCCTTTCATGTTTCCTCCATATTATTTTAGTTCCAACTTTATCTAGTCACTCGTCCATGTGATGGTTGTTCTCGCCTAGATCTTATACACAGAATTGGGATACTTCAGCCATTCAACAAATCCGGCTAATTTGTTTTGTTCAACTTCATCCTAAATGTTGAATTCTGAACAGCAGACACTTGGAAATTAAATGTTTACATGATCATACAGTCTAGTCTATTAAAAGTGAACCTAGGGAAATGAAAGGCAAAGAAAGTATTAAGATCCTCAGTTCTAGAAGGAGGAACAACAATTTTACTTTAATCAATATCTTAGTACTCTGTTGACCTCCATTATGATAGAAAATTGCAACAAGGTGGAAATCAACAAGATTTAAAATTTAGTAGCTATAGCTTCGCACCAGAATATAGTTGAACAATCTCTTTATTTCACAGAATAATAGAAAAGACAGACAAACCTAAGAGAAGACAGAAGGCAGAAGATCAAGACTTAAAGGCAAAGAAACCGAGATGCCAAAAAAAATGCCATTTTATAGCCCTGAATCTATGACGTTTGAAATTGAAAACATCTCTTATAGAGGAACGAAAAAAAAAATATGAAGAAGAATGCAAGAATACAAGTGATAGAAACAAGAAAAACTATTAAAGTACAACGATAAACATGACCAGATAATTAGTCTAACGGTTTTATCGTAATAACTAATTAGTCAATGCAGGCAACACAACCCAACAATGAGAGACAGCAAACATTTGCATTTGTAAAAACATTCAAGATGCATGCAGTTGGATGCACACTACATCTACATAGTTATTAGCCGATACAGCAGCAACAATCCATCAAAGAAAGAATACATGTAAAACATAAAACCCAGAAGGAACACTTAGACACTTGGTTCACCAACAAATGCATGTATTGAAAAGCCAAGTAATACCCTCACCCTTAATCCTTCCACTCCATAACTCGGGACTAAAAAAATGCTCAGCTGTTGAAATCAACTCGCACGCATTCAAGATTGAACCTTCCAAGTAAAGATCTTGTAATGTTATTAAAATTCATGTGAAACTTGGCAAGAGTGTAATCTGCACAAAAAGGATTCAGTGAATACAAACCCGGCTCAATGCTAATTGAACCGGGTAAATAAAATATTTAATTCATTGACCAGCTCATACCAATGATAAAGAAAAGGTTATTGCCAAAGCAGCTGCTTCTAACAGAGGAATCTTTGGCTTAAAGACGACAATAAAACAGGGAAAATTCTACATCCCAAACAAGTATCAACAACCATAGTAGAATAGGTGTCTGCAGAAATCCTACCATCAGTTGTTAACTGAATTGAGATTAAACTAAGACTAACAGCCTGGGGGAAAAGGTTCACCTCAAGCACAATGGAAGTTACAAACAGGGTATAATGCAGATTTCTCTGGCTTAAGCTACTGTTTACATGCATATTATTAATGGAGCAAGTGGTACCAAGTTTAAGGGTTGCTCGAGCACTTTAATCTCCGTAGGTTTTAGGTACAGTGGCACAATCATCACAAACTATATAATCCACAAGAGCATTAATAATACAACCACCTGCAAAACTACAATTAGGAGATATATACATAATTTAATATATAATCTACAGAATAAAGTTCAATTGTAACAAACATAACACCATGGAAAAGTATATTAAATGCTTTGAAAGAGAAAGCCACTAGAAAGAGTAACAATGCAAATTGATGATAGTTGTACAATTATGAAATTAACTTAACGCCGACTCTCAAATCATGGATAAATTGGCAGTTTGCTTGGGAAATGTCTTGAAAACAAAAATGACATTGAAAACCTACAAAGTGCGGAAAAAACACAGAGAAATTGTTCTTTGCCAAATCAACTAACACCTTATAAATAACTAATATAAGCATATAACAGGGTTTTCTCCAGATAATTACTCGAAGATCACGATATATTTAAAGCCCAAGTCAAAAAAATGTTTCTAGATGAAAACTGAAGTGCTGTATCGGTTGTACTACCTGAAAATGCACAATTGTTGACTTGACAAGCCTAGTATTGAAATGGAAGTCATAGAAGCTTTGGCCGTTCTCTACTTGCTTGCAATCCTGCCAATGAACAGAATGATAATTCAAAACCTTGGTTGTGGGCAATGATGGCCAATATGAAAAAAAAGCTTCTTTTTCACATTTCATATACTATGAGACCCAAGTTAACTAATACTTCTACGTATAATTTATTTGAAGGGGAGGAGACCTTTTCAAGTATATCATGAGGCAGGGTGAGATTCTCATAATTTCTATATTGAGTCAATCTTGCTTCCCGGTACTCGACTCTGGTAAGATTAAGCCTCTCCCAAGGAATTCCTTGAATATCTTTACCATTTCTAGCTTCCATGGCCGATGTATCAGTCTTGGGCTTGCTCTGTAAAACCCCAACACATCAATCAATGAATTAATCAACAAACATATTATATTATTGTCTTCTCAATTAAACAAATCAAAATTATCCATCGGACACTGCCTGTAATATAAATAAGAGTGTAATCAACAGAAACATATATACATGAATCTGTATATATACATATACAAACAATATAATATTCAACTTTCAATTAAAAAATTGAATAAGGAAGAAAGTTACCGTGTCAAAGTCATCTTCAAAATCGGAGTCCAAAGAGTCGTCGACCACAGCATCACCATGCGAGGAGAAGGAGTCGGTGTCATCAAAGGGGTTATTATCCTCGAAATCCGTAGCGCTGTAATAATTATCGACCATGTAATCAAGCTCATGGTTCTGAAACTGCGCCATTCTACTGAAATTTTCGCCAATAAACATGTAATCTATTGATAAACGAACAAAAAGGCAAAATATATGTACGCCTGTATCAATCGATTGAGCAAAATACAGGTACAAAACAAAATGGGAAGACGATTTACCTTGATATTTGATTTGAAGAGAAATATGGAAGTGCTATGAAGAATTGAGGAAAGAGGAAGATATTATTTTTGTGTAGAAATGATTTTGTTTGGAAAATAGTGAAAGAACGAGAGGTGTGGGAGGGAGCGCATTCATTCGTCATATAAGGGTAGGAGATGGTGAGGGGGAGTGGTGGGGGTTAGGGGTGGGGTGGGGTGGGTGGGGATGGGGTAATGGCGGGACCCGTGTTACTCAATTCCGTGGGCTTTCGGGTACCGACCACTGCTGGTTTGTGGGGCTCACATCACGGAAAACGTTACCTTGGGTTGCGGGTCCACTCCAGCTTCCAGCTGATTCCTACTCTTTCTTTTCGAAATTCGGAACTCTACTTCGTTATCTATTATGGCTCCGTTTTTTGTGTTGTTTAACTTTTATATACGATTATACAGGTTAAAAATTAAAATATTTTGAATAAAAATTTAAAATTAAATAAAATATTTAACATATATAATAATTTATTTAAAATTACGTAAAAAAAAATCAGAAAATAACTAAAAAAAGAGGAAGTATCAATTTTTTAATTAGACATATCTCATGCCAATTCACTACAAATTTTAAAATTTCCTAAGACCATTTTCAATTCTTCGGTGGTAGTGCTTTTCCATGTTAAAATTTCAATATTACCTTTCTATTTTGGTCCACAGCAATATTGTATGCATCCGGTGTCACTATTGTTTTTTTGTGTTACTATTTAAACATGACATTCAATTAATTAAAAATACATCTAAATATATTTTAAACGAACAAAATAAGAAAATAGATGAAAAAGATTCAAGAGACTAACGTTAATAGTATCATTATTCTTCTTAATATATTAAACACTAACATTGTTCATGTTACTATTTATTCTTAATACGAGTTACTTTTATGCAAAATTATATTCGCTTGATTTAAATAACTACATTCTGCAATTTACAAATTAAATCTAGTTTTCATTGGCATAATTTAAGAAAATATTAACAATAACATTAAATTTGACAAAAATAGTAATATTTATAATTACTGTCACAATTTCTATGTTTCTATTTCTATAAAATTAATTTAATTTAGAACATAACTTTAAGAAAGAAAAGAGAATAAGTTTGATTCAAAATGATTTAAAATCATGAATAAAGATGTCGGAAGTGATGCTCAAAGATCAGGGACGAGGCAACGCTAGATTTTGGGGACCAAGTAAGAGGCAGCATTAATAGAAGAAAAGAAACGTTAGTTCTAGAGAGAAGATGATAGATCTCGTTATGGCGATGATGAATATAATGCTACAACGATAGTGAATCTGGTATTCATGGTGGACGTTGTGGTGGTGATGGTGTCGATAGCAAGTGACGGTGCTAATCGATGACGCTAAAAGAAGAGGTAAAAATAGATGGTGACGTAGATGATGGAAGAAAAGAAAAAGGTTGGTGACGACGACGACGGTGGAGGAAGGCGTAGACGTGGTGGTGCTAGACAATAATGGGTGGTGATGTTTGTACTAATGATGAAGGCGGAAGTGTCGTTCATAATGGTGAGCGAAGGAAAATAAAATTACTCATGTTTTTATGGAAGACTATAACTATAGGGTAAAATGTGTATGATATAAAAAAAATCAACATGGAGTTTAGGAAAGAGTAGTAGTACTCGACTGGAATTTTGAACTGTTTGGCATATCGGGCCGGCATTATCTAGTTCTTAATGGGATTTTTCTCGTCTGATTTTATTGGAAATTCTAACTTGTAGATTTATTTTAATCCCAACTATTTATTTATATTTGATTGAGATCGTTAAATCAACTCCTACTTATTTATATGATTTAAAGTATTTATATTTAACTTTTATTTAAATTTAATGATGTAATATAATTCTTAATTAAAATTGTTGTAAAAAAGTTGGAATAAAATTCAACTTGTATTTTAGTAGAGTAGTTTAAGAAAAGATAGTTAACGCAAGGAACTCTTCAATGAGAATTGATCATTAGCAAGATTTCATGAGTAAGCAATGATGTGTCTGACCAAGAAATGACTAAGTACTTTCAGCAAAACTAATTATCTACTGAGTAACTCTGCCTATGGACAATTTAAGCAAGGGTTCTTTAAGCAAGACTTTTTTCAACAGACCTGCTTAAGCAGATCTCGAGATCAGCAAGACTTAAGAATTTAAGCAAGTGACTTCTTAAGCAAGGTTCAACCTTGACTCCTTTGAGGAGTGAGTTACCTGGTAAATCCCTTAAACAAAAACATCTTAAGTAATGTATCACTCTTTAAAAAAAGTTTAGGAAAAACATTGTTTATTGTGAATAGTAAATATGCATATAAACAATTACTCTCAGAGTGTACTCCTTTTGCTAATTAATATTTATATCTAACTATTTATATTGTATATAGGCATGTTTAAATTTAATTTCAATATTATAATTATATAATTTATGTTTTAATAAGCAAAATTTAAATATGTGAATTATTATACTTACATTTAAATTTAATTAAAATTATTTATAATTATACCATTTTTATTAATTATAAAATAGTTGTGAATGGTTGCATGATTTTTAAGTAATTGTTATATATATATATTATGTTATTTACTAAGCAAAAGAAATACAACATGTGATTCTATATTTATATATGAACAAATCTATCTATTTATGTTATGATTTGTAAATATTTATATTTTATAGTGAATAGTAAATATTTTTATAATGACTTTAGGTTTATTTATTGTTTATTGTTAAGTTTTTTAAACAAAATATTTAAATTCATTATTAGATTTCAACCGTTGGATATGAATAGATAATTAAAATTAGAATAAATCTATGTGATTGAGTTCATAAGAATTTTAGAGGAGTAAAATCCTTTTTAAAACTAGGTCAATGACATCTTAGTACGTATTATTTTTTTTCATTCCATTTTAGTCTTTATTATTTTTCACTTTTCCACTCTGATCTTTCACGCCTCAAGTGCCTCGTCCATCCGTTCGATTGACTTCATCGCCCTTTCTGTTATATCTATCTTTTCGCAATTAACGTTTCCGATAAATAAAAAGTCTCACCGGAATAAATCATCATGCATTCGGCATGCCACAGGATTAGGGCTGAAATATTACATTTAACATAGAAACACTGCCAACTACTATTAGTTTTAAAGTGGTATATAATTTTGGAAAAAATTTGGTAAAATTAAAAATAACAAACTACAAAATTCCCCTGAAATAAATTTAACCCAGCATTTTAAATTCAGATTAATATGAGTTTATTTAGTTATTAATTGTTTGTGGACTAATGTATTCGAAAACTCTTATTGGTAGGGACAAATTGAAAAATACAAGAGTAAAAATTAGTCAAAGTTGGCAATGTGACCTATCGTGGAGTAACACCTGTTCCATACACTTGGCAATGTGTGGTGCTACCACGTAGCTCGTGCATGCAGCGACACTCTTAATTAAGAGTTTTGCTACTCGTGTCCACAAACATTAATTAAGGTTGAGAAAATCTTATATTTATTACTCCCTCCACCTATCTTATCTGTAATGGACGTTTTGGAAATGTTATTGAATTTTTTATTCATAATTTTTTTATTAATTTATATGATGTGTTGTTTTTAAAATTTAATATCTTAATTATGTGAATTTCATATTAAATAAAGGGTTCTGACCAAATTAAGTTGATTAGGTTTATCTACATATAGGTTGAACTTTATCATAATAAAAATTACTATCTTGGTCCCTTGCACATTTTTTGAGAAACACATTTTTTTTTAAGATTATCGATATATTTTTTATAATAAGTTCCTACAATAATTTTTAAATATTATAGTTATATTTATTATTTTTCTCAATAAAAAAAATATATCAACTTATAAGATTAACGTAATCAAGTTATACTTAATTAATGTATTTAAGTCATACATTTTAAGATAATTTTTTTTTATACTTAAGACATACATTTTCGAACGGAGAAAGTATATTATTTGCCACATTATTGCCTCGTTAACATAATTTTTATTTGGATAATATTATCTTCTTCCTCCTCTTTATTTACATATGAGGTTATTTCAAAAACTTAGTGGACATTTACGCTCTGATTCACAACCAACTTTGCTCCTCTCTGTTATATTTTTTCTCATATGTAATACATGCATTTTACTCTATTTTTTCTCCAATTCCTCTTAATATACCACATAATTTTCTTCAATAAATTTTTATGTTATGTAATTTTAATATTAATAAATAAACATAAAAAAGTATGATGGTTTATTAATTTTTAGATAATTTAACAATATAAAATATATAATCTTATAGTTGAAAAATGATCAATTTTCAATTATTTAAATTAAATCAAAATTCAATTATTAAAATGAACCATTGAGAGTAAGACATGTATGCTATATTGTCAAATTATATAGAATGTGACATACTATCTTTTATCTTTTTTATTTTCTAACTACCATATGACTAATTACATAAAATAAATTATATCTAAAACTATTGTAAATTATAAAAAGTTTAACGAAATACTCATTTTGTTCTTACTTGCATGTCTTTGATTTTTTTTTTACATAATTTTAAGTGTATTTTTATACATGTTAAATATTTTATTTTATTTTATTTTTAAAATAATTTAAAAATAAAAATATTTTTAAACAAGAATTATTATCAATAAAATATTTATATTAAACAAAATATTTAACATATATAAAAATATACATTACATGTTGAAAAATCAAACTTAAACGGAGGAAATAAATAACAGGCCGGAGTCAAATCACGACGACCCATGGGCCAACGCCGAGTCAATAGTATTTTCTCCCCTAATTAATTGAGAAAACAAAGTGACGCCGTTAGCTTGATTATAGTGATGTGAAGACATCGGGCGTCGGGTATCTGGCGTCAACACCAGTCTGGTCCATGCGCACTATATATAACTAATAATTTACGATTCCAATCAAATTTTATAGAACAAGTGGAAGAGCAATTTGTACATCATTGAAGATAATGCATATTGTCGTTTTAAGGAAAAAAATTGTGGTTTGAGTTCAATTCCTTTTCATTTCCGACAAAAGGTCTACAAATTGAGTATGATTAGTGATTATTTCAATAAAGGTTAGACATACTAGTGATAACAATTAATATGAATAAATTTTTAACTAAATAAAATAATTAATATATAAAAAACATCACTTAAATCTATATGTAAAAAGTCAAATGACACTTTTTATGACTCAAA
Organism: Centella asiatica; assembly: GCA_014636745.2. Classification (NCBI taxonomy): domain Eukaryota; kingdom Viridiplantae; phylum Streptophyta; class Magnoliopsida; order Apiales; family Apiaceae; genus Centella; species Centella asiatica. The sequence continues at coordinate 11,815,321 of CM025786.1, forward strand.
TGGAGTATTTAGTAATTATACTTTATTGACTTAATTTGAGATTTATACGGTTAATGAAATGGTACGAAATATGAACAAAAAAAATTTATACTATTTATTAGATTATTAAGGTGTATTTTATGATCCTTGTCTTCCAAGTTTTTTTCTTATTCACCAATTTCATCATCATGACATTTAATTTCACGTAACTGAACACAATTGAATTTTGATGATGATGATCATATAATAATAATAATAAAAATAATAATGATTATGATGATAATAATAATGATAATAACAATAATAATAAAAAAAATCACAAATAATTTATAACTATCACCATGAATCGTTTATGTTGCATGCCTCGGTCCTATTACAAAACTTTCCCTCAACCTATGAATTTTTATGCAATAAGCTCTTGTATCAAAAAGAGAACCGAAGTTACCAAATATTTAGTTGGTAAATTCCTATTGTTCGAGATTTATCCGTCCTTTTTTACCGGAAAATAATATTATTACTATTAATTGTCTATGTCGTGTGTCTTAGTCCTATTAGAAAATTTTCCCACGACTTAAATTTTTTATATATAATTAAAAAAAGATAGAAAGAGGACGAAGATATTATAATTTATTTCCATTACTTTTCTTAATACATAAATGATTGGATATGACCTAACCTTTCCTTTTAAATTGTTGTCACCCGATGCATCACGTGTCTTAATGGTTTTCATATTTAATATTCCTTCCGAAATATCTTTACTCATTAAAGTATTAGATATTCTATTATTAATTATGAATGGCTAGTATATATTATATTATCATCGGGAAAAAAAATAAAGCAATACATTTATTCCAAGTTGACACTTTTTTTCTAAAGGAGAAGAACGACAATATAATATTCTGTTCGGTTATATTCACTTACTATCAAGAAAGAACTAAAAATTGAAACATGTATGACTTAATAAAATGTCACAGTAAGCTTTTTTTTTTTTTTATAACATAAAATGTCACTGTCAAGAAAAACTTACGTATATACTCACACACTCATTAACTACTTAACTACATTATATAATTCCTAACAATATCCCTCTATTTATGATTATCAATGATAAACATAAATCAAGGTTTGATGATGATGTTAAAACACAACTTTATAACAACACTACTTAGAATTGATTTAAAACATGTAAAAACATAATTGTACATGAACTTATCAGTGATGGTTTTGTTATTTCATTTCCTTAATACTCAATCATCAATCTGTTAATATTTTTAACAATTCTTCCCTTGTTCTTATTAGAATTTCTCTTTGTTTCTCCTGTCTTGATTATTCTCCCCCTTTTGGACATCAACATCTTAATGTTTGAAGAATAAAAATCACCAGTAAAGGTTGATTTGTAGGAGAAAATTGTTTGAGATTTGTTTAAAGATTATTGATTATGAACTGTTGGAGTTTCATGTTTTTCTTTCTTTGATCAATGCTTCAAAAACATTCTGTAAGTTCAGCTGCACATGATCCATGTGTGATCAAATATTCTGATATGAACTATGTTGCTGCATTATCTAGTAATCTTGTGTTGCTTGCATCCAACCAAATATTCACAAATTCATCTCTTAGTATCCTCTAATGTTTGATCAGAATTGGGTATCAGAGAATACATTGAGCTGCATAGGTAGTAGTGTGAATAATTTCTCTTTATTCTTTTCTTCAAGGATTTCATCCGTGCTCACACCCTCTCCTTTTGCCTAACTTTTACAAGTCAACATCTCACACTTACTTTTTCAAAAAAAAAAATTGTTTTAATTTCTTTTTCCTCACATTTTTCCAAACACAAGGTCTGACTCTCATTTTGAATTCTCTTAGGCTCACTAAATATAAAATCTTCCTGTTGTAGGTGACCTGAAGTGGTGTAGAAAATAAGAAATAAGTGTTTTGTATCAGTAGATGTTTGATAAAATACAATTGTATTGTCCACTAATGAGTTGAGAGCTACTATTTATGTTTCAGCTATAAGAGTTGGCTTCTTTAATGATTAAATTATCAAAAAATCTGAAACCAATGAAATTAAGAAATTTTCCATTACTTCTAAATAAATATCAAAAAAAGAAGAAGAAATAATAAGGGTATACTTTGAATATTGGCTACTCCTCTTGAATAGAAAAAAGAAAAGCATCAATGCGAAACCCTGTGTATGCATTTAGTGACATGTTGATCATTGATCAGATCTTGTTTTTTCTTCTTCTTGTGAAAGGTATTTATAGATGTAATCATTGTCGACTCAAATAAACGTGTCCTCGGAGGTGGACTATATTCAATAGATACATCTTTTTGAGAGGTTGCACCAAAAGATGTGTTTTTTCCTTTTAGAACTTAATATCATTTTAAGAGAATATTAAGCAGTCTCCAAGGGTTCTCATTGTTTCTTATTTCTTCCTCTAAATTCTCACCCTCCCCCTCAGCTATTGTTAGTTATGGTTGTTTTCTTTTTACAACATTTATCTTTTGAGATATAAAGGATGCGACTTTTGATATAGACTTATTTTTAGAGGATTTTGTTATTTGGGTAGAAGGAGTTGGATTATTACTAACAACATTGTAGCAAAATTAGAAGAAATAAAGAATAAAATAGTAAAGAGTTAAGACAATACCTGAATTAGCTATGACAACATCCTTAAATAGATGAAAAATATTAAACATAAAGAATCCTGCATAATATATTAGTTTCTCTACTATTTATAATCAATAGTTAATTATTCACTGACAGTTAAACTGTTGTAGGATAATTAGCCACTGTTGCATTATCATCAATTAATAATTATAATTTAGTAAGAACAATTATTGACTAATGTTTCATAGTTTTATTATCTTTATGAATAATTAATTTTGTCAAAACATAATTTCAACTGCTTCATTCAGCTGTTAATTAGTCTCTGGTAACTAAGTCATCAGAAAATAATTAACTAATGCTGCAAATATCAGACTTGCACAAAATTTTCAAAGAATCTTATTCACCAAAGTTGAGCATACCTAACTCATTTATCAACCTGTTAAAGGTGGTTTCATCCAATGGTTTGGTGAATATGTCTGCAAGCTGCTTCTCTATTGGAACAAAATGAAGTTCCACTATACCATTCATCACATGTTCCTTGATGAAGTGGTACGTGATGTCTATGTGCTTTGTTCTATAGTATTACACAGGATTCTCTGTAATGGAAATGACACTGGTGTTGTCACAATAAATAGAAATTTGATTATACACCATACCATAGTCCATTAGTTGATTTTTCATCAATTAGTTGCTTTTTCATCCATAAGATTTGAGCACATCAACTCCCAACAGTAATGTATTTTGTTTCAACTATTGAGGTTGACACAAAATGTTGTTTCTTGCTAAACCATGACACTAGTTTGCTTCCAAGAAATTGACAGCTTCCTGTTGTGCTTTTCCTGTCTAATTCGCAACCTGCATAATCTACATCTGAATAACCTATTAAATTAAATCAAGAATCTCCAGGATACCAAATTTCAAGATTTAGAGTACCCTTGAGATATCTGAATATTCTTTTAATTGCAATCAGATAAGATTCTCTAAGATCTGATTGGAATCTAACACATAAATAGATTGAAAATATTATATCAGATCTACTTGCAGCGATATATAAAAGAGAGCCTATCATTCCTCTATAACTTAAAACAACCTTTTTACCAGTTGAGTCTTTGTCAAGTTTAGTGGTTGTTGTCATGGGAATTTTAGAAGTTGCAACATCTTGTAAATTAAATTTTTTTAAAAGGTCTTTTAAATATTTTGTTTGACTGATGAAAATTTCATCAAAGGTTTGTTTAACCTGGAAACCTAAAAAGAAAGTTAATTCTCACATCATGTTCATCTCATATCTGTTTTGGATAAGTTTAGAAAACTTAGAGTATAAACTTTCATTTGTAGAACCAAATATAATATCATCAAAATAGGTCATGATGTGGTGTAATCCTTAAATTAAACTAGTTAGGACATCGTATGTCAGCACCAGAAACCATGAAAAATTATCCTCCGATAAAATATTATCTTTCATTGAAGGATTATTTGCCGATGAAAATTTATCCCCTGATGAAGATTTATCCTTGATGAGAATTTATCCCCTATGAAGGATTTATCCACTGGTGAAAAATTATCCTATGATAGGAATTATCCCCTAATGGAAAATTATCTTATAATAAATAATTATCTTTCGATGATGAACTATTCCCCGAAGACGATTTATCTTCCAATGAGGAATTATCCACGATGATGATTTATCCTCTGACAGTATATTATCTATTGATAATATAGTAGGACTTAGTGAATTATCTTCTGATGGTATAATATCTATTGACAGTATAATATCCTTTGATAATATATATTTGGACTAATCATATCAATCTATAATCCATTTATTTAATCATATTAAACATTTATTGTCATAGATTCATGGTTCACATGTATATTATATATACAATTAGATTATATCATATATAACCAAACTATATTACATGTATTTAAACAGTAATTTATCAAAATCATGCATATATCCATATAGCACATTGATTTCTTACCTTAAGCATAATCTTCATTCGCAGCAACATACATGCACGAGTATACTAAACAATAATAACGCAATATATCACATAAAATGCATTGAATATCGTATATAACATAAAACTCATGTAGCATACTGAAAAACTACGGACTTCACATACTAATACCAAAATGACAAAAGACTAATTATAATATACACGTAAAACCTTGCTCTGATACCACTGTAGGAATTCAAATTAACTTTTGAGCAGCGGAAACGTTTTATTATTTGAAAAACTATAATTAGAAATTAGGAGTTGCACGTATACTATAATCAAGAGCGTACCTTGGTGTTTGTCATTATAATTACAAATTAACTATGACAAGCAAAACTCTCAATCATGCGTTAATTTCCATACCTTTACTGGTATCCACACACGAATTAAAATACATTGTCCACACGTACTAGCGAAAACTCCTTAGAATTTTCTCTCACAGATCTTATATGCAAGAGATGTATCAAGCTACCTTAGTTATCTTGATATATGTATATGTATATATATACATATACATACATACATATATATATATATATATATATATATATATATATATTGATATACATATCACAATCCAAACTAAAAATAGACTTGGTTTAGTAATAACTCAGTTTTTTTGTGTGCGACCTGTAAATTCATTTAAAATAGTCGTGGGTCTAAACTATTACAACTACCTAATTTTAATGAACATAAATTATTTCGACACAACTTTTATACAACTAATTAACTCCTCTATTAATATAATTATTCGTAGGCATAATTCCAACGGTTGGAGTCATCTTCCTGGGGTATTCGGCATCATCAAGTTCTCATCATCTTCCCCTTCATTAGTTCAGCTTGTTCACCAGAATTTTTGTTCCTTTGATAGATTAGAGTTGTTTACTTCCGGTGTCCTCAACTGACCTCAAACTAATATCAAAAACTAAAAAATCAAACTAATAACAAAAATCATGATCCCAAAAAAATAATTTAGAGTTCATAGATAAGGTATCAAATAACTAATTTTAGACGGAGAATACAACAATTACCTTATTTTGTGTCGTCATCAGCGTCTCAAATTGATTGTTCTGATCATTGCAATCACATTGCTCAATAGAATTTGAAGTTGTGAATGCTTTTCTCATCCAAATCACAATTGAATCTCTTTCTAATTGAAATTTCATTTCAAACCCTTTTCATTAAGCTTTCCTCCTCGTTTGACGAAACAAATCAACGGGACAAAATATCAATTGGGAACACTGACGTAAGGTATTAGAAGAAAGAAAAGACCACGCAACAAAGGATTTGGCGTCGAAGAAATCGCCGCCAGAGGAAATGCAGATCATATACTCATTGAACGAAAAACCAACCGGTGAACTTGAAATATATAAATCACTTAAATTTGACGTCAAAGCAGCGCAACGATGAAACTGTGTTTTACGGAGATTATATATCTTGACTAGTCAGCTCGTTAAAAGGATCGGGTTTTGCGATTTTAGTATCGTTAAAAGGATCGGACTTACACCTTTAATGTATAAGTGTTGATGTGTGTGTATATTATATATATTACTTTAATTCAATTTTTAATTCTTTTATTTATTATTGACCATCATTTCTTACGACAATTTAATTTTATAACTTTTAGTTAAGCATTAGAGCACTTTAATTTACCTAAGGTTGATCATAATTTTACATTTAGAGGATTTTGATAAAAATTAAGAAAAAATGAGTTACACTAATATTCATGTTTTAAATTTAGTTTAATTTGAAGATTGTGAACCGTGTATTTTTAAACATATAGTATCATTTTTTACATTCATGAAAACTAAAATATTATTATTCTATTTTATATATCTTATACTCCTGCTTTACTAAATATATATGCACGCTAACATATTATTTATATTAAAATATTATATATTATTTTAATATAAAAAAGTAATATGTTATGAGGAAAAAGGAAATAAATGACTGATTTCATTAGCAATCACGTATTTATACGTATATACGATATTCATCTTCTCTTCTTACTCTACTGCATTAAGTTGATTTATGTAATTGTTTATAAAAACAGTCACTTATTTCTCATACTCTCATATTTTATTTATAGTTTTAAATTCATTAATATCATATATTTTAGTGATTAGTTAATACATTGGTACCCAAAATATTAATGTATATACAATTATAATTTGAATTATTTTATACAATATTATATTATAATTATTATATATAAATGTGATATATATATATATATATATATATATATATATATAAACACACACTCTTTATGGTTTTACTCTCACCATGTTTATTTTAATTTGTCAAAAATTATTTGTCCTCTTTATATTTCAATAATATTTTTTTTCATATTTTTTCAATATTACCCTCATTAATAATTTAGAATTTATTATTGAGTTCATTAAATGTAGTATTAGATTATGCATAAGTTAAATCAATAGATTTTTTTTCAAAACAATTGATTGATATTAAGATAGGCATTTTAGGGATATTTTAATTTTCTTAACAATCATGTGAAGTCAAATATTGACAAGTAATCCAGACTGAGGGAATAATATGTTAATATATTATAATATAAAACTAATGTATAATATTAAATTAATATTATTTATAAACATTAGTATTATATGTTATAATATATTAAAATATGATTTCTAATATACATTAATATATTATCTATATGTTTTGATATTTTAACATATAGTATAATTATTTTATATAGATGTGATATATAATATATATATATATATATATATATATTATACCTATAATATATTATTTTATATTATATTATAAATATATAATAACATATTACATTAATTAAATAATTAACAATTGTAAATAATAAAATTTTAAAATATTGTTCCTTTATTATAGTATAACATGTGTTAGAGATATGATGTATATGAATAAATAAAGAATCTGTGTATATATAAATTTATACTTGATTTTATAAAATAGAGAATCGGTGTGTATGACATATAAATAACAAAAGTTTAAAATATTATTTTTTTCATTTTAAAATTAGAAATACTTTTGTAAAATAATGATTTTTAAAGATATTTTTTTTTCCAAATATATCTCTATTATCATTTTATTTAATAGTAATGAGAGTTAAGGGAGAGAACATCAAGTAGTGGATGTAGTGGAGTTCATTGAAGTAATGAAATTGTGGAATGATATCTAAGGAACTTTATTACTTTTTATTGACCAAAAATATAAATATATGTCTAATTTTGGAACAACAAAAAAATGAATATGTATCTCCTAATTTTAGAACGGGTGGAGTATTATTTATTATGGTATACTATATATTAGAGAATTTAGTGTAAGTGACATAAAAAATTATGCTTAATTTTATAAAATAAAATATCTATTAAAAGAAATCGATATAAACAATTTTATATTATAATGCTATTATGGATGTAAACGAGTCGAATACGAGCGAATGTGTGTGCTCAGATTCTACTTTAATAAAATTTTCGATGCTCGAATTCAAACTCGAGTATTAGACCAAATATTATTTTGATGCTCAGATTCTATTATAATCGAATTCGAGTTACTTACGAACTACTCACGAGTATTTATATTTAATAAATTTTACAAAATATAAATTATATTTATGTAAGTTTTCATACTTTATAACATAATTTATATATGTAATAATTATTTTACTTATAAATATCACTCATAAAATAATTTATATATGTTGTATATTATACTCAAATAAATTATGAGGACAAAATTAGCACTAAAATTTTAATATATATTATAATATTTTAATATAAAAAGAGTAATATAATTATTTACGAATATATCCGAGTAAATATATCTATTTTTACATTTTACTCATTTAACTTATCAAAAAATTTAATTTATTTTCCTAGTGAACTCGAATTGAGTCAAAACTAGCAGCCTATACGGAGAGTCTGCAATCAGCAGCCAACAACGACTATTTATTATTTTGGACTATTTATGAACACAAAACCTAGTATGAAGGTAGCCCAACTACGTTGGAGTCTCTTTGTTTTTTTTTTTTTCCTATTCTTTTGCTAATTGCTTTGAAGGACTATCCGCTACCTGTCTGTTTCAGTTTATCTGTCGTTTGATTTATTTTTTTTAGGTATATTTATTTAAATATTTATATATGTTAAAATTTTATTTAATTATAAAAGAATTAATTATAAAAACTATTTTAAATTAGCAATAATATGCATAAGTAATTTGAATAATGTTAGGGTAATATCAGGTCTAAATTGTTTAGCATTTTTGGAAATATCTTACTTTCAATTGTCCATTTGAAAGTTGCACACTATATCACATTCAGTGGCAGATATAAATTTTTTTTAATGTGGGTGCACATTTATTTTTTTTAGAGATTAAAGACAACGATCGCCAAAAAAAAAAAAAAATTCTTCGAAAAATGCAAAACACATGAAAATAAACCTTAAACTTTGATATTGAAATTTTTCTATGTGCTATAACCAGAACAATCGAACTCTTCGCATTAAGATTATTATTTCTCACGTCAATAGAGTACTAACAAAACTGCTATATAAAGTGTAAGCATAAGCACTATTTGCGTGCAACTTTAGTACAAGAGGAGAAGAAATAAATTAAAAGAAAAAAAAAACACATAAACACTATTGGCTGTTGGGAGTTTGAAGTGTAGCTATATTACGTTGAGGAAAATAGAGATAAACTGAAAGATTGATCGACATTGAACCTGTAACCAAAAAGAAAACAAATATATAACATTTCTACTAGTTCAACGTGCCTTACAGATAAAACTAGTGAAACAAAATTAATGCCTGCACTTGCACGCACTAACTATAAATCCGCCAATGATCACATTATACAAATTTTGTTGCTGTGAAAAAAAATAAAAAAGGGATAAAACACCATTTGAAAAGGTGTAGTACAACATGACAAAAAACATGTTCAGAAAGCGTACGCATTACGCCCTCGCAAAGGGTGATTTTCAAACAGAAATTAAGTATTATGCCAGAATGCCACACTCAGAAAGTGAAAAGAAAGAGTAATTATTTTTTGAATAATAAAGGTATACCGTGTCAAACAGAACACTGTTGCCCACAACGGTGATATGAGATGCGCGAGCTATGAATGTCAAATTAATTCTTTCTTTCATTCACATATCTAAAATAACATATTTATAAACATAAACAAATTCACAAGAGAAATTATAAATTAATAAAAATTTGACATACACAAATTAGAGATAATTTCAGGCCGGTCCACTCAAGAGTTTGATATTCCCTAAAAGTCTCCCTACTTTTCAATCATTCCCTTGAATTGATATTTCAATAATCTTTTACTATTTACCCTTACTTACTACTTTTTTTATTTTAAAACCTAATATAATTATTCACATAAAATCTCTTTTCAAATATCAAATTTCAAGTGAAATTAAATCAATTTTTCATTCAAAATTAAAATATTAACATAACCAGATATCAAAATATCGTCATTTTACCGTAATAAATTACTTGTTATTATTTTTGTGTTACTATTTTTTTATTATTATTCTCAGTTATTATTTCTTCGTTACTATTTCTCTGTTACTATTTATATTTTACAAAATCACATTCCATTGATTCAAAACAAATTTAAAGATATAATTTTATAAATTGAACAGATCTTATATAACGAAAAAAGAACAAAATCTTGAAGAATTAGAATAATCATATTGAATTAAAACTAACAGTAATAATAATATCAGTGTTACTATTTGCTTTCTCCTTCAATGTTAGTGTACAGAAAAATAGATCTTTATAGAGAGAAAAAAAAAACACATATCTAAAGAAATTATAGTTAGAGATGAATAAAAAACATTGATATAACAATAAAATAAAAATTACAGATGGAAGAAGTAGACAACGAAGGATGGGTAGGCCATATGCGAAGTGGTGGCGGCGGTTGACGGAAGAGGAGGCAACGACAGTTCGGAGGAGAAGTAGGCCACAGAGATGATTCGGAGAAGGAGGTTGATGGAAAAGAATGAAAGAGGCAATGACGATCGACAGAGGAGTTCTATTGGAGATCTAAAACTTTCATGAGAGGTCTCAAGTTTCAGTGGTCTTGCGATGTTGACGATGAATATCTGTGGTGGTGGTGGTGGTCTGGAGATGACAAATAGGAGGAGGAATGTATATGGTCATGTATTGAAAATCTATGGTAGAATCGAAGAAGAAGAAGAGATAGAGAGAGATAATAGATTTACCGCTAGCATTGAGATTTGATCTTTAAATACAAGGAAAGTATAACTAAGGATAAATTGGTAAAACATATAAAAAATAACACTTGAAAAGAAAATATTTAATTGAAAAGAAGTTCAGTTTAATAACCAACTTAAGGATGAGAATTAAGTAGAGTTATCAAAACGGATTTTTTTTTCTCTTTTCCATAATGTAAATACAAATATTTAAAGAACAAGTGGTTGCACTCGGTATAAATACTACTATATGAGTATATGGTTTCAGTATGCTACGCTTTGAGAGTAATATACAGAACTGTCGAAGCTAACTCGTACCCGCGGATCAACACAATCTACCCACAAAAATGTAGGATTTGAATTTATATTTACGTCACCTATGCAAAATGATCAACGAGTTATCCAATCCGTAAATCGGATTGGGTAAACTCACGAGCAACCATGAGTTATCCGCAAAATTCATTTTAATTAATTTATAATATTTTCTTGTGCTATCCTTAGTTTTAAAAATGAATTTTTGAAGTATCTAAACATCAAATTCAATTTTTTCTAAATCAATTAATAGATAATTATCTCAAGATTAAGATGTACTCAAATAACTCTATATCTTGACATATCTGCTCATTAAGTATAAGTATTTTTGACCTGTATCAACAAATTATTGCATATATTTAGATTTTGTTTTATTCTATCAATTATATTTTTGTAATATGTAATTGTATGATTATGTGGCTTCATTGGAAAAAAAAGTATTATCCACCGGTTATACAAAAAGAGTAACATTTGAGTTTTTTTTATGAATATTAATATTAAATGTTTAATTGATAAGTATTTATTTAAATAATAAAAAAAATCATGAAATAGCTATAAATATTCAATAAATAGTAAGATATTAATATTGTAACGATACAATTTTCAATATATATCATCATAGTTAAATTTTTATTTTTTTGTCTATGAAATAAACTTTTAAAATTGTTTGTAAAAATTTACGAGTGACTCGCGGGTCAACCCAATCCGATAGGAGTGGGGTCTGAGTAGCATACATTATGGCCTTCAAACTTGCAGATAAATATGATCTATACCCATTAAACTTATGCCCGTATAATTCGCGGGTCAACCCAATTCAATCCACCAGTTTGACACGTCTAATAATATACACGCAATAAGGAGGAGGAAATATTTTTTTTTTTTTGTCTTGGACTTATCTTCAAATTCGAAAAAGAATTCTTATAAAACCAATAATATCCCAAAATCAATGAACAAGACAAAATCAACAATATTCCAAAATCTTTGTTACTTCAACAATTAGGAGGTAATTTTTCCAATTAATATTTAATTGGTCAACAAATTACTCTATTTGTCTCATCTAATAAATCTTTTAAGTTACTTTTTTTTGTCCCTAATTACATTTTTTTAGGGATTAAATATGATGAAAACTAGTGTTTTAATAAGGAAAACAAATACTTATTATTGTGCATTGAAAAAATATAAGGTTATTTTTGACATTTCATACAAAGTCAATATAGTAACTAATGATTTCTTAATATTTATGAATTGTCAAAAAAATTATTCAATGGGCCGAGAGTATTATATTTTGACTCTAAAATACTAAAACATTGGATAAAAATAGAACTATACAAACAAAATAAAATATTACTCTCTAAGAAGCGGAAGCAATAGTTTTTATTTATTTATTGAGCATTACCATTTTAAGTGAGGATATAAATTGACATTTAGCATGCAGATAATGTAAAGAGCAAAGAAAATGTGCCGAGGACAATCTTGTGTTTTCATTGGGACATGTGAACATCAGCTATATATTTGGACAATCTCTTGTTGGTTATTTGCACATTCATTTTTATAAAATCCATGGGGCTTACAATTTCCTAATCATTCATCTCTTTCATTTTCCTTTCAACATACAATAATAATAGTGTCACTAAACATGAAGCTAGGTAGCTATTTTCTCATTAGCCTTATTTGCTTTACAACACTACACATATTCACCGAGTCGACTCAGCCTCCATATGGTTGCGACTCAGCTGACCCATCCGCTAAATCCTACCCATTTTGTAAAACCACCCTACCCATCAGCCAAAGAGCTCGAGATCTCGTCTCTCGACTCACATTGGACGAGAAGGTGGCTCAACTCGTTAACACGGCACCGGCGATTCCCCGGCTCGGTATCCCCGCCTACGAGTGGTGGTCGGAAGCCTTACACGGCGTTACCAATGCCGGACGTGGGATAGACCTCAGTGGCAGGATTGGCGGAGCCACCAGCTACCCACAAGTCATACTTACTGCCGCCACTTTTGATGACCATTTGTGGTACCGTATTGGTCAGGTGAGTCATATATACCGAGTTGACACATTACCATTATTGTTGGGTACTTAAACTTCTCACATCGAGGGCCTTTTGTGGTCGTTGAATGTCAGAACCGCCGTCCACAAAAAACATAATATTTAGATTTTTGATACATTATTAATTTTACATATTACCAATAATTAAATACATAAATAATAAAATTTTTTAATAAAATTTTAAATTATGACGAAATTTATAAATTTGTAATTAAAAATTTTAAATTTATAACAAAATAACAAGATATTTTTTAAATATAACTTTTTTTTGAAATAATTTTTTTTTAGAAGGGAGGGATAGTATTATTTAACACTATGCTGTCACAGAGTGCTATATATTTATTAAGTGCAGTTACAATATGTTGACTGAAGTTGGATATCTGTAGCAGGTTGCTTTCATATTATTCATTCTCCATCAAGTCTCTTTTTTTGAAAAATAATAATAATAATATCCAATAGTAGATAAATGCATGAATCAGAAAACTACATTATTGGGGTCCATATTAATTATTTTTTTTTTGGATTATTGAGTAGTAGTTGATTTTTACTTTTTAGCAATTATATAGAGTAATTAAGTTTGAAATCAGATATTCATATTTAAAATTTTATCGTCAGAACAGTAAGTGTCGTGCAACGTATTTTATTCATTATAGAAATTACAAATGTGTCATCTAATGATTTTTTGTTTTTTTGTATTAATTTGAAAGTTATAGGAATAGTATTTTTTGATGATATATGAATGCATGTATATATATATACAGGCTATAGGAAGAGAAGCAAGAGCAGTGTACAATGAAGGGCAAGCGAAGGGAATGACTTTTTGGGCACCAAATATAAATGTATTCAGAGACCCCAGATGGGGGAGAGGACAAGAGACACCTGGCGAAGACCCATTGGTTAGTGGGAAATACGCAGTTGCATATGTCAGAGGGATTCAAGGGGATAGTTTTGAAGGTGGCAAGTTGATAGGCGGAGATAGTGACGACCATCTTCAAGCTTCTGCTTGTTGTAAGCATTTCACTGCTTATGACTTGGATCGATGGAAAGGAGTCACTCGTTATGCCTTTGATGCTCAGGTAAATTTCTTGTAAACTTGTACCATGACAATTTTTTATAATAAATTAGTAACAAAAAGATTTTACAACTCTCATTATAATTTGTTTTTAATCGACATTCACTTTTTTATTAACTAAAAAGCATCTCCGTAAACGGACCGAGTATCTCGTTTATTTTTTTATTGGTGAAATTATTTTTATAATTAATTCAATTCTCATCGGGGTGAAATTATTTGTACAATTAACTTAATTCTCACTTATTCTCAATTCTTAACCTAATGAACTTCAAAAATATAAAAAATTTGTTCTAATAACTTAAACTAACAACCTTAAGTTACTCGTTTATTTGACTTAACTAAAATTGTTAAACAAATTAATCATAAACATAATTTTTTATTTGACTATATTCTATTCAAACTCATACTCAACTCGAACTTAATTCAACTCACCCTGACACAATGCACTTATAATTTACGACCCTAACCAAAAGTGTCGACGACAAGATTCTGATAATTTGAAAGCTGTATAGGATTCCTCTTTGATATTGGCGCCATGTGAAATGATAAGATATTAAATTCAAATTGGCCTTGATGTTGGGGTTTGGGGTTGGGGAGTAGGGGATGTGGGTGGGGGTGGTGGCGTGGGGTGGGGTGATGTAGACTGATAAACCTTCTTTATTGGATTTCGTGCTATTGTTAACTTGCTTCACGGGTATTATTTTGTAATGATTTTTATAATGTGGAGGATACACACTACAGCACTACACCCTATATCGATATTTACAGTTGTGCGTACGTTTTTAAGTGGACCGTTGTACTAGAGAAAAAGACACTTTAGAATTTTGTATTTTATAGGATAAATTTTTTTTATTCTATTCAAATAATTGTTTTATATTTTTACCTTAATATTTTTTGTAATAATTTTATTAATTTTGTAGTAATTTGAATACTTTTGTGAGTAATTTTAGTGTTAAAATTAAACTAATAAAATTTACTTATTAAAATAATATTTTGTATGTTAATATATACTAAAATATCATTTATATTATGCAAATATGTATTTCACATACAATTAAGACACAAGTTTAATTATACTTTTTTGTCCTAATGATTAAATGATTATAATGTTAAATTTGAAGGTATTGTGCTATTGTTTTTTATTTGTAGTCAGAAATGAGATAATCTATTGAATATTGATAAAAAGAGTATTTTTATTTTGAATCGCTTTATTATTTTCTTATGAATTTAAAGAGAGTGTGTAAGATCTTTTTTCTTTTTAACTTTTTTTTACTTTTTCTGTTTCTTTTTGGGGGTAAAATATGCAACTTCCTGATATTATAACTTTCTACGTAATACTTTATATTGTCCGCTTAATTGGAGCGAGTCCAATCTTATATTCCATTTGTTATTCCATTTTATATCTTATTACTCCTTATAATAAAATAATCTTGAAAATAACAATTAAAAAAGTATAATATATAGACACACACGCATGTAGTAAGATACTTCCTCTATTTATATTTACATGTTTTCTTAAAAAAAATATATATTCATTTTTACATGTCACTTTCAAATTTTAATGAAGTATTAATTGCCTAATTTTCAATATTGTTCTTTCATTTAGTAATCCCTCTGTTTTTTATTAATTATTTTTTTTAACTCAATTACATAGACCAAGATCAATGATTAATAAACATATTATACCATTATTGCCACTATTTAATATTTAATATGTATGAAAAAAAGAGATACTTGTATTTTCTTGAAATATGCAAAGGGTAATAGGGGAAAAATAATTTTGTTTTTGTCTTGAAATGTGAGAAAAGCAAATAAAAAAGAAAATGTCAAACTCTAGAAAAACAACTAAATAAAAATGGAGGGAGTATTAATTTGTTTGACTTTCATTGATTCCAATAAATTTTTAAAAGATAATATTGAACTTTTACATATTTTCTAGTCAATTATAGATAAAATTAATGTATTTCTTAAGAAACATGTTGTTTTCTAAAATCACATATAAAAGAGAACGGAGGAAATATTAAATAAAATAAAAAATATTAAATTAATTAAATTATACGTACTTCAATAATTGAATTTTTGCCTATCATAAATTTATAGTTGGGAGTGAACTTTCAACTCTTCTAGCCACTGTTCGTGGAAATTTGTTTTATTATTATTGCTATTATATAACGGAGTAAATAATTATTTTTTACTTGCGTTTTTGCCAAGTACATGCATCCTTTTTGTCGTGTGTAAATGTTTTGAGATGCCTAGAGGTATACATTAATAGTCTAATTCCTAAGTAACAGCTATATATAGTACTATTTTATTACTATTATTAGTCATTTTCAGTTATTATAGAAAGTTTACTTTTTAATTGTTAGGTGTATATAAAATAGTAACACGCACTCCTTTTTGATAATAAAGTTTACGTTATGTTATGAACATGTTCCTAACGCTCTCTTCTAAAGTTTCGAAAGAAAAGAAATGAAATGAAATTGCAGTTTATTTTTTTTCTCTTTAAATCTTTCTATATGTGGGAAGAAAATTTTTGGAAGGAATTGAAACCTATTTTCTCTAATTTTATTTCCCTTTCTTTCTGTACAAAAACTTAAAAATACGCTGCGAAAAGAAATAGCTCAGAATTTTTCCTCTTTCTTTTCTTTTCTTCCAAAAAAAAATTTCAGGAACACAGCGCAAGAGTTGGAGATACTACTTGGAGTATCATTTTACGTTATTAACTTACTAATATTATTATTAGATGCATATATATAATAATACCACGTTATCTTGAGGGACGGAACAAAATTATATTTCAAGGGAGGCGAGAAAATAAATCACAATGACGACAAAATCAAAATAAATTTATACTAAGATAAGTAAAATAAGAAATAAACATGAAATTTTTTTGAAATTCCACGGGTTATAAAAAAATTTTGCAAAATTAGAAAGGGCGGATGCCACCCCGCCCAAATAATTCCGCCCTTGGTTATATTTATATATAGTTATATTAATATGTAGTAATTCCTATTACAGTTGTTACACTTCTTAAGAGGTGCATATATTTAGATAATGTATTATTGTTTCGTTTATTTTGACTTAAATTTTAAATATTTTAAATTGTAGCAGTGTAATTTACACTACAAAAATTTGTAATCTACAAAATTCAAGCCAAACAAACGAAGTCAATATTATCCAAATTATAGTAATGAGTTGTATTAATTTTTCTTTCTTTTTCTAACACCAGACGTACACCCAATAAATAGACAAATATGCCTTTACATATACATATATATGGATGATTTCTAATTTTCATTTTTATTATTCATAAATTTTACATAAAATCTTATCTCAATCCTATTATAGTCTCTTAAAATTTTGTTTTATTGTTGGACACCAAATAAAAAAAAAAAATTCAGGTTACCAAACAAGATTTAGCAGACACATATCAACCACCATTTCAAAGTTGCATCCAACAAGGGCGAGCTAGTGGAATAATGTGCGCATATAACCGTGTGAATGGTGTACCGAACTGTGCTGATTATAATCTCTTATCTAAACTTGCTCGCGGACAGTGGGGTTTTAAGGGGTATGTACAAAATATTTTTTCAAAAAATCTTTCATTCGTTCCACAAAAAGAGCAACATTTGAATTTTTGATGATTTTTAATTTCTCATATTTGACTAAAAATTACATGTAATAATAAGAAGTTTTTTTCATTAAATTTGTTATGAATGTCATCATATAAGAAGGTTGTAATAATAAATTTTAAAAAATATGACATTATAGTGAAAAAATTATGTAAATGTTGCTATTTTTTTTAAACAAATTTTATTCTCAAAGTGTTATTCTTTTTTTTGTGGAATGGAGGGAGTATACTATAATAGTACTTTATTTTAAGAAATGAAGAATTTTTCTTTAAAGGGTGTTTTGGTAATTATCATTCAAATTTCTGAAGGGAGCTCTAAAAATAATTGAGCAGGTACATTACTTCAGACTGTGATGCAGTGTCAATTATTCGTGATCCTCAAGGATATGCTAAAACACCAGAGGATGCAGTTGCTGATGTCCTCACAGCTGGTAATTTTCATAAGTTTATTTTTTTGGTTACATAATTAACAAAGCTGCTGCTAATTTTCTTAAGTATTTTTCTTTAGTTACATAATTAACAACTACTTTACAAAAAAATTTGTATTAGTCTTTTTTGGTTACATAATTAACAACTACCTTATAAAAGTTTTTGTATTAGTCTGTAATATTCAAAAGTCAGACCTCTATAATTTTTTTAGAGAAATAATCAATTATCAATGAGACCAACAATCATGTCATAGTGTGTAATCACTTTTATACAAGTAATTATCAATTTGAAAAATGATCGTATATATAAAAGACAACTAATATCGTCAAAATAATTATATTTTTATCAACACACTTACAAGTAACAATGTATCCTTTTAGCAACGTATAATTTTTATTCCGACAATATAATTTTCACACGTATCACTTGTCTGAAAAAGAAAAAGATTACTATATCCTCATTATTATTGCTTCTAAATGTTTAGTTAATGTTAAATTAATGCTCCCTCCGGTTCAAAATAACAGTCGATTTGAATTTTTGTACATAAATTTATGTGATGTCTTTTATATGTTAAATATTTTATTTTAGTGAAATTTTTTTATTCATATTAATTCTTATATCAAATATTTTTTATTATTAATTTTTTAAAAATTAAATAAAATATCTAACATATAAAAAATATTATCTAGACTTACGTGCAAGCAATCAAAATAGGAGGGATAGTTGAGATTTAAGTTGATATATTTAGTGAAAGGGGTGGTTGAATAATTGAACGTGGAAAGTGATGTAACAGAAAAAGGTGTCAAAATTGGACCATTTAATTTTTGGTCCATGTATATTATAATGGAATCACTGAAATGCAAGCGTAGTCTAACGAGTGAAACAACATGGTCCATTTCCCACATTCCTCTAGCCCGAGTTGGACACTTTGTGGAGTTTTCTTCTTAAGTTTGGGTCCAAACATTTTTCATGAATTTATTATTGATCGAGTGTACAACTGAGGGGTTCAATTGATGCCCCTCAAATTTTTTTTCTTAGGTATTATATATGGGTTAATAAAAAGTATAGTATATATATTGAACCCGTTAGTGTTTATAAGTTTTATAATATATAAAAATTAAAATTGAACTTTGACAAAAAAAAATCATTAATTCACTCACTTCTCGCTAAGTCTCTAACAATCTCCATGTTACTCTAAAAAACACAAGTAAAACACAAAGGACTGAACAGATTACAGTAACTCTCTTTATACACCTTTTGCTCCTCTTATTCTTCTTCTTTTTCAATTTTTTTTTGTTTATAGCTTCTAATAATCATCAAGGACAATTGCAAATTATGACAATATCTGTTATTAGTTTTTGTGTATATTTAGTGCACGAATTATTACATTTTTCCTTTCAATAATGTTTGTTTATTGAATTCATTGAACCCACCGAAAAGAATTTCTGACTTGCTCGCTTTATAAGTTTATATAATTCAAAAGTTGAACCAAAGTCCATATTGAGCGTAAAGTCAAGTATGAACGAATCGATTCGTATTGGCGCAATGCTACTAGGCAAAGAAGCCTGATGTATCCTCTTCAATAATTTTTTTTTTAATTAGTATTTTTCATATTATGATTAATCACAATAATCATATTATTTAAACATAAAATTAACAAAATCGTAAGGAATTACAAGCCTTGTATAAGATTTCAGGAAACAAAAATCATGATTAAAAAGACAAATATATGCATTTCAATCGGAGTCTTATTTTATAGTTACTATTAAACCAGACAAATGGGTAGCTAAATGAGTCATAAATGGGTAATGGATAATCATTTAATGAGTAAAAATGTTACCTATACACTCATTGGATAATTCATTTGCTAGATATAGTTATGATTTTACTAGCTTATTCATTATTTATGCATGTTCTTTAGTGCTCAAGATATAAAGTTGTATTTTATAGGTATGGATGTAAACTGTGGTTCATATCTGAAGAACTATACAAAATCAGCCGTTCAACAAAAAAAGTTGCCGGAATCACAAATAGACAGAGCTCTTCACAACCTTTTTGGTGTTAGAATGAGACTAGGACTGTTCAATGGCAACCCAAGGAGTCAAGTCTATGGAAACATTAGTGCAGACTTGGTATGTACCAAAGATCACTTGGATCTAGCACTAGAAGCAGCACGAAATGGCATTGTCCTTTTAAAGAACTCAGCAAATATTCTCCCACTTTCCAAGACAAACACTTCATCTCTTGCTGTCATTGGTCCTAATGCCAATTCTGCACACACACTTATTGGAAACTATGCAGGCCCTCCTTGTAAATCCATCACTGCTCTTCAGGCACTTCAAAATGTTGTAAAAAACGCGGTGGTTTATCATCATCCGGGTTGCAATGCTGTGAATTGCACATCTGTTTCAATTGGTGAAGCAGTAAAGATAGCTCAGACGGGGGATTATGTTATTCTGTTTATGGGTTTGGATCAGAGTCAAGAGAGGGAGGATTATGATCGCGTAGACTTGGTGCTCCCTGGTCACCAACAGATGCTCATTGAGAGTGTTGCCAAAGCTGCAAAAAGGCCAGTGATACTAGTGTTGTTTTGTGGAGGTCCAGTTGATGTCTCTTTCGCCAAGTATAATCCGAAAATAGGTGGCATCTTGTGGGCTGGTTACCCTGGTGAAGCAGGAGGGACTGCCCTGGCAGATATCATCTTTGGTGACCATAATCCAGGTAAATTAAGTTTCCTAATACTTGTAAATTACTGAGTGAGTATCTTTTAGATGAAAAAAATTCGATAATATCAAGATTATTCATGATGTTTATAACGTGTTTTATCATCGTACAGGAGGACGATTACCATTAACTTGGTATCCAAAAGATTTCATAAAAGTGCCTATGACAGATATGAGAATGCGGCCTCAAACATCTACAGGCTATCCGGGGCGCACATATAGATTCTACAAAGGGAAAAAAGTTTATCCATTTGGCTATGGCCTTAGCTACTCAAAATATTCGTACGAGTTTATATCTGTTACACAAACCGAGCTCTATCTGACTCCATTATCACTAACACAAGTTGTATCAAATTCGAGTTCAAGTCAGAACCTGTTAGTTTCAGAGATGGGGTCAGAGTTGTGTGAGAAGGCCAAGTTCTCAGCCACCGTAGGAGTTCAAAATCACGGGGAGATGGCTGGAAAACATCCGGTATTACTATATGTTAAGCAGGCCAAGTCTAGAAATGGCGTCGCGATGAAGCATCTGGTGGGGTTTAAGAGTGTTTCTTTGAGTGGTGGAGAAAGAGCTGAAGTCCATTTTGCACTGAATCCGTGTGAGCATCTTAGCAGAGCTAATGAAGATGGTTTAATGGTGATCGAAGCAGGTTCTCGTTATCTTGTTGTAGGAGATGCTAAATATCCCATCAATGTTGTTCTCTGAGGATTTATAGAAGAAGAGTATGCAAACACGGTTTTCTTTTAATACAAGGGAAACAAAAAAAAAAAACATATATTCCATGATGTTGTTCTTTGATTAAGGAAAATTTAATCAAAAATGCATTCCATGCAAATATATCATCGGCATTGTCAGCACATGATAACACTAAACGCCAAGGGTTTAAGAATCCTCTGTCCCATTGGATGCTCATACTTTTGGTGTCTAAATTTAGCTGCCATTGCTTTTCCTGCTACTCTTAGTACTGATAATATAATGTTAATGGTTTGTGAGAGGTATAATAACTTGATTTGATGATGACAAAATTTCAATCACTTGGATTCTCGTTGGCCTCAGGTAGAATCCTCTCTAGGTTTTCTAGTTATTTAATTATTTCGCACATTAGGTTTTCTAATTGACTTAACTGCTCTGTTAGTGTTTTTCAATCTGCTACTTAAAACTTATTTCCAAGGTACTATTCCAAAAATCATTCGTATATGATACTTCTTCCGTCCCAGAAAAAAAAAATTGAAAATAAGATTTTTTTCTAAAAAAAAAGTAACATTTGCATAATTTTTCATTATAATGCTATATTTTCATAATTTGTAATTATAATCTTTTTATCTTATTTTTAATTTAACATTCATAACAAATGTTATGAGAAAAACATATTATTTGTACATGTAATTTTCAGTCGAAATATGCAATATTAATATTTGTCAAAACTCCAAATATATCTGGTTTTTTTTTCTTTTGTGAAACAGATGAAATAACTAAGAATTGTTTAATTAATATTAAAAGTTGTTTTACTTCAATAATTGGTTCTATAAACATGTTACACACACAACACACTCACATGTCTGCTGCTTCTGAAAAACTCATTTTGATATACTTTTATTTTTATCGACAAAATTTCCCGTACATTATCCAAATTTTCGCTCTACTTGATTTTCTCTCATAAAGTTTTATCATAGTGATAGAGAACTACATAGGAGAAAGGAGAGAGAGATTATTATATCTTTTATTCAAAAAGTGATACTTATTTTGTGAATTTCAATATTTAATGTTACTTATCTACCTATAATTTTATTAAATAGTATCGGCCCCACAAAGCTCCTATAACATATTACACTTATTAGTGTGAACTAAACTAATCTTAATCTTAATATTAATGATAATAATAAAATGGGGTGTCCACAATTATCTTCAGCAAATTTTCACTCACGAAACAAAGTTGATATGTTAATTTCTACAATTCTTTTTTATTTTTTTATTTGATAGAGTAGCACTCCAAAAACAACCGTTAGAACTGAAAAGTTGAAAAAGTAAGAAGTATGACTTTCTGTATTATTTGGCAATCAGTAGAATCATTCAACAGAATATTCTCATACAATAGAATCGTCAAGGTATTGATTTACCTAGAATTTATATAAGATGGGTCCTTCCACCCACTTTTCTTGGGACATTCATGAATTATTTAGCCATATGTGAAGGTCATAGGTTTTCTGATTAGATTGTTTTAATTTGTATCCTATTTCCGGTTAATTCTTTTTAGAGTTGATAAGTAATCAATTATGTAAATTATTTTCCTTAAAAAGTTTAAATTTTATAAAAACATGCGACAATTTCAAGAAAAAAAAATGAACCAATGATAAAATATTAAAATAAAACTTCTCATTATCAAGGAAAATTGGTTAGGTTGAAAAGACTCAATAAGCACTATCAAGCGCACACATTACATTGAAAGTTATAGTCTTGTTAGTCATCTTTCTCAGTGGATAATGTGTAAGATTGAAAGTTAGAGTCTTATTAATCGTCTTTCTTAGTGAGTAATATGTAAGTAAACCTTCCATCATCTAAACTATTTTTTATCCAAAAAAATAAAAGGAAAACATTTCATCTAATTTCATTTGCACAAATAGTTAGGTCGAAAAAACTTCCAAATTGAAAAAAGAGGGAGTTAGGTAGGCAGTGTTCATTGGAGACTTTGAAGGGTTGCCTTGTTTGGTTGTCTCTTTACTATACCGAACAACTTCCCAAAATCTACATTATTAAATAATCAGCACCCTCTAAACAAGGCGTCTAAAGGTGTACATTCTTTTTCTTAGCTTCAAAAAAGAACCAAAAAAAATAAAATGTCAACTTTCAGTTTTTCTACAAATTAATATTGTCCTGAGTTTTAATTTTATCTACCAATTAATCTATATAAAATATATCTAGCTAGCGATTAAGTTTTCATAATAACTATCAACTATAAACTTGAAAAGAATAAAATCAATTCGGTATTTGATTCTTGTTTTACTTTTTTTAAATTAAGTTTTCAACTTGGATTATATGTTGTTTCATTGGAAATTTTGTTAACTCAGTTAAGAGAGGATTTTCAATTTGGTAGGTTTCATTTCTGTATCTATAAATTTTATTTTGTAACCATACATTATTTCAGGAGGATTGTCTAACCAAGGAATTATTAAGTAATTAACTCGACTACCACGTTTTAACTCAACTGACTCAATAATTTAATTAAATAATTGAATGATATAATAATGTCATCTTTTGCCAAAAAGTGCAATTCGGATATGACTTGAATATTGTAAGGCTAATTATATGTTAACATTACTTTTTTCAAAATAAATGTAATTCAAATCTAACCAAAATCATAATTATGATTAATTAAATAAATTAAAAAATTATGACCAAATAATAATTACATATAACATAATTATAATAATTTAAGTTATATAACAATTACATATAATATAATCAAAAAATAAAAATAAAAACTAACTTAATTCACAGTATAATTCGTTATAAAATTTACCATTGCAATTATATATATATATATATATATATATATATATATATATATATATATATGATATACTGTACACACGCTCATTTGTTTTTAGCTCATGTCAAAATACTGAGACGCCATATATATTTTCTGTTTCAAAGTCCAAAAATCGACAACTGTGGGGGCAAAAGAGAAAGAAACTTGGCTTTTATTTGTTCTCTTTCATCCCTTTCTGTTACTCTGCGATTTCTTGTAAGTCTATACATATATATGTACATATACACACACAAAAATACAAGCATTTCCTTTTCTTGGGATTTTCTCTGTTTATTCATACTCAGTAAGCAAATTGTTAATCTGGGTCAGCTTGTAAACTTTAGATTTTTGATTAACAACTGGCTCCGGGGCATCATCTTGTCCGTCAAACCTTCTCTTGTTATAAACCCTGCCTCGATTTCGCCGCCAACCCCCATTGCCCGAATATCCATGTTTTGTCCCTTTAAATACTGTTGAGATCTATCTGCGAATTCATCCCCATTTGTGACAAACACATATACTTCGATTTCTGTGCCCCCTCTGCGATATCTCTTTACCCTTTCGTGGCTTGTTCAGGTACTGCTTGATCAATTAACTTTTCGATTTTTTCCACGTTTGGTGAATCTCTTTCCAGTTGGGTTTAATTTGTTCCTTTTTTATTTTTTGATGTTTCAACCTACATGTGTGAATTTTTCTGGACTAGCAGTTTGATCCAACTATTTTTGTTGCAATTATGGTTTAGTACTACTGATGGGTTATTGCTCTTTATTCTTGTAGAAGAGTAAGCTAACTATTCTGGACTTTGAGTTTGGTGTTTAAGTATAAATGTATATATGATTCATTGTCAAATTGTATGCAACTTCGTATACATTCTTTTTTAAAGTTCTATCCATCCGTATGGTGAGAATTACATAAATTGACTTAAATTTTACAAGGTGTATTGACGGAAATTGGAATTGACTTAAATTTTACAAGGTGCATTGAAGGAAATTGGTGGGGGAATGGAGTAACAGAGAGGAGCCAAATCTGGTTCTTGTTACCTGATATGATCCTATGAGCTTATTTATATTCTGAACTATGTGGGGTGATGTTTATTTTCAACGTAATTGAAAGAGAAGCTTAAATTATGTGAATTTGTTTGGGTTCCATTTTACTTTTGCTCTATTCTCCTTTTCTTTTGCCTGTTTCTGTTTATCTACTTGAAGTGTGAGAAAATTTGATCAGGACCTTATTTTACTAGAATATATGCTCTATTTGCTTCAGATGTTATTAATTCGTTATTCCTTTGAGGATGAGGTTGAACCACATCATTATTCTTTGGGTCTAAATGACAGGTTCCTGTTTGTATAACAAGGGATTAAAACATTACTTCTGGTTTCAGTAATTTTCAGAATGGCAATGGCTGCAACTGCGTTTCATCAACCTGTTGGAACTCTTCATTCTCAAGGTTATTTCAATAAATTTAACTTTCATCAGGAGGGTGTAAATGCATCAATCAGGTTGATCTCAAAGGGGTTCAAGTTTGAGATTGGACTTCTGAGAAGCGAGAGTTATCGTTTAAAGAAGAGGAACTTTACTGTAATTGAATCATCATCTTCTCATACTACAGTTGTCAACCCCGTCTCATCCCCATCCAATAACACCACCAGTGATTCCTACAAAAAATCAAGTAGGGCATCTCACCTTAATCTGATATTGATGAGGAACATATTGTTCAGTACAAGAAACTTACGTGTTGATTGCTCATGCTTGATGTTCCACAGTTGAATTTTATAACCTCTTTTAAAATGATTGTTTCAAAACTGTGAAAATTTAATAATGCACTCATAACCTCGCATGTGAAAATGTTACCATTTCAACATTATGTAATTGCAGTTTAATTTCCTATCCAGATGAAGCAGCTTTGATCTTAATTAGGCATGGTGAGTCTTTATGGAATGAAAAGAACTTGTTCACTGGTTGTGTTGATGTTCCACTAACAAAGAAGGGTGTTGAAGAGGCGATTGAAGCTGGTAAGAGAATCAGCAACATCCCTGTTGATATGATCTACACATCTGCACTAATTCGTGCTCAGATGACTGCAATGCTTGCCATGACAGAACACCGACGCAAGAAGGTAGATACGATTGTTTTGTTTATGCTAGGAGTCTGTTGCTATTTTTCTTGTTTAAAGTTCTATTTCTCTTTTTCTTTTATACCCACAAATTCTTCTGTTATGGGTATTAAATCTTGATAGCCTAAATAACATCTCTTTTGGCCTGTTGTGCTAAGAGAAATCAAAAGCTGAAATAGGTTAGAGAAAGAGGAGCTGAACACATTGTTCTCACCTCCCGCAATTTGGATTGCATCTATTTAGATAGGTGTCCATAGCATAGAGTTATGGTGCATGTACCATTTTCCACAAGGATTTGCAAATTATGTACAAGCAGATTAGTCAGAACTTTTCCCGGTTTACACAGTTAAAGGAGGCTGTTGCATGGAAAAAAAAAAAAAACTGAAAATTGGCGTGTAGCAAGAAAGTAAGTTGTTAGTTTCAAAGATATATATAAGCATGTTCTCAAACATAACATCCTTAGAAACATTTAGCAAATAATAAATAACATTCTTTTGCAGGTGCCTATCATTATGCATAATGAAAGTGAACAAGCGAAAGCATGGAGTCAGATTTTCAGCGAAGAAACAAAAAAGCAATGCATTCCAGTTGTGACAGCTTGGCAACTGAATGAAAGAATGTAATTATATTTTTCTTCTTTATAAATTATAACCCTCATGCTGTTAGTCACTCTTTTCTGTCTTGTGATAGTGTAAATTAATTGTTTTCAGGTATGGAGAACTGCAGGGTCTGAATAAACAGGAAACAGCAGATAGATATGGGAAAGATCAAGTTCATGAGTGGCGACGTAGTTATGACACACCTCCACCAAATGGCGAAAGCTTGGAAATGTGTGCTCAGAGGGCTGTTGCTTATTTTAAAGAACAAGTAGGCATAACAATTAAATCTTTATGGTTTCTTAGTTGTTGGCGTTTTCCTCCAACCCATGTAGCATTGTTGTCTAACCCTGGAAATGTAAATATTTCAGATTGAGCCCCAACTTCAATCTGGAAAGAATGTAATGATTGCTGCTCATGGAAATTCGTTGAGGTCCATCATAATGTATCTTGACAAATTAACTTCACAAGAAGTGAGTTTCTAATTTTGTTTTGCTGTTCATTTGTTTACCCTTTGATTTAGACTCTATATAAAAGAGAAGATCCCTGATTCTTGTTTTTATTTTCTTGTATTGTCAGGTTATTAGCTTGGAACTATCTACAGGTATACCTATGCTTTACATATGCAAGGAGGGAAAGTTTATTAGGAGGGGATGTCCTGCTGCACCAACTGAGGCAGGGGTGTATGCTTATACTAGGGTATGTTACTTTTGTGTGTCAAAATTTAATTATAAATAAGCCCCTACAAAGAACTTAAGGTCTTTCTACTGTTCGCTGGTTGTGTATGAAAAATGGCACTGTAGCTGTAAGTAACCTGTATTATAGTAATAACATAAATGTTCTTAATGAACTTGTGTTGTTTTCGCCTTCATAAAATATGTCATGTGATCCATTCATTTATTGTAGGAAAAAAGATATAAATATATCCAACATAAGTAGTGCTTTTCTGTTTAAACTCGGCTTGAGATTTCACCGACTTTGAAATTAACTTTTTAGGAGCTACCTTTGAGTAAGAAGTCTTACTAGATTAACTTTTTGCATAAATATAAGCATCTATTGGGGCCTTCTACCCGGAGAATATAAGAGTACAAAAATCCTTAGGATTGAAAAAGCTATAACTCATCTCCTTTGAACTTTTCAAATGGTTCTTTCATGGCTGCTAATTTACCAAATTATTTGAACGCAACAAATTTGAGGAAATCAATAGTATAAGTGGGACTCAATAGGTTTTAATACCAAGACATTTTCTAAAATTAGGGGGAATGCTTTTAACATGAAAGCTATAACCTGTCTCTGATTTTGTCATAGTAAGGTGAACTTTGGAACACTACAGGGCACTTAGTAATGAGTCTGTGGGTATGTGAGTTCTTAGGGGGTGGCCTCCTATGAAGCGCAGAAAGAAAAAGAGTCCTTCATAACTTGTTCATGCGGCACACACTTGATCAATCTAACGGCTACCTGATTCCGATATGACTACACGAAACATATTCATCTACTTGTCCTGAAACATGCACGAACTTTGTCCCCCTGATTTACATGCTCTGAACACTTCTTCAGAGCATGAATACCACATGTAGGGAAAACAACCAGATTTTGAAGAAAAAGATTGCATGATTGTCGCAAAAAAGGAAAAGTGCATAGGATACACTTATTTGCACATTATTCGTATCCACCTATCTATCGTTTTCATAACATCAGCATTTTAAAAAAGATTTTCCGTTAATGAAATTCTTTCCTGTTTCCTTGAATTGCAGACTCTGGCTAAATACAGACAGAAGTTAGATGAGATGGTCAATTGATACATAGGGAGGTGAGGGAAATTTGGGATTTATTTTGAGTATTCCTTAGTCATGCTAGTTATTATTAAGTGTTAATGTTTTCTAAGGATGTTATTTTCCATTTCATTTGCAGGCTGCATACATGTGTTCTGTGTTCAAGTATAAAAAAGGAAGCTAGTACAGCACTTGTGTCCTACTTTTTAGTTGTAGCTTAACCAAGTGTTGTTTTGGTACTTCCAGCTTAATTATAGATGATTACTATAGGAGTGAACACAAAATCCAGAAACAGTGACTGAAATAATACAGCAAAGGAGTGTTATATTTGCCATTTAATCCCTTTTTTTTACTTGGATTCTCCATTTGCTTATTGTTTTGTGTCGATCTCTTGGCAATTGCATTCTTTTAATTCTCAGTCTTTATTGAAAATATGTTATATATCTTCAGTATAATTTAATAATAATCTATATCCTTTTAACTAGTTGAAAACGAAACAAATTCACTCACAAGAAATTGGCATCTCTTGTTTTGTTTGTATTGTTTATTCATATAGATTGAATAATGTAATTTCCATATATGCTATGAGTTTTCTTCCAATTAATTCGAAGATAAATAATGATCGAGTACTTAAGAGATGTAAATGTGCATCCAGCAGCTATTTGTCGACGTGGTTAGGGAAATTAAAAAAAAGAAAAGAAAAGGACATTATGATTTTTATTCGACAGTCATTTTTTTGTTCCTTTTTTGGGGTACTGCTATACGACAGTCTATCTGATTACCTCGTCCTTTCCACTGCAACATGTTAAAATATTCTTTATTGTATATACTGAGTAAATACTTTAGTATATTTCTTTGTATATATTGAGGAAAAATGATAATATAGACGAAGTTTATTGAAGAATGTAAAATGAAGTTTATTTGCTAACATAGTGTTTGAGAGTTTTTAATGGAAAGAAAAGAAAAGAAGTTTATTTGTTAACATAGTGTTTGAGAATTTTTAATGAAAAAAAAAAAGTGAATAGAAAAGGAAAGAATTTTTTGTGATTTCTTTTATTTTGTTTGGGAGTGTTTTTGGAGAGAAAAGAAAACTAAGGACATGAATGAAATAGAAAAATTATCAACAATAGATTAAAAGAATAATGATGATATTTTGAAAGTATCACTTAAGGCTAAATTTAAATAATGTTTCTCTTCGTTTCATTCCACGTTTGATAAAAAAAATTTAGAAAGAAAAGTTAAGTATTTTTCCTTCATGTCATTTTCTTTTCTTTGTTTAAAAAACTTCCAAACATCAATTTCCTCTCTATTTCTCTTCTTTCCTTTTCTTTTCTCTCAAACTAAAAACTCCCAAACACTATGTAAGCACACCCGGGTTTCATGTTAAGGAACTGCAAGATGAATGGTTAATTTATGGAGTTTCTATGTTGTTAAGGTAGTTGTTTATGAATGAATGCTCCATACAATTTGACTTTAATGACATTTTCAGATGATTAATATATAGACACAATTATTTATTGTTCTAACACTAACCCTTTTCCGCCTAAATTTATTAGGCAAAGCCTAGCCGTAGCTATCCAAAATTTCCTTTTTTCTTTTCTTTAAAAACTGACAGGCGTTTCTTGTGAAATGGTTTTGATTCATGCAGTTCAACATGTAAGATATTCTACAACACCACAACTAAGAAGAGCATAAAACAAACTCTCTACATGCCAAAAAAAGAATATTATAAGCTTTTAGAAGCATGTAGTGTTTCCATTAACATACAAAAGCAATGTAGCTTCACTTGAAAAACTCTCTTTAACATTCCAACTCAATCACTTTCAAATTTATTACAAAAGAAAAAAGGGTTCAGTGGTAGTGATGTTTAGAGCAAGCAAACACATGATTTAGGGCACCACGACATTCATTAGTTGGAAAATTCAATCAATTGAAGATTTACAGCATTACATGAATATCCTCTCTGTCATCTCTTCAGATGCTATTTGGCATTTATGGCATCTGTTGGCAATTGTAATGCCTGTGTCAATTTATTAGGGGAAAAGCTTATTCGTCAACCTTAGACTGTCCTAAGTAAGACACAATTTCTTGACCGCTTGTTTCATATACTGGATGATGATTTCTCTACAACTTTCACTTCTGAGGTCTCAGTATCCGTTTCTGAAATCACAGGATCGATAAAAGAAGCATTTGTTGGGGGCAGAACTGGACCATCTGCAGGATCATCTCCTTCTGTCCAGAAAGCAGACATTTTCTTATCATCTTCTCTCATCTTTTCAGCATACTTGTTGATATCAAAATCTACATCATCTTTTCCACCGAATGCAGACTCAATCAGCTCCATGTCAAATAATTCCTCCATCATCTTCCTAGTATTGGGGTCGTCTGAGTAACAAAATTTGACCTTATTTACCGTCTTCGGCTCCAAAAAGGGCTTTGCAAGCTGTGAAGGCAATATTATATTAGAAGCGTAACTAATGGCAGAGCTTTAGCATCAGAGAACTGTTAAAAGAGATCATTAATTGGCCTAAATTTAGATAAGAACCAACCAGGACTTACTGAAAAGGTTAGAAAAACAGTGAAAGATACTATAAAAACGAATGCGGGGTATTAAGAAGCTTCCTACCAGGTATGATAGATGGAAATTGTTCAAACTATCATAGGCCAAAACCATCAAAAGAAAATTCCAATTGCTTAAGATATCTCTTTTCAACCGAGGAACAAAACAAGTTCATTTCATTCCACTTTTAGTAAAATGGTGAAGGATATTCTATTAATAATCAATGAGGTAACATGCAATCAGAGTTTTTTCTGTAAGCTTTCTAGAATATCTACCATCATTTGTTGACTACTAGGTCCATAAACTATACTATAGGATCATGCTCGAAGAATCCCTTGATGGGCAGATAGTCACAGCAGAGCATTCAAGTTTATAATACCCTTGTGCATATTGAACAAATAAAGACACTGAAATTCACAACGGGCTAATCTGCAAGTAGACCTTTCTAAACACATTATACAATAGCTACTATATCATGTATTGACTACTAGGTCCACACACTATTAGGCCATGCTTCAGGTGTCCATTTATCAAAACTACTTACCTTGGAGCATTTGAGTTTTAAATAACCTCGTGCATGTAGACCAATCAGAAGGCACTAAAATTTGTAGACCTACTGCAACTTACCACCTAAAACCATAAATTGGAAAGGAAAGATGAGCTAAAGAATTACCTTCCAGAATGGTTCAAAGAACTTTGGTGCATTGTAAAGAATTGCTATACCAAGTCTCTCCGGATAACGTTCTTGCAAAACAATTGCTGTCTCTCTTGTCACATTGATCGAGATATGTGACATATTAAAACCATGAAAATCAATCAGCCAGACCACTTGTTCTTGTTCCTTGGGAAGATTTAAAATAGCATTCTCCATGCAGTACACTAAGTATCTAATCTGTCCTTTCGTGGACTTCGAGTTCTGCAGTCATTCACAAAATCTAAAAATTTAATCATAACTTCCAAATACCAAAGAATGAAGAACATCTGTGACATGTACCTGGAATTTTGTGAGGCAATTTTAACAATAAATCAAAGGGCAAAACTTAAGTTCCACATGATAAATGCAGTTGGATAGAGTTCATATAGCTTTGCTATAATACCCCAATAGAATAAGAAAGTCTGATACAGTTTTACCTAATTCGTTAATCAGTGATACACGGTTCATTACATCTCAAATACAGAACTCACAAGGTTATACTTCATTGGTACATCAATTGGGCTTGCAGTACTTGTTAAAGTTTGTTTACTTTTAATATATGCCCAAGTCTTAATTGTTTTATAAAGATTAAACTGAAATGAGATATTTGTGCATTTCATATTTTATTAGAACACTGATACTTGTTGAATCGGGGTTAGAAAACAAGAACTACATGGGTACACGCTAAATTTAGAGTATTAGTACGTAAGACTACCATTTTTGGTACGGAAGTACCATTACAGGGTTCACTAGCTTGACAAGAGTATATGGTAAAACTGGTCTGATCAAGAAGTAAAAGTCCCGAAGAAGTTTTTGTGGCACAGGGTATATGCCTTTCCACAACTTTCCCTAAGAGAAGAAAAGCTGAAATGATGTTGAAAATTAGTTGAGATCAACTGATAGGCAGAACATACTGTAATAATAGTCATCAGATCATATATATTTAGGATTCCAATGGCGTGGACTGGACAAATCAGTAATCAAATATATTTCCTAATACCAACATTTAATCCAATTAATGAACACTGTGCAGGTGAATTGAGACCTGGCATCTAGGTCTCATGACAAGAACTGGTCTCCCATGCTTGTCCTTATAATTTGACCTGTAGATCTTTCCTGTGTGTGCTTCTTGAGCAACCTCCTCCTGGATCAGATGAAAAATAAATGAAAATCTAGTGGCTAACATTTGTTAAAAACAGAGAAGTTAATTTTTTATCCTATAGCTTCATCTTGAAGCCCACCCTGAGGCTTTACATACACACGTTAGAATCAAGAGAGATATGCTATTATAAATTTCTAATGAAATTATATGATTCTGTAATAATATAGCTGTATAAGCATTTGCTAACATATAAATAGTACTGAATATTATTGCTATTAAGAGATAATGATAATATGAAACCAAGAGATTATACATCTAGTGGCAATATCGACATATAGTTAATAAAAAAGTATTGTTGATTATAAAAAATAAAATGCTAAAATTAACATAGTTTATTTACTTTAGAAATTAATTAAGCGATATTTTTATCCATCTCAAATTTATTAAACTTTTATCTATGAATAAATATCCAAAATTTACATTAATATTTTAAACATAAATTTACATTAATTCGTACAATTTAGAAATGTATTTAATTACAGAAATGTTTAGATTTTTTAGGTTCTGATGTCGATAAATAGAATAAATATGTCAATCTCTAGCTTTTGTTATTATTCATATGCTATAAACATTATAAGATCATCAGTATATATAAATATATGGCAAAGAATAGACTTTACCCAACAAATCTCGTCTGGCTTATACTCCAATCTCCATTTTAAAGACAATTTAAGCATCTTAGTTGCCTTCTTGACATTCCAGTTCCGTGCCTTCAAATATCTTGAAATTGTTGCATCAGAACAATATATTAACAACTTACCCGACATCGGCCCGATTATACTTCTCACCTCACTGATCTACATTGAACGATTGAGTATTAAACAAACATTAAAGTCTTCCCTTCTTGGGCTGGAGCATCAAAATATACATATATTAAACTCCTGATAGATTACAACAAAAAATGCGGAGAACATAAAATACCTTGTTGTGCTGCTCTTCCAATGTCATCGTATTTTCACGTGCACTAGATGTGGACTTCTTTAAATCTGACATTGTTTTTTACAGAGGCCTACCAGTAGATCTAACTGATTTCTGAAGAGCTTACAGCTGAAAATTAAAATCATAAATAAGTGAAAGACAAATTGGTTCTGAATTATGTATCCACTGAAGTACAACTTTATGCAAAACAGATTTTCCATAAATTTGAGTGAGTGCTCATTGGTGATATTACTGTTCAGCATAAAGAAAGGATAAGAAAGCTAAGGAAGACATCTAACATTTCTGTGAACTTTTGAATTAGGTACAATACATCAATTAAGAAATCTACCAATATAACAAGATCCATATGCTCTATGTTAATTCATATGTATATACTGCATTTTGTAGGTGTGAATTACAAATTTTACAGTCTATAAATGGAAAAACAGGAAATAGATCTAGTGAAGCCTGGTCTAGAATATGTGAAGTGTGAATTGAAATAAACTTGGACTGTTTATGAGTCTATTGATTTAAAAAATAAAAATAATCAAATATAACTCTTATCGTAGAACAGAACAAAGGGAGTTATAAATACTCCTAAATATCTATTGTTACCGGAAATAAAAGATGAACATAATAAACATCATAGTAATATAAAAAAGCTGATTTCTCCTCTTATTCTTAATTGTGGTTCCCTGTCATTCTCTTGTTGGAAAAAAACTTCAGCTTAATTTTGGTCAATAAATAACATGCAACGTTGTTGCAAAGATTAG
Source organism: Centella asiatica (assembly GCA_014636745.2). Taxonomy (NCBI): domain Eukaryota; kingdom Viridiplantae; phylum Streptophyta; class Magnoliopsida; order Apiales; family Apiaceae; genus Centella; species Centella asiatica. The sequence continues at coordinate 11,850,474 of CM025786.1, forward strand.
AGCATATCTCATGTGTCTTCAGGAGTTATATAAATTGTAATAGTCTTTGCATATAACTTGAGTTCTCTACATACATAAGGGCATGCAATATAATGTGGAGGTATGAATAAATTATGAATTGAATCAGACTTCTTATTTCATATAATCATCCCTAAAATTTAGCCTAATTCTTAACCAAATCTCGAAGGTTATCTTTTATTTTCCTTCAATCAGGACCAGCAGAGAAAAGCAGTATAGTTGCTGATTTATGGGCAACAGTTCTATTAAAAGAATAGCTACCAAGAGCTTGCCCTTATCAACGAATGTAGAGTGAAATGTGAATATTCTTTTAGTAGTAACTCTGTCCATATATCAAAGAATCCGTTTAGTAAACTTCATCCACCCTCCACTTTTTTTAGTTTCAAGAGGAAATGCCTAACACTGCTACCTAGCCCTTCTTTTATAGTTCCAATAAGCTGATGCTTTTGATGAGGTAGAGGAAGCTTAACGGCTATAAGCTGTAGCCCATAGACCTACAGCCAGTATATATGTGTAACTGTAAAAATATATTAAAATGCTGCTCCTAGGCACCTTAGCAAAGCGATGTAGCGCAAATGCCACACTATGCATGGGCCTGATGCACACGTCTATGTCCAGGAACTGAAAAGAAAAGGATTCTTGAACACAGCTACACTTCCCAGTCATACATTATTCCTACAGTTACTTTATAAGAATGATTCGCAGGATGCTGTTGGTAACTAATTTATCATCAAGAGAAGCCCAAGATATCATTCCTAAAAATGATTTTTCCAATTACTATGGGACTCTCAAAACAACACTCTTTTGAAAATCACTTCACATTTGCTATGTTTTTCATAACTGACTACCATACATTCCTCTTAGGGTTATAACAAAACGGTAACTATTTTTTATGGAACTGAGAAAATGCTTTATTTCTCCTTTTTACTTCTGTAAACACTTCCACTGTTTCAAAGTACAATATCATTGACACTGCAAATTGTTGACTTATTTTTTCAGATTCAAATTTGATATATAGTATAAACATACAATAACAAGCATAAGAACTAGGATTGTTCATTTGCGTTTTACTGAACATAAGCAAGAATAGATTTCTTCTTTTTCTGTTCCATCACTAGATCTAATGCAAAAACAAGTAAAAGCTTATTATTTAACTCAAACGCATTCGGTTATATTTTCATAATTAACTAGTTAGTTTCATAACTATTTGTAAGGAGAGGATGTGCTTTTTCACATTTTACCTTTAATATAAGTTCATGACGGCGGATACAATTATGAATGCTGTGAGCTATCTTATTCAGTATTGTGAACGTTGTTAACTATGTTACTTCCGTCACATAAAGGAAAAAAGAAAAACGCTAAAAAAATTAAAAAAAGAAAAGAAAAAACGATCAAAGGCGTAATGATCTTTATATTTAGGACTAGTCAATTATGAACAGCTAAAACTTCAATCTTGAATTACTTAATAAGAAATACACAGAACTCAATTCTGACGACCATGAGAAACAAGCCGCAAAACTGATAGTTCTAGAGCCACACCGCTAGAACTTTGTAAGAAGAAATCCCTAATTACCAAAAAGTTACTAGAAATCATACCAACAGCTACAGTATGTACACACACGTATATGCATACATATATATGTATATATCTAACTACCCAAATTGTGTGTTCTGTTCTCTCAACAATCAGAGACAATATATGTGTAATTAACCAAATATTACATGCTTCATCCATGGTAACAGTTTTTTGTAATTTCATGGAGTTGAAATTTATCCAAAATACAAGTCACACAAGTTCCTTAGGAACTCTACAAAATGCATTATATGATAATAATTCAATTCAGCAGACACCATTTTCCAAGACTCTAGTCCAGTAAAAAACCCACAAAGAGAAACACAGAATTAGAACCATACAGTTTCAATTGTGTCAAAATGCTGTAAGAATTGAATTGAAGCTTACCCAAGTGAAGGATCGACGAATTGGGAGATCTAAGAACATGAAATAGGTCAACTGGTAAAAGGGTATCTTCAAGAATTGAGAAGGTCGTTATGGGGGTCCTCACTAGATTATACAAAATTTACGGTACTTGTATTATTGCCATTGGATTTGCAGTTATAGATGGACCAAGGGGCCATGTCAGAAGAATCAACGGAGTAGTTACAAAGAGGGTTTAATACTTTAATCAATGATGCATAAAGTCAAAGTCGTCAACATTGAACTTTATACCAAAAAAAAAAAAAAAAAAAAACATTTGACCTTTATTAATGTTGCTATTTTATTTTCTTATTAATTTAATTAATTAATAATAAGAGAAAAAGGAGCACTAAAATTAATTGACATGAAAATCCACGTAAGACAACACACATCAGTCGCACAGGAAGTCGGCAAGTTTGTTTCGGACTATATAGCATTACTAATCTAATTTAAATATAATTTTGGATAGCTTTCTAATGTAGAATTTGAAGATAAAATGAAAAGAAACAACAATAGCATTTGTGAAAAGTAGGAGCCTATTACTTCAAATCCATTTACTCCATCAAGGGCACGTGACTTGCCGCATCAAAGTCATGCATTAATAAATCCACCAAGTTATCACCCATGTGACCTCAAGTCATTCTATTATGGCTGGCTGCTTCACCATGCTTGAAAAAATATTTTCTTTTTTTTTTCCCTTTCTTTTGCTGCTGTGGTCGTGTAATTTTGGAGACAAAGTCTCTAGCTTCTAAATTATTAGTCGTTCAGCGTTAGTCATTTTTAATCATTTTTATGTTGAATGGAGATCAATTATATCCGATATACTACCGATATAAATATGACTTCATTTTTTTTAAAGTGTGGACATATTATATTAATCTGATACTTTGGATTTATACCTATTCAAATTTGATTAACCTTTCAAGGTTCAATTTTAACACCAAACTGAGAGGGTGTTGCTAGATATTCTCATGTAGAGAAATTCAAACCAAAAGGAAGATGAAATCGATTCTGCCAAAGGAAATGAATAGTCTACATCAAATTAAGGGTTATCCCAATCATAAAGAGGATGAAACTTGGGTAGTGGAAACATTTGCATTTCCAGAAATGGTAAATGCCTAAGAGGATGAAACTTGGGTAGTGGAAGCATTTGCATTTCCAGAAATGGTAAATGCCTACACCAAACATGGGTCTTGGTATGCTCGGTACTCTAGGTCATATGAGGAAGGTTAGAGGACATTCTTTACCCTCTAAGGAGGGTATCGATCCTCAAAAAGATGCTAAGTCAAGACGTTAGAGTTGTAATTAATTCATTACTAATAATTTCGACTTGATCGCATAATTATTTATTTTTCAATTATTATTGATATCATTATATTATTATTATTATTTGTAATCAATATTGAAAAAAGAATACTAAATAGTCCAATTGAGAGAGGACCGTTAAAAGTCTTCTTAAACGTGTTTACTTTTTGTTAATTAATATATAGTAATAGATATATTTGGTTTTATTCAATATCCAACCGATATCAATATTTTGCTGATTTGATTTTACTATTTGCTAATCAAATGGATAAAAACATTCACTTCTACTTAAAGAAAAAGTAATTTGCAAAAAAAAAAAAGGCTTATTTTTACTGTTGTAGTTTGGTAAAAAAATATTATCGTATTATTTTTTAACTCTTCTCATTAAGTTTATATTATTATGTGCAATGTTACTATCTATTTAACAAAATTACAACGTAGATACTAACATAGGATATCATATAGTAACATAATAATATATTAACATAAACTACACAAAAAGAGTTCAAACATACTCAAATTATTTGATAATATTTTCAAAAGACCACATCAATCTATAATTTTTTGAAGGAAAAAAAAAGTACATAAGAAAACAATAATAATATTCACTGACCCACTTCTCTATAAGTGTATAACCCACCTCTAAGGCTTCAACTAGGATGACAATTTAAACAGTAACCGAATTTAAACTGATCGAATCGTTTCGAATTGGCTAGTTTGTAAATGAATGACAATTTAAACAGTAATCAAATTTAAACTGATCGAATCGTTTCGAATTGGCTAGTTTGTAAATGAACCGTCTTTATAATCAGTGCGTTTTTTGCTCATAAGTTTTTGAATCAATACCAGTTCGGTGCATTTTTGGTATTCGTTAGTGAATCGGTGGTATGAACCGCACCACACTAATACTTTAAATAATTAAAACATTTAGTTTGAGTTTATATGTGTTGATTGATTAATATACTTATTTTTATAATAATTGTTATTGTTTCATATTCATCAAATATTAATTTCAATTATTTAAATACTAGTTTTAATTCATGAATTTACTACATTGCAAATTTTATATTATATAATTGTAGAATTCTTATAAAAAATATATTAAATATAATTTTTTATTATTAACGGTGTGATACAATTTGAACCGTTGTACCGATTAATTAGATTTTGGTTCATAAATATCTTGAACCAATACCGATGCAGTGTGATTTTAGTGCAAGATTATTTTCAAATGGTACAAGACTGAATTATATAAAAATCGAAACGAAACTGCACCATTGATATCTCTAACTCCAACCCATTTCTCAATGACATTCACCGACCCAACTTTCTATCATTCTAATAGTAAATATGAAGAAAAAAGAAACTCGAGTTAGTCCGAATGAATCAAATTTTATTTGAGAATATAAAATCAAATACATTCAACAATATTTTTTTATTTTATTTTAATTAGAGTTTTCAAATTAGTTTGATTTAATCGATACAAAACCAATCAGAACTTTGCAGTTAAAGAGAAAATAAAAGGTGGTTGTATTAATACGGTATTACAGTTGAGATTATTCACTTTTTTCCTTTTGAAGAAAATTATCCTTAATAGCTAAACTTGAAATGATAAACAGAGAGAGAGAGAGAGAGATCATCTTTCGAGTAAATTTCCAGGAGCTTAGCATTGGATTGCTACTACGTAAATCAGGCATTGTATATCCCAACCAAAAGATTTCTCAGAATTTTTGTTGCCCATCACCATTTTTATACTCCTCTCATTACAAAAATAATGAATTTTAGAGACAACTTTAAGTTTTAAAAACATCTTAAAGTTATATTTAGTAAACGTGGTTTCTTTATGGTTTCTTAATATAAACATATATTAATAGAAACTATTATTACATCAGCCCAAAATCTCGCTAATTAATCTTTATTGGCAACTACTGTAATCTGGTGATAGTGAAAATCGTCATTATGACATTTGAAAAATTAATGTCAATTTATTGTCTTCAATTAATATCAACAATTTCAGAATAAATCAACAATAAAAAAATAAAAAATCTAAAAGTAACTAAAAAGCCATCCACGAAACATATGCAAATACGGATGATTAATGGCAATCTAAAAATTTTATGGATAATTATTTGTCGGCCTATTATGTAAGTACAAAAAAATTCCCATAAACTTTATTCCATGCAAGTATATTTTTGTATATATAATAATTTAAAAATAGTAACTCACAATAATAACTTATGAATAGTAACTTATAAAGTAAATTAAAAATATATTAAAAAATAATAACTTACAAATAATAACGTACAAAAAAAAACCACACTTATGTGAAATAATTTCAAAAAATGAGAGTTTTATGAAATTTTGAATTTTAGACTGTACCAACCCATGATTTGCCCAAAATTTTACAAGATTCATATTCCTTATGAAGCCACAAAAAAGGAAAACTAAAAATGAACGTAAAAATATAAAAAAGAGAAGAAGATACAAAGCTTTTCATTTGGAGCATGATTAATGTGTAAAATACGCTTCTTATTTCATTTATTCTTACAAAATTATGTATAATTTAATCCTCGCCTCCTTCATGATTTTCCTCCATTCCATCGCAAATAAAAATTTTATACACAATCCATTAATTATTTTCACTTGCATAATCTCCTATTTTCCTTCTTATTAATCCATATTCTCATGGCATTCCATTTCATCGAACCAAATGCAATCTTAACAAAATATATAGGTAAACCTGCAGTACTAAATACTACGCATGCTGTATTAGGAATTTAGAATGAGTTGAATCCAAGTTACGTTGAAATGTTGAATTCACAGTAAAATAATACTCGAATGTAATGCTTCGCGGAAGACGGAGGATCATCATTCTTCTCCAAATGGAACACACTATATAGCTGTGCATTCAGCATCATGACTGCTATTAACCCACTTTAATATTTTATACCTATTTGCTACTAGATGATTAAGAAGTCATGCAACTCGAACTACGAACCAGTCAGTTCAGGCCATACAACGTTTACCCCATGACTACTAAGATAAATTCATCGTCAATATTGGCACCACCAACTTCCATACCATATATTACCCCTTTGTTTCACAAAAAAATTACATTTGTATTTATTCGTATTAATGTTGTCTAATTCTAAAATTCAAATTGCGATATATACTTTTGAGCACCAAAACTCAATTTGGTTAGAAAGTTTCAAACAATTTATAACACTAATATTTGAATGAATGGCAAACAATTAGTTTCGTATCAAATTTGAACTTGGTATTTCAAAAGTGCTTGGAAAAAATGTGAGTTCTTTTTTGTTTTTTTTGGAATGGAGGGAATAATATATTACGATAAATTACAAGTGAAAGACTCAAAATATATTAAAACCTATTCACGTTAAATTATTCTCTCTAGGACTTGTCTTTTATACAAACCTGATCAGAATTTCATGGGCACAGAAACTTTAGCCGACAATAAAGATGCCATTCTGCATATTAAGAAAGCAAAAGTCAATAGCTGCCAAATTATAAATTCAATTTCTTTGAGGGTCTTTAACTTACATTCCTGACAATAAACTTGTCTGTTATATTCAGTAGTGGCAACAACCACTCGGATATAAAAGTCGGATGATTTTGATGCTCCATTTCATTCTCTGTGAAAAAAAAAAAATCAAAGGAAACCAAGTAGAAAACAAAAAAAGGAACACAAGGAAACAAAACAAACCAATACACACACACACAAAGGAGAAAAGGGGGACAAAAGTATTACTTATAGTATGGAAACTTTTGTTTCAAAGGAACTAATAAAACTACAAATTATGGTATTCAGACCTGTAGCTCGGACGAGTATTCTGTATGTAACAAAGTCCTGCAAAAACAAAAAATATATACGTCTCAACAGCTGGTCAAGACATCACCCAATTTGCCATTTAATATCTGATTTCACTATGGAGATACAGTAGTACTACTAGTTAGCACTTGAGATATAATTACTGGTACTTCCCTCTCAACAAATCATATAAGAAATGGGTACACCTAAATATCCCCTTTCTTAGTTGTTCAAGAAAAAGGAGGGCAGCATAGGCAACCCCCCTATGTTGCCATCCGAATAGCTCTGCCCCTAAACTGTGGTTGATATCTCATATTTTCGAATTTTCACTTGACAATTCAACCATACGGATGAAAAGAGCATGTAAAAGATGAAAATGTGCATCATTCTATATGATTAAGATAATGTGCATCATTCTATATGATTAAGATAATGTGCATCATGGATTTTATAATTGTTGAAAATACAGGAAGTCATTGAAAATATCACAAATCTTGCATAGCTAAAAATTGAGATACACAATTTTAAATTAAGTGAAAATTTGTACGACTATGTAATTTTGCATGTTCTTTACATTCGCAATTACAAAATACTTTATTGAAATTTATGTGAATTGACTACACCGCCTTGGATGCCCATTTGACAAGGTGATAATATTTTAGGATAGTAGTCCATTTTCATTATCCTAAAAATTTGTCATGGTGGTAATAGTTCCATGATTCCATCTTAGAAGGTTAGATAGCAAAGGATATGGCATACGTCTAAATATAGTAATTTGCCTAGGGACACTAAAGCTAAAAATTAGCATGGACAATTGGAAATGGTATGTGTTAGATGAGTCAGAAAAAATTAATATAAACAGTTGAAAAATAGTATATCTCATGTAACTAATAAATTTCTACGAGAATGAAACAATTGGGAAAAGCATGATCACCTGCCAGACCGAAGGCATATACTCACGGTAAGGAAGATTTTGTGGATCGATTTTTACAGTTCCAAAACACAAGCCATTTTGGGAAGGCCATTTCCATTCATCACTGTAAAAAGAACAATTCAAAATTTGATGTGAAAACTAAACAAAAGTATTGCTTCAGAAAGATCATGTAGCATCAGCAAAAAGTGACAAATAAAACAGTAACAAATTTTTTTGTAAGATATTTTGGGTTAAAACACCTTTACTCTCAGTATTTTGGCATGTTATACCAGTTGAATACAAAATTGATAAGGCACATTAGCATGCCATACTCCTGTTCGAACCTGGGTTTGAAACCAAACTTCTCAGGAGGATAGATGGGGCAATTCAGGTGAGATCCAATGTAGATCCAACTTTCGATTCACTCGTGGGATCCGGGCAATCCGGGGGGACCACCACCATGGCTCATCTCTTCTCGAGAATTCATACATCCCTTATTAGTATATGGGCAGCTATCTCTCGGGCACATGTTTAGGTTCGGCCGTCTTTAGTGTTTACACAATAGTTTCACAATATAATAAACAACTAATAAGAATACACCAAATCTGATGTCCAATTTGGTTCCCAAGGAACTACTCATTTTCCAAATAGACGCTTATCTCATATTTTCAAGTGAAAAAGGGGAGGTGCAGCAAAGCTGCCCAACCCACAAACCCCACACACTCCCCAACGCAACCCATAAAGAGGAAAGAATCATGCAGTTCTATGTTTTCGGGGCAGCAAACATGACTATGCGAACTTGTGTCACCCAGCGGCATGTATTTTCCCCATAGTTGTGAAAGGCAAAAGGCGCTGAGGCGCAAAGGTCTCATCGGGGCTTAGGCACAAGACACAAGGCGAGGTGCGCGCCTCTTTGAAGTTAGGCGCACACCAAAATCATACAAAAATTTTATATACAAGCATTGTTTGTTCTATAATATAAGACAACTTTTATGAAATATAAACACATAAGGCAGCTGCTAGTAAACAAAAAGGAGCTTGAACAACAAAATGGAAAGAAATCATATGCATAAAAGTAGAAACGGAGGAAAAGAGCAAAATCAAACACTTAGTTGTCGATCTACTAGTTAGAAGGGCATGAAGCCGTTATACTTACTTAGAGTTTATATTTTTTCAAGCTTTTTATTTTTAAGTGGCCCGGATTACATCTTAGATTCAAGGAAGATTGACAATTATGAGACTCACTTCACAGAGGCAATCACCTCATGAGCTTTGTGCCTCGCGCCTAAGCTCATGAGGTGCACGCCTCTTTGAAGTTGCCTTGCCTCAAGCGAGGCGACGCGCAAAAGGTGGGCCTAGTCAGGCCTCGGGCTTATGCCCTTGCCTTTTGGGACCTTTAACAACTATGATTTTCCCTATCGATGTATAAGAAACTTAAAGAAATTAACATATAAGAAACACAGAAATAACAGAAGATCCAAATATGAAAATCTACGGTTTCTTCCTAAATTAATTCCAAAATAAATTGCATATGTAAAGGAAGGAAGAGTAGCCTCCATAATGATAATACCATCCAGGCTGCCATTCGGAGGATTACCCTCATACTCAAGATTACAGTGTCAACACATTTTTAAATTCTGTAGAGCACTACAGCTTTAGTAATGAAATAGCAACATCCATTAAACATAAACTGAGGCACTCTATAACCCTTTCCCTACAACCTTTGATGAGCAAGACCTTAACCAGAACTCTTCCAAAGAATCCATCTCAGATTTCTAACCATAGGAGTGAGAAGAAACAGACAAAGGGGATTCCATGCCCAATCCATTAGAAGCCCCATATTAATCATGAAGATCTCCATCACTGTTCACGTTTATGCAATGTTGGACAAACAACTGACAAATTAAATTCTTTAAATTGTATAGGAAACAAAGGGATGGATAGATCTGATATTTCAGCAATAACCTTTTTAATTGAGTCTTAAAAAATTTATCCTGTAAATTTGCAGCCTTCGTTGCTAAAACAAGCATGGGTTGCACCTGCAGAAGCCTTTGTAACTCCTGAACTACAGTTCTGGACACTGTTTGAAGAGATAGACTTCTCCTACAGAAGATAAACATAATTTTAACATTGCATGAGAAAATCAAGAAGCCACAAACTGAAACATCAATATAAATGACCATGTTCCATCAATAATATGTACCATATGAAAAGAATCAATCATGTGCATGCAGTTTTATTAAAGCATGCCCAGCTTTTGTGTATCGCCTAGGCTGAAGTCCACCTAGGTTCAGGTTTTGTGCATCGCCAGGCTGAAGTCCAACTAGGCTCAGGTTTTGTGCTTTGCCAAGGCCAAGTGAGGCAACTTCAATGCCACGCGTATTCCTCAACAAGCGAGGGCTTTAGGTGCACTTTTATTAAACAATATTCCAGAATCGCAAAATATCTTGTATCTCGTTAATTTTTCAGACTTCTTTTCCAGTTCTGAATCACCTCTAACTGATAATATGATGAACACAAGGAAAGTAAAGATGCAAACTAATCAAATTTTGCCCGGTGATATCAAACCGAATGGTTTCGGTTTAATACAATGTATTACCAATTTGCTACTGGTAGAAAATTTCCGGTTAAACCCAGTGGTTATGGTGACTACGAGGGTTAGAGCATTCAGAGACCAAACTCCAATTCGCCTCCTTTCACTATTCAAATATTCAACTTAAGTTTTACTTTAAAGATTAGATGACTTGACCTCATTAAAGTTGAAATGCTTGTGCATGTTGAATTCTTGATGTTGTTGAGATTAAAAGACATGCAGTTGTATTTTAACTTTTTACTTTAACTGAAGAGAAACACAGCAACTTTAGTACCTGTTAGGAGCCCCTAATGGCAAGGATGTTAAAGCACGATCAGTCCAGTAAAAAGCTCCAATACTGGTGGAAATAAAGACACAATTCAGATGACTGGATTTTTTCCGACTACTCTTCAGACAATTGATTTTAATATTAATGATATCATCATGACTGCAAAAGGGAAAAAGCATATCTCGTGAAATATGGAAACCAAGGCTACTCTTGATGTTTTAATAGATGGTGATAATGCTTACCGTAGAAGCATTCAAACGAAGATAATATTCCTGAAATGATAAAAATATAACTTCGAGGAAAAAACTCTAACCTTGATGGCAAGATATTCAAACAATCAGTCAACAATAATCATAGAGGTTATACTTGTGCAAAGTTTCAAGTCTGCTTGACAAGGTTACTCGGTAACAGCCATTGGGTCACCATGGAACTCTTATTACCGGCGAACCATGAAGAAGGTATTGTTATTTGAAATCAGGTATAGGAACTAAATGCATCGCATGCATTCCACCATAAGTATTCTAAATCAAACTAACCATGCCCAGGAAGTAATCAAGAATTAGAGAAGTTTGTAATGAATCACAGATCCCCCAAGCTTAGCAAATGCAAGTACATGGACTGCTGTATTATTAGGAAAGCTAAGCCATTGGAAATTCATTACGATGAACAAATAGTGATAACCAAAAAAATGTCTCTTAAGATTTCTAGTAATCTACATCACAACAAACCTGTCAATTATAAGAAGATAAACACCAACCCCATCTGTTTTTCTTTGCTTCAGTAGTTGATAATGCAGTGTCTGCAATTCACAACATAAACAACACCTCCCCATAAACAACCTTCCTCTACATTTGTCCGATGGAACAAAAAATATCAAGAGAAATGGCAGAAGAAAGTAATTATTTAATCGATAAGGCAGCAAAAGCTGATGAAGACTCATCAAAAGAGCCAAAGCCAATTATGCCTAATAAAATTTGTAGTAGGTAAGTTGTTCATAAAGAAAAATGCCATAAATTAAAGCATGCATCCATCTCTGATGGATCCAACAATATTCAAAAGATAAAGTAGGTATCCCTCATTCCCTCTTTGATGACACTGACAATATTGAAAATGAAAGCAGAGTTAGGTTACATGGACCATGGAAACATTGGTCTTTTATCATTATGACCTTATATATCCCTTGATGTCACATCAACCGTATGTAGAGGAATATTCAGCAGGGACTGAACCGATGATAATGGAGAACATAAAAAAGTTGGATGCACCATGGATGATACAGAGCAAGAAATTAAATTACTAGTTTTAAATTATTTCATGTTATTAATTGGATATAAAATTATTGATGTAATTAATTAGTAGTTATTATATAATTATTAGGAATATTCTAGAATAGTATCTTGATATTTATTAGTATTGGATATATAAGTATTCTAAGAGAAAATTTAGTAGTGGATATATATTAGGATTTTACTCAGCCGTTAAGTCGTAGGAGTCTATTTAAATGGCCATAACTTCTCTTATTTTCATCATGACATGAATCATGAATTAAATTATTGTGTTTTTGGGTTGTTGCCCTCAATTATCCCTCTCTAATTCCCTGTGTTCTTCGTCTCCCTATTCCGTCCTACATCAAATTGGTATCAAGAGCTGAATTCCTGGTACTCTTTTGCTTTCACCACATAACTTCCTACCCAAATTTATTTTCTAGCCTTTCTTGATTTTGTCGAATTCACTAGAGAATCAACAACCATCTTTTGAGATTGATCTACGATTTTGCTGGAGAAATCGTTTATTTTCATCTCAAATATATCCATATTTTATCCCAAAAAAAATGCTAGTGATCACGTCGTCAGCATCAGGTCGACTTCTTCAGAACGTCGTCAGGTGTTAGACCATCATCAGAGGCAGTGTTCTGCCACTGATTGCTCCTTTTGTCCAGCTATAGATTTTGTCCTTTTAAAGTCACACCAGCTTTGAAAGAAAACCTAAGTCCTCGAAAATATCAGGTTGGTACCCTGAGGTCTCTAGAAAGTTTTAAAACAACCCTGAAGTTTGAGATCTGCAATTTAGTTCCTGCATCGATAGTTTTCTGCTCTTCGCAAGACCGCCCCTGCAGTTTCACTTTTGCAGTTCAACCCATGTATCTCCAAATCAAGCTCCTGGAGTATTCAAGGTCCTGCAATTATAAAGGTTTTCAGTTCAGCACTTGCAGTTCGGATCAGTTTCAGTGCCCTAAATCTTTAGACTTCTCCAATTCCTATGGAGAAAGAAATTATTTTGCAGAGTATATTGAGGTTTCAGATAAAATTGCTAGGATGGTGCAGAGTATTGGAAGCTAATGAAAGAGTGTGAATTAGTTGAGGACAAACTTGAAAGAACAAAGTTTGAATTTGAAGAGGTAGGCTCAAGTAGAACCAACTGACTTAATTGATAAAGCAATTGTTGTGCAAGACATTGATACGGGAAAACAGATAACAAAGAGATCAAGATGGAGGTAAAAGAAGTCAATGAGGTTACATGTGAAACACAAGAGCCAGTTGAGATACAACCAATTACTTTCATATTTTTAGAAAAGGAACCCAGAGTTCAGCCTTCTTCGAAAGTTATTTTAATCGTTCAAGTCTTTCCGAGAATTGTGCATATGGAACTTGCAAGTGGGAAGCTCATGCACGATCGGAAGTATCTCTCTCGATGGTTATTGATTTTCAACATGTTCAAAACTCTAGGACAATTTTTTTTTCGAAGGAGGGGAGAATGATGCGGAGCAAGAAATTAAATTATTTCATGTTATTAATTGGATAAAAAATTACTAATGTAATTAATTAGTAGTTATCATATAATTATTAGGAATATTCCAGAATAGTATCTTGATATTTATTAGTAGTATAGATATATTAGGATTCTACGAAAAAATATAGGATTTTACTTGGCTGTGAAGTCGTAGGAGTCTACTTAAATAGTTGTAACTTCTCTTATTTTCATCATGACTTGAAATATGAATTAAATTATTGTGTTTTGTGGGTTGTTACCCTCAATTATCCTTCTCTAATTTCATGTTCTTACTCTCCTTATTTCACCCTACATCAATGGACCACCTTAATTCTTTGACAAGTACATTACAACCTTACACATTCGTTCATATGAACATTATGTATGACAATACTGAGCAGGGCATAAATTGATCAATGAATCATCAAGAAAAATGGATGTTAGGTACATAGAAACCTACATAGACATAGAGTACAATATGATGCAGCCTCGCTGTGGGCGTATAGCCATAATCGGAAATGCGAAGGTTTTAGGGCATTGCACAGAAAAGTATGCTCTAAAATAAGAATGAGATTCAACTGAAGCACAAGCATATCAGCATCTTTCCCCTAATTAGCAAGTTTGGAATTTGAACTAGCAAACTTAAAGTTAAGATTAATCCTCAAATTATTATCATTTCTCCGACCAAAGGTCAAAGTAAAACATAAAAAACTAAACATACCTGAAGTGAAGTTTATACACAAGGCTCAACATGGAGCCCAGATTTATATTAAACCAGCAGCCAATACGAGAAGAATATTGTCCACCCTTAAGACTCAATAACTATATCATATTGGTAATCATTTCTTTGTTAGCGTGTTCCTTAAGTGCATTGTAATATTTTTTGTCACCATTGCCAAATCTAATTACCATTTAGTGGAGCTAAACCATGCATGACATGGTAAACCCTACTTAAGCCAAAGAATTACAGATTGAGACCTAGAATCTTGTACAATTAAAAAGTTAAAAAAGGATAGATTAATAAAACAAATGTTACAGCTTTCTCACCTTAAGAGCAGCAAGGAAGTCGAGACTATTATGGCAACGAACATATAAGAACCTTCTTAAGCATATGTGATATAATTCCTCATTGCTACCATCAGGTGAAATCTTCTTCGGTATCAAATTAACATCATCTGCTTCATTTTTCTCCAATCCTAAATTAGTTTTAGACCTTAAAAAAATCCATGGCACTATAACACATATAGAAGTTTGAGTTAAGTGTTTCAATACATGTAAGCTTTGCAACTGAAATTCTTGCGTCAAAAATATCTAGCACAGAGAAAGAAAACCAAAAAAAAGGCCTACAGATATATCCATACTGGAGTATAAAGATAAAAGTGATCACATATTCTTGATGTAAGAACAATAATATATATGGCACAATAATATATATGGCTGCATGACAATTAAAGACAAATATAGTATTGCGCAGAAAACTATACCACATCAAATTAAATTTCTCTTTTTCAAATTTTAGATGTTGTAACACTTGGTAAGAGAGGTGGAAATTTATTTTTCTTATTAGAAAAGAATAAACCTTATTAAGGAGTGATGAGAGTGCATAAAGTGTGACCAAGATGCCAACTACAACTAAAAGTAAATAGATATCTTTGAATGCTCTTATTCTCAAATAAAACAGGAATAGCATTCCTTTCTTCCAACATATTTGCCTACGATTGCTATATATAGGCAACCCCATTCTATATTTAGGAGTGTTCAAAATATCCGGTATAACAAGTTTTTCTCGTACCATCCCAGACGGTACGGCATACAAAAGATCGGTACAGAAAACCAGTAAATACCAGAAATTCGGGATCGGTACGACTTTTAAAATGACCGGTTTAATACCGTACCGCACCGGTTCCCATAAAGAAAATAAAAACCACATCCAGCTGAGTTAGTTCACTGGTGTCATTACTAATTAAACAGGTCCAGGAAAAAATGCCCACTAAGGCAATAACCCATTGTCAGTAATCATTTAATCAAGTTATCAACTTATATGCCATATTACAATCAAGGCATATATCACTCCTAAACCAGCCCAACATGAAGTCTTATAAAATTGTTATGTGATTGTATAACGTGTATGTGTATGGTTTGTCCAGGTGCATTATAATACTACTAGAAGCAGAAGCATTGGTTTGTTAACATGATTCTTCCATTCTCATGTACTTCTGGATTCTTGTTCTATATTTCCTTTTTTCTTTTTTTAACACAAAAAGAACCTGGAAACAAAATGAAACAAAGTACCATACCATACTAGTACCACCGGTATGGGATACCGGTTGTAATTGGTACGAGATCAAGATGTGCCTTGCAACCAAAATCATGCACACCCCTAGGGTGTGGGTGGCGTGGGGTTGTGGTGTGGAGGGTTTTTGGGAAGGGGGGATCAGGGAAGCTGCTTTGAGAAGATATAAAAAGGAAATAGTAAAGCATCTATAACATTTGCAAGGGGAGTTTCAAGCTTACCATAGGCTGGATTTATTCGATGCTTGAGACACTTCGCAAAGCGTAATATGTCGAAGCGACAATCTAAATCAACAAACATAACTGAACGCTCTAAACCTCCATAGTGCACACCATTCCAATCCTTGGGAAGAATACAACTTATTGCAGCCTACATGTAAGAATATGACCCATTTGTAACTTGTTACTTGATTAGAATAATCAAAAGGCAGTATCTGTCCTAATAGAAATTGGAACAACACAAAAGTAATGCACTTTGATGATCTACGGATCTTACGCAGATAAGGCAATTGAATGCATACTTAAACAGAATAAATTTAATATAGACAATCAAGAAAACATTGGGTGACATCTTATCAGACTACCTTCAAAAAAATTTTGAGAAAATGAAGGACTTTGAGTGTAACAAATGGTTATTCATTACAATTCATCATGGCAAAAAATAAAAAATAAAAAAAACTTATTTGATAGATGAAGTTATAGGTTCACTACACGCATTAAACCCTTTTATCATGGTCCTATAAACAATGCCCCCCCCCCCCCCCCCCCGCCCTCTCCCTCCTCTCTCTCTCACACTAGTAGATAAAATTTAACTTAGTTAGAAGATAAATTTAGAAATTTTAGTAGATAATTGTTAGGTAGTAGATAATTATCAGTTTTTATTCTAGATTATTTAGTTTCATAATTGAGTTGAATTCTTATCATATTTGTAGTTTACTACTAGATGTAATCTTTCTTGCATATCATAGAATTATGAATTACTATTGATTCGACCCTGCATAATTTGTGAGCTTTATACCTTGTTCTTTTTTATTCTTTCTTTAATTATCCTGTTCCTACATCAAATTAGTGTGAGGAGCCGAATTTCTAGATATTTCTTTATTTCTCCCAAGACTAAATTGTTGTAAGACAAACAGAATAAGAGAAGAAAGAATAATGAGAGATATGACCAGAGATAAAACCCACAAAGCACACAACTATAAATTTAATGCTAATTCATAATTTCATGATGAATGAAAAAGAGGTTACATCTCCATGTATAGGCATAAGAGAAACCATACTCCTTGGAGGCTAAGTAAGATCCTAAATTAATCCAATTAAATAAGTCATGGTAACTATCTACTATTCTAAATACAAGTATAACAATAATCTAGAATATTCTAATTTACTACTACTCTATAATTAGTTACGAAGATTAAGTCCTAAATAACCATATAAAAAAATTAAAATTAACTCTTCCTGTTTCTTCTTGCTCTGTTTCTAAGAATCCATGCTATACTCTATCGGTATTAGGTACACTTTTTGGTACAACTAGTTATCTCATTCCTCTATCCAAAGTGACTAAATCTCAGAATTTTTGGCTATCTAGTTTGACATATAATTCATTTTGTCAAAATATATCCTTCATAAAGGATAGGATTCAAATAAAGTAATTTTAATAATTATCTGAATGTCAGACTAGCTCATCATAGGAAATGTCCGATAAGTTCATATATATATACACACACACACACACACACAAGGAGTATATCCTAACTAGATGCTGTCCCCTTTAACTTTCTCTTATTTTCCATTTGATTTTCTTCAAATCAGGTGAACTATTCATCCGTATAATTTCTTCTCTCCATGTTAAGTTTCCTTTTGGGGAATAACCATTTGTTCAATTTGTAGTTAGGGGTAGAGCTTGGTCATATTCCCTTATGCTGCTGCCAAATGTAACCAAATGTTCACCACGTCTATGCAAACAAGGTGAAGCCACAAGAAATGATACTTGAACTGATATTTTATTGATATGATTCATGCTTGAACTTACATAGTATTTTCTAAAATAGTCCTACATTAACTTTTCGTAATTAATTACTCTCTCATTTCCAAAATGCACGACATTTGACTTTTTGCACAAATTTTTACGTGAGGTTTAATATATTTTATTTTTTCAAAATAAAAATTGAAAACTAAAATTTTTTTAAATGAAGATTAATATGATATAAAAATTAAAATTATAAAAAAAATTTAAAGTGTACTAAATTTCAGTTACAATTACATGAAAAAAGTCAAAACGACATATATTATGGAAAGATGGAATTATTAAATTTGTGAAGTACCAAGAAAAAAGAATTGCAAAAGAAATGTTATTAACAGTTTTCAAATTTTAAAATATAATACTCCCTCCTCTCCACAAGATGAGCAACATTTGGTTTTATATCTAATAATAGAATACTCAAAAGAAAACTAAATACGTCATAAATTCACTCGCCCGTGCTGTGGACAAGCTTACACTCCACAGAAACAAATTTGAACACGTCAATTCTCAAGTCAATTTTCTAAAATAACATTCCCCTTTCAAGAACTAAAGGAATATGTGGAATCACATAAATGCTTCGGAGCAAGCACATGGACAACATAAATTGCATCAAATCAAAGGCACAAATGAACCACATCGAATCAACGACACAGGTCAATTAAAAAAATCATATAAAAGGAGAATCAATTGACTAGAACATTACTCCATATATTTACACACACACACCCACATGGGAATAAGGGAAATGAGCTATAGCTCATTTTTAAAACCTACCCACTAATTACTGATACTACTTCGTTTAAACAAAAAAAGCACAGCAACCTCATATCCCGATACCCGTAAAATTGGGTTCCCGTTGAATTTCATCTTCTCTGATCTATCCCATCGCCATTTTTAAACGGATTCCACCATTATCAGCGGCAAATTTCACTGAATTTCATCGTCACTATGAGTCACAGTGTAGATTAGACGTAGTATTTACTAATTAGTGGGTAGGTTTTAAAAATGAGTTATAGCTCATTTCCCAAATTCCCATATATATATATATATATATATATATATATATATAGAGAGAGAGAGAGAGAGAGAGAGAGAGAGAGTGCATGAAGTAAAAGAAAGCATGTATAAGAAAGAACCTGAATGAGGATATGGGATTTAGCGGAAGGAGAAGGACCGACAATCTCGACGACATTGCCAGCACGGAGAGGAACCCGGTCGAGTGGCGGAAGAAGCAAAAAGGGTCGCTCTATCAAAACCCTAGCTAGCATCTCTTTTGCGCTTTCGTCTCCTTCAATCCATCCTCTCACCGACCCCATCTCTCTCTCTCTATCTCTATCTCTGTAATACCTCTCCTGGGCTAAGCGCTGGGAAAGAGGAACAAAAAGACCAATAAAATCATTATTTGGTAATGCAGTAGGATTTTGAAAAAAATTGAGGATTACAAGGACAAAATATGTGTCTATTTCTAAAATTAGATTAATGTAATATATATTGTGTGTCTTTTATTTTTTATTATTAAAAAAATTAAAAATAGGTTCCTTGTCATTTTTAGATAAAATTCTTTTTAAAAAATATATTTTAAAATATAAGACTCTCATTAAATATGAATAACATCTCTCTTGAACGTTTATATATAGGTATAGATTCCAACATTTAAAAATATAAAATTACATAAATAAAAGAAAAAAAAAATTGTAAATTTGTTGACATCGTAACGAGTAAATTTTCGTTTGCGTCCCAAATTTTATACCCAAAATTAAATTTGCATCTCATACTTAATTACAATTTAAAAATACTCTCAATGTTGACTCCCGTTTATTTAAAAGTACACTCTGTCTATATTTTCGAACAAATCTTGATCAAAATGATTTTGAATTATTATATTTAAGGGTACAAAAGTTAAGTACGAAAGATACAAATTCTCTCTTATCGTGCATCTACTCTTTTTTTCTCTCTAAACATTCTTTCTCTGATCTTGATGATGATTTCCTAAAATTATACACTATGAATTTGTGAAATCTTGCTGAAAAGATTCATTTTTTACTTGTGTAATTCATATGATTTCGTGTACAAGTCATGCTACTGAGGAAAGCAAAAATGAAGCAAAGACACACCAATTAGTTAGACACAGTGGCATAATAATCAAAGGAATAGACGAGACTTGTCCAAGATATCCTAGTCCTAACAAAAAATGACAAGAAAATTCCGAGAGTAACATAGTGTAAGCATTAAATACCAATGATTTGGGCAACAATAAGTCACAGATCCTAAACCACTATCTCATAGAACATGACGGTCTGGCTACTTCACTATCTAGTATATGATAGAAGTCCCAAAACAAATTCACAAGTAATCGAAATCAAATTTAAAGATCGATTATTGTGTTTCGAGATGAATCAAAAGAACAATCAAGCCATATTGAAGAATTAAAGACAAAATTCTATAATGAAAGACGAGGTGAACCCAACGGTTCGAATAAAATTTTAAAAATTCAGATATTCAAAAATAACTAGCAATTGATATATGAAAGAGAGAGCTGAGAGGAAAAATAGATGGAGACCGACTGATTTACCAAAGTACGAAATGGGAAGAAGAATTTCACAATTTGATCCATGACTAATTTCTGAAATTTTTAAACTCAAACTAGACTTAGTAAGGAAGAAGTAGATGCTTTTGACATTTATATCCTTTATTATATTAATACAAAATCATTTTGTTCAAAATATGAGAAAAAATTACTAAGTATCCCAATTTAAAAAATATAATGCAATCTATTTCTAATTTTCTTTTATATGTATGTGTGTATGTATATTAAGTATTTATGATTTTAAGGGTAATTTTTAAATTTTTAATATATTTCAATATTGTATTTATTTAAATTAGAAAGCATGTCATGATTTATTGAAGTACTCGCAAAAGTGCAAGTATATCATCTCACTTAGAACATGTTTGAGAAATCATTTATGAGTATAATTAAGTTAAAATTTAGTGATTTTAGTCTTTTACTTGTAAATAAAATTATTTGGTATAAATTTATTTTATAAATTGAAAAATAAGTTTTAATAACAAGAAAGGTGTTTTGAGTTATATTAATTATAAGTGATGAAAAAACAAAGAGAGTAGATCGTCTATTTAAAAAAAATGTGGTCAAACTTGCTTATATGTTTATTGTTTATAAGTTGAAAATTTATAACCAACAAATACTTATTTTTTACCTTGCCTATAAGTTTATGAATGAATTAATCATAAACAATCAATCAACTAAAATCTCCTACTATAAATTTGATTAACTTATAAGGAATTCTCAAATATACCCAAAAACTATTTGTACTTTTAGATGAGTACACCTATTAGGAATAAAAGGTGATGTCTAAAAGTCTATTTTGTAATTTATTTTGGAAATTTCCAATTGAATAAGTTATTTTAGAAGCTTTCTTTTGTATCATCCAATATATACAAGTCATTTCTACCGTGTTAGAGAAGATCAAATGATTCATTTCTTAAACTATTATTAATAATATTTAATGAAAGCTCGTTATTTGATAGATAGAAGTAATATTCTTGTTACTGTTATATATAAGAAACATACAAAGTTATTTTAATATTATATACAAATTAAATATTGTATCCGGATGTAATTAATGGCCCTAATTGATACAAGATTAAACCTAATTAATCACAATTAATGATGATTAATGATTTGAGAATTCATCGCCATGTCATCAATCTTGTAGGTCAAAATTATCACCATGAAACCTGTCGGGGCGCCACGTCATTAACACTTAAAAAATGTGCCAACATCATCTCAACACCTTAAGAGCAACCCATGAGATCCTGAGAATGTCTAAGGAAGTCCATAATCAACCTTGAATGTAACTATGCCCATGAAGGTAGGAATTGGCTAAGAGTTGGCAAATGTTTTACAATGTGAAAATAATTCTAAGTCTATAAGTCATGAAATGTGTGTCATAGGAGCTTGAGACAAAACACTATCAAGCCCTATATTGTTTCTATAACCTCCACTCACATATACAAGATGATAGGATGAGAGTTGGTGCAACACATTTTGGAAATCATGTATGAAGACTTCCTAACTTGGTCTAAATTTGGCTAAGTATGAGAACATGACTAGCAAGACAACTTAAGCATGGTACTACACAAAGCTACCATGCAACATATGACTCCACACATATATGGACCTTATAGTACCAAGAAGACAAATCAAATGTTAATACACCTTAGGGAAGCAATTGGAAAGAGTTGGAGACACCTCAAGCTACCTCCCTCACAAGTAATTCAGTAAGGGAAGCCAACAATTTCACTATTTCCACACGATCAAAGTATTCAAATGACGTCCAAGTGCCCTACAACATCAAGAACCAATTCAAAAGATAACATCAATCTAACCAAGGGATGAGGAAGGGATTTGGAGAGGTAACCCTCCATAGGGGCGGCCTCTGCCTCCCTTTCCTTGGTCAAATTTTTGGTTTTTAAGTCTTACACGCTCCCATGATGAAAATTTCAAGATTCTCCAAATCCACACCAAGCAAGAGACATTCCAGGGGACCCAAAGGAATAGCAATACACACAAAGATTGTTAGGAATCATAACATTTGATAATAATGTATAAACACTTAGAATTGTTAGATTTTATAAATTGTACAAGCACCTGCAGTAGTGTACTATCAGGAACTATCATCAGAGACTGCAAGTAAGCATCAGAGTCTACAAGGAATGTATTTGGAGAGTTCAACAAAAGTTGAAGATAGTCATACAGAATTAGCTTATCGGAGACTAATGTTGAAGCTACCAGAGACTCAGACAAAGACTATCTATTGCATTAAAGTAACTGTGAAAAGATTTGGTTGTCACCAAAGTCATTTGTCTATCGCCAAAATCGTCAAACAAATCAACAACAACGCCAAAGTTATTTGCTTATCGCCAAAGTCGTCAGGCAAATCAACAACAGTGCCAAATTCAAAATGGCTATCACCAAAGTCGTCTGGCAAATCAACAAACAACGTTAAACTCAAAATGACTATTACCAAAATTGTCGGGTAATCTTCAATAGCGCCAAAGTCTGGGCATTAGGGGATAATCTCGGTGTCAAGGGATAAGTGTCTCGATGTCAAGGGATAGATTTCTAGGTGTCAGGGGATAGATTTCTAGGTGTCAGGGGATAGATTTCTCGGTGTCAAGGAATAGAGTTCTTGGCGTCAGGAGATAGGTTTCTCGGCACCATAAACTATTCATCAGGGGATATATGTTCAAAGACTAAAGATGACATATAGTTGAGTTCACAAATCCATTAACTCAAGTTAAGGTAGTGGAATTAAAAATAAAGATGGTGGTCCAATAAGGAGATATTGGATAACAAAGAAATTTCAAGAAAGATAAGTTATACATACACATACATGTGTCTAAAAGTACAAGTGTGAAAACTGTAAGCCGCAAGTGTGAAAACTGTAGATATAATTTATGGAAACTTAAAGAATAAATTTGTGGAAGCTGGACCAATAAAATCCAGAGAAACTCATAGAGATAAGTTATATACTACAAATAACTTATCTTGGGAACTCCATAAGGGAGCTAATGTAGTGAATATACACCAGAAAAGTCACATAATAGACTGACATACAAGAAATATTGTACAAAGGAAAAAATTATGTGATAGAGCTACAAATACTAATGAATGTAAATAGAGACATGGAAGCAGCTAAAAGTAGCAGCTTTGACGACAAGTGAGTTATGTCTATAAATAGAGACATGGAGCAACTATGAATTAGGGGACTTAGCACCAATTGGGGGGACCAAGTCCTTGGAAACCCTTTTTCGCCTCTCTTGGTAGGAATGCTAGGCACAAGCTATAGCACCACCAAGACAAAACCTTACAATGACAAAGGTTTTTTAGAGAGAGAAAATTTAGAGCTCTTAAGAGTGCCAAATCTCAACCCTTTGAAATGAAGGGGGTGATGGAGTATTTATAAACGTTCAAGAGGCCATGTGTTGTGCATGTAACCTATTTGCCACCTAAATTTTTGTGGTTATAATATTTATTTTTTACGTATTTTGTCATCTTTTCGGATTCTGTTTCGTCATATATCTTCAGTCGCCAGTCCAAAACCCTCATCATATCCCACAATAAGATGACCTTTCCAACCATTTGTCAGTAGTAGGAAAGGCAATCTAGCCTTCTGACGAGCCGCTACAAGTTGATTATGTCATCATTGGTTTGAGTGATGTCATCGCATGGTGCAAGTTATGATGATGTCACCACATGGTGCATGTCGCCCTTCATGTTATAGATGTGCTTCCTCATGCTGAGGTTGTCTTACTACAAGTTGAGATGAATGTACATGTTGGTACACATTGGGGATTATTTCCTTAGACTAGGCCTATAAGTGTTGGTTGCCCATATATGAGGGGTAGGGTAGGGGGTACCCTCTAGGCTCCCATTTAACCATCTCTTCTATGCTTGTTGTCCTTTAAGATGTCTTTAACCACTTCTAGCTTGTTGTAGGACTTTGAGAACCCTGATGCCACTTCATTGGGGGGACAAGTGTAGTAAAAGATGACTTAAACAACAAAAAATGGCTAAGTAGGGTGGGTTAGAGGCGGCCCCCTTTAGGGAGGCCTTGTCCCTCTTCGTTTTCGCTTGCTTGCTTTCATGCATATTGTCTCTCATTTGGATCCCTTTGAGTGCCCCCTTGCTTGGTGTAATATTTGGAGAACCTTGAAATCTTCACCACAGAGTGTGGGAGGCTTAAAAGCCAAATGATTGGCTGCGGAAAGGGAGCTAGAGGCGATCCCTATGGAGGGATCCCTTCATCCTCTCTTTGCTAGGTTGATGTTGCCCTTTCAGTTGGTCATTGATGTTGTTAGGCACTTGGATGTCATTTGAACACCTTAATCATGTGGTAATGGTGAGATTGTTGGCTTCCTTTACTAATTTTTTTGTGAGGGAGGTGCCTTGTGGGGCCTCCAATTCTTTCTTGTTGCTCTCCTTGGGGGGTGTTGGCCTTTGACTTGCCTTCTTAGTACTACAAGGTTCACATATGTGTGGATTATGGATCATATGCCTTATGACATTTTTGTGTAGCACTATGCCCAAGTTGTCTTGCCGGTTAAGTTCCTATACTTAGGCAAATTTAGGCTAAGTTGAAGAGTCTCTATACATGACTCCCAAAATGTATTGCACAAAGTATTTTCCAATCATTTTGTATATGTGAAGGGAGGTTGTGAACATTATAGTGTTTGGTAGTGTTTGTTTTTAGAGGCCTCCAATGACACATCTTTCATGCCTTCCAGATTTAAAATTATTTTGGCATTGTAAGACATTGTCAACATTTAGCCAATTTTCCTCTTCATGGACATAGTTGTTTTCAAGGTTGATTATAGAGCTTTTTATGCATTCTTGGGACCTCATGAGTTGTTTTTTAGGTGTTAAAATGATATTGACACATGCTTGAGATGTTGTGACACTCTGACGGATTTCGTGGGGCCTTTCCTTGACCTATGTGATAAATGACATGTCAATTAGCCCCAAATCGCTAATTGTTACTATTGTGGTTAATTAAGTTTGGTTGAGATTAATGAGATCATTATTTCCGCCTTAAATGCAGACTCTATCTGTTACAGTTTAGGGATGGTATTTCTCATGACTCGTAAACCCATATTTTGATATATATATTACACAACCTAAACTTTTGAATATATATTTTGTTAAGCAGCTTGTGTAACTACTTATTTGTTTATATGGTGTAATATAATGTTTTGGCTACAATTTACTATAATTTACATTTCAGTTTTCAAACTTATTATAACACTCTCATCCATTAAAATATACTAGAATTTGATTTATTTAATTTCACATTTATATTATTAATATAATACAAGCTAAATATTACTGAAGCACAAAATATCTTCACCAAAATTTTTTAGTTGTATGCATATAATATACGAGTCAAGAATTTTATATGCAAGCAACACTTGATGAACAATTGCATAAAATGACATATTGGTTGTGGCACATGTTAATTTTTTTCCTATTAATCACATATATAAACTTTAAGAGTTTCATATGAATGAAGCACCAATAAGCGATGAGAGCTTTACATACAAAACAACAAAAGAGGAATAGTCGTATAACACAACATTAATATATATATCCATGCGACACATATGAAAATTCCTTTCACTAATCAATTCTCTATAAATTTTAAGAGATTTATATGCTGTTATTGTGAAAATTATTTCAACTTCAAACAAGAAAATTGCAATATTATATAGATATGTATGTGTTAAGTTAATTGACAATATTCAGGTAATATATCAAACTCTTATATTCAAAAATAAAATAAAATTATGAACTCTTACTTTGGACATGATAATCAAAATAAATCGAGATATAAATATTGATCGTACTTGCTTTCAATAAAAAAAGTAAGGATCAATTATATTAACGTATAGAAACGTTAAGTAAGGATTAATGAACATATGATACAAAAAAATTACATATAAGAATCAATTTATATTATTTGTAGTAATTATCCGAAATATAACACCAATAAAATACAAAATTAGACTACGAACATTTCTATAATTGTGTAGGACAAAAATATAACCACTTAACCACTTAACAATTTAACAATTTAACAATTAATATCTAATGAGTACAAAATACTAAAAAATATGTGTAAAAAATTGAGAGGATGGAACAATTTGAACCTTAAATAATTAAAATATATCTATAATTTTGAAAAACAAGACAAGTGAAGCTTTTGCATCTTATTACATATCAAATTTTAAAAATAATATGATAAATTGTTCGTAATAAGAAATCCCACTGCCACCATAACATAATTTCTATGTTGATTACTCTAACAATTATTTTATATAAACCGATAAAATACAAAACTAGACTACGAGCATATAAATAAATGCCAAAAAATAAAAATAAACACATAACAATTTAATAATTAATATCTAATATGAGTACAAAAAACTAAAAAAATAATATAAGAAGAATATTATAAATAAGAAAAAAAAGGCTGACAATAGAATAAAATTGTGAATTAAAAGAGAAAGAAACAATGAAATCATAAACTAATTTGGTGGGAGAATACATAGAGGTTACATTTGAATCATTTTCACTACTACTGATCATTTGTATTCTCATCATCAAACAATTCTTGTTTTTCTTACAAGAAAATTTCCTCAAAGTGTTATGCTACAGGGTTCTTGAATTCTATTTTTCAGCAGGAATTGACAAATAATAATCTACTTTCTTCGATTAACAATAATAGTTGCTTTAAAAATTTATTAAAATTTCCTCAAAGTGTTATGCTACAAGCTTCTTGAGTTCTATTTTTCCAGCAGAGATTGACAAATAATAATCTACTTCCTTCGATTCACAATAATTCCTTCGATTCACAATAATAATCATTTTAAAAATTTATTAAAATTTCATTTTAATTGATACATTGTGATAATTTAGCAATATATGAAGAAATTTATTATATTACCCTTATTTATTGTTTACGGGTAATATACACACTAATTAAAAAAGGTGACAATATGACTAGTTATTGTTAGAATAATATTGAAATTTAGAGTTGTATTTAATCATCAATTTAACTAATAACAATACTTTTTAATATTCATGAATTCTCATAAGACGATTATTATTGTGAACCGAATGAAATAATATATTACTCATGTGATAATTAAAAAAGATTGGTTGCATGTTTTCTTTACATAAATTTTCTTTTCCTTTTTCAGGTCCATCGGTAAAAGAATTAAAAGTAGCTAACCTTTTTTCTTGTGTTCATTCTTTTAAGCAGGGAGTACCACTTTTTAGGATTTCTGAACAGCCCTTTGACCGTGGTCTCAGTCACAAAGCCTTTCCCTAATTCACTTTTAATTTGACCCTGCATTTCCTTCAACTTTATTGTTATTAGTTGATGAGCTTAGGAAATTTTTGGCATAGACAATTAAAAATATTTACACGGATGCCATGAGGAGCTTTTTTTTTTCTTTCTAATTTTGTCTCTTAAATTTGCTTTTCAACTTTTGGCATAAGCCTATATTCTAAAGCGGGCTTATTTGATGGTGTAAATTGTGTAATGGGGCATTAAAAATTTAAAACTATGGAAGTTCCCCTCAAGAGCATCATGGCTCAGTTTTTGTATATTGCTATTTCATGAAAATTGAGGAGGAATGGTTTCTAGAGCCTAAAATCCATATAATTTTTGGTGGAAAAAAAATTCTAATTTCCTTCAATTATCTTTAACCGATTGAAAAGGTAATCAAGAATTAACAAAATAACTGTGATGTAGTCATAGCCTTGCCACTTATCTAAATTTTATTTGTTGTCGAATATAAAAAGAGGGAATTTTGGATCTGACCATCAAATGTTAAACTCGTCCAAATAAAATAAAATATAAGAATAATATACATATACGCGGTACTACAAAATTTATATAAAAATGTGTGACACTCCTTATTTAAATACCTCCACGCGCTCAGCTCCTTTGCAGAATACACGCAATCCACATACCGAACGAACCACCTAAACCCGGTATAAATACCTCTAAACTCCCGCTAAAATTATTTTGAAGTTTCAGTTCTTAGTTCGAAGAGTGCTCCGGCAGCAGATTTCTTCGATTCCGTCGATTACTCCGGCAGAAGATTTATTATTTTTCATATATTCCTCCTCAAAACCTCGGTTCAGATTTTTGATTAAGAGTTCCAGAGTCAGATTCCTAGGGTGATATTGCATTTTGACGACGAAATTCCCGATTGCATTTCGACGAAGAAATTCTAGAACTGAGCACTTGAAGCAGATAACCTAAATTTGAACAATTTTTTCTCGGATCATCATCTGTGATTTCGGAATGAATAAATTGGTAGGATTATCAGGCCTGAAGAGTTTGGACAATTTCAAATCTCTATCAGGAGCATCTGGTTCGGGAATCGCGAAAACGTATTCCATCTCTTCTCGCTCATCTACTGATTCAATTTCGTTAGGAAGTTTCGCTAATTTGAAGCTCACTGCAGGTTTTCTCGTGATTCTTTTGTGATTTAATTAAGTTATCGTCCTTGTGTGTGATGAAATGCGTAACTGATTTGCTTATTTGCAGAGAAATTGGTTAAAGAGCAAGCTTCCGCGAAAACTGATCTCGACTTGGCGGTATATACCAACATCTCTCAATTTTATGCACAAATGTGTATTGCGTACACACTTATACTCACACACACAACACCTACGTACTTGTAGATCTAAAGAAGCTACTTTCCGGTAGGCTCAGTAATATATTTATACAAAATGTTGAAGAATTTAGTGTTGTTATGCGTGAAGCTTGATCTGATTATGTTTTTTTTTGATAATTTTAGAACTCTAAGCTGAAGAAATTAACTGAGCACATTCATGTGCTGGAGGAGAAGTTGCAGACTGCATTTAATGAAAATGCAAAGCTCAGGGCGAGGCAGAAAGAAGATGAGAAACTTTGGAGAGGATTGGAATCGAAATTCTCTTCCACAAAGGCTTTGTCTGATCAACTTACTGAAACACTGCATCATTTAGCTGGACAGGTTCAGGACGGTGAGTACCATTTCACATGATTATTACAAATTAATTTTGTGTATTGGATATTTCATGGTAGTCATTTTTTGAATATATGCACTTACAGCCGAGAGAGATAAAGAATTTTTTGCAAACAAATTGTGTACATCAACGGCGGCTCTTGATAGTTTGCATGATCAGATGAAGTCTCTATCTTTGAAGCTGCAGTCTTCAGATGAATCTCTTAGAAATTGTAAGATACTGCATTTCCAAATTGACATAAAACAATAATACTAATTGGTATGGGGGCTAAGGATTTGTACTTACCACCGTTTCTTTTATAAAAAGCAAGTGTTCTAGCTGCACATATCTCTGTTATTATGATAGGATTCATTTTTGGATGCAGGTGAAAAGGAACTGCAGGAACTTAGCATTGAGAAAGAGGAAAGGGAAAAATTCTTTAGAGATGAACGATACGGATTTCTAAGTGTAAATGAGGAAAAAGGTAAATTTTCTGGTAATTGCAATATCAACTCAATTTTATAAATTCCATAGATTGTTCAGCTGGGTGGTAGTTTCGGCGGAACTATGACAGGAGAAGTTCAGTTTATGATTTATAGAATTCATTCATTGAGGTTGTAAATTAGCCTAACGGGAATTGCTAAAATTCATAGTTTTGAAACTGTTGCAATGGGATTTAATGCTCATGCATGTTCTTTCCTTGTCTTTGAGAAAGTGAAATTGCCTCATAAAATGGTAACCAGAAACTGGATAGACGTCATATATTAAAACTGAGTAATTAGCCGAGTTGCTAGTTCCAGTTATTGAGGATTGAGGCCTTTCTGTTTCAATTTTCTGGAGTATTTGTAACTGTCACTCTCTTTGCAGTTGACCTCTTCTTTATATATGTAGACACGTCTTAGAGGTTTTTTATTTCTTATTTCGTCGTATTTTGTTTATGTACTTATTACAAAATATATGACTATTATTGAACTTTAAAGGCTAAACTTGAAACTTTATCTAATTAAAGATTGGCATGGTTAGTTGATTTTTGCAAACAACAGATCAGGTGACTGCTACTGGTACTCTTTAAATAGTATAATGTTGAAAATTGTTTGTCCAACAAAACTGGAATTACATAAATTTAGAATTTGAAAATATTTTAAGTTGACTTCTAACAAGTCCTTACAGGAAAGGCCGTACCAGTTGCTAAATGCAGTCGTTTCAGAGGGAACTGGTGTTAATGCCTATGCATGCCAAACATAGTAGTTATGTACTTATGTGACATATTATTGCTCTGAAATTTGTCCAAAGGTACACGGAGCTTCCTACCTAGTGAGGACAAATATTATTAAGGGCTAAAATTGGAGTTTTTATGACCAAGTTTGCAACCAGGAGCTGGAGCTCTGCTAATGGGCCACCTAAACCCAGGGCTTTTGAGTAGAAGGAATTTTAAGGTTACCTGTTAGCAGGGGTGGGATGGGGGTTGGGCAGGGAGGGGGGAGGGAAAGGACTTTATTCTCTTTTTAGCATTACTGTCTTCCTCACGGTCATATTTTCCCAGCTCACCGGTGTGCCGTGTGGAGTAGGAAATACTACTCATCCAGGAAAAAACATAATTTTCCAAGAAGTTATAAGGTTGATGGTTGTTGCTTGATATATCTTAGAATTCCATGATTTGAAAAAACTACTCGGATCTCCTAAGAAACAGATATTGAATAATACAAATGTTAAATGTTTTACCAGTTTTCATGTTTCAACATTATAATGCAAATTTCAAAGAGAACGTACATGCAAATTCTTGTGCCACTTTGGACGCCAGTCAATAACTTTCATAAACTTATAATTCTCCCCTTTTACCGAAATTTCCTGGACTTTAGAAAGGGAGTGATTATTATTTTGGAATTTACAACAAGACTTAAGTGTGACATTCTTTGTTGGGCAGAGGAAGTAATATCAATTGGAATCTGGAAAGTTATGAATTTTAGTTCAGATGGGAGGTCATGTTTCTTTTTCATTTTGCTTATTTGAAGGGTTCTTACCTGGACTCTTGTCAACACCTTTATCTTGCACATTTGACACGAGATAACATCTTTTGGTGCAAAGATGTTCTACAAGAGAAACAGCAAAATATTTCTCCCCTTTATTAAATTTTCTTTTTGTAGAGACCTTGATTAAAAAGCTTGAAGAAACTATTGCATCTAAAGGATCAGATGTGGAGAATTTGAATTCAATGTTGGAAGGTTTGCAACTTGAGTTAAGGCTAAAGGAAGATGACTTCAAACATTTGAGCAGTTCCAAGGAGATATTGGAGAATGAAAAGACTGATCTTCTAGCATCCAACCAACAGTTCGCCAAAAAATTAGACATCTCCTTACAGGAGATAAAGAACTTTAAAGAATTAGTCAATATGCTAGTTGTGACCTTAACTGAATTCGATAATCAAACTCTGGCAATTTCAGGCAATGCCATGCATCTCATCACTTTGTTTGATTCTTGCTTAAAGTTGGTTCAGGAGGGAAGGGACCTTGGTGCTAAGTGTGCTCAACAGAAATATTGTCAGCTCCATGATCAATTCTTACATGCTACATCAGAAATGGATAAACTGAAGTCTGTCAATCAAGAATTGAAAAGTAAGGTAATGGATTTACAAAAAGAAGGAGAATTTGCGATGGTACAACATGCAGAAGAATGTCGCTTAGCAGAAGAAAGAATTCAGAGATTAGAATCTAAAGCTGAAAGTCTTCTTTCCAATAAGAAGGATTTAGAAACATTGGCCACCACATTGGAGGAGAAAATTATGACTACTACCAGAAGTGCTCAATTATCTGAGACACAAATGGTGAATTACATAACCTTATCTAGGATTTATGTTATACTGTTACATTTAACGTTTTAACATATTATCAATTTTTATTGCAGAAAGAATCATTGCTGAAAGTATCGGAATTAGAAATTGGGAATAAACAGGAATCTGAAAAACTGCAAGCAGAGATACGGGCAAAAGAAGAAGAATTAAATACTTTCCAAAAGGAGATAGAGAAGCATGAAAAGATTTTGGATGCACAGGAGAAACAAGTAAATCATCTTCAAACCATATTAGAGGAGAAGGATAGTGTCATTCTACAATATAAGGACAGAGAGAAACAGTTGGAAGATCAGATGGCCAAGGTTCTTCAAACAAATAAAATTTTGATTTGTACGTTCTCTTTCACGAATTTTAAGTGGTCTTTATGAACATTGGTGAATGCAGATTCAAGAGTTGCTGGCTGAGGCTGAAACTAACTTCGCAGAAACTAAGAAGCAGCATGACCAGATGTTAGAGAGTAAACAGTTAGAACTGTCAAGGCACTTAAAGGAAATATCTCAGAAAAATGATCAGGTCCTGTACTCTATCATCATATACAAGTGTAATTTTTTTCATTTTGTTTTTCTATCATTTATAACTGACTACATTGAGAGGAATTTGATCAGGCTATTAATGACATTCGGAGGAAGTATGAAGTGGAGAAGCTGGAAAGTATTAATCTTGTGAAAGAAAAGGTTTGTCCATTACCTTTCTCTTGTTATATGAATTCATACTTATATGTTAACCTCTCAGGCGAGTAAAGATATCCATGAAATGGAAAGAAAATGTGACGAAAAGCTTGCAGAATGTAAGTATGAATCGGAACAGTATTTGATGCGTATACAGGAAGAACAAGCTTCTTTGGTATGTCCTCCTCTGTTTGAAAGTTGATTTATTTTTTTCTTTTTAGCTGGTTTTAAAGGTAAAGATGTATATCTAACTTTGGAATCCCTCTATCCCAAACCATAAGATCATTTTTGAGTTTTGAAATGTTAATTTCAATCATTGTAAACTTAAAAATGGCATGATTCATTTAAGTATCTTAAGAAATTTTGAAGCCTATAATTAGAAGTACATTTTCAGTAGTTTACGATAGTTAAAATTATTTGATCTAAATAAGGTAGCATGAAGTTCATTGCCGTTACCCAAATTCGTATGTAAAGTTAAGGATTGTTCCAAGTAAAGTTGTCTTTGAACATTGACATTTTGTAAACGTCTCTCTACCTTTAGAACAGAAAATGTATCAAACAATGTTGCAGTTCAAAACTGTATGATTGTTAATATGTAGATTGTATATGGTTAGTAATGCGATTAAGGCAATGTTAGTATCTTATAAGTTGATCTTGGGCTCTTTATCTTCTCATAGTTTTAGTCAAAGGTGTCCAGTTTGGACCTTTCTAGTTGTTTATTTATTATATACGTTTACAACAGTGAGCACCTTGAGATATGAAACAGATTCCCACAAGACTATAACATATTACCACATTAAAAGAAAAGGTCCATGGCTTTCATTTTCCACACAAAAATGTTCAGGAACTTTTCGCATACTTTTGTCAGATACCATTTAATTTTGGTAGGCCACGGGTAATTACAATCTCCAACTATAGTGGAATTCAGGCTATCTAACTATAATAATTACAATTTGTCAGATATCTGAATGTAGATTGTTTTCATTCAATTCCTGTCGTATGGAACAGATGATTTGGATCACACTTTATACATGTGTCTTACCACGTTTTTCTGTGAAATATAATTCTGCATAACTCAGTATTCCATATTGTAGGTTACCCGTATTCAACAAGAGAATGATCGAAAGGAATCAAATCTTATATATAGACACAGCGAAGAGCTTAAGAGAACCCATCTTCAAGCTGAAAATCAATTAAGAGTGGTAAATGAGTCTTTGAGTGGATACTTGAGTTGTTAGCTCGTGACCTATCCTAGAGCATTCTACTTAATCACTGCATGGTACTTTCAGCAAACAACGTCAATCAGGAAAGAACATGAGGCTCAATTACAAGCTTTGAGGGACCAACATGAAGATGAATGCAGGAAACTTCAGGAGGAATTGGCTATCCAAAGAACCAAAGTGAGTAGTTTCGCTAGCTCCTTTACAATTGATCTCCTAACTTCCCTAATATGATTGTGCTCTATGACAGGAAGAGAGGCAGAGGGCCTTGTTACAGTTGCAATGGAAAGTTATGGGTGACAACCCACAAGAGGATCAAGAAGTAGAATCTAAAAAGGTTCCAATTGATAGATAAATAACCCCTGCCCCCTGCCCCATTTCTCTGATCTTTTGAGCATGTCTCTCTAGGTGTTACTGTAATGTCGATCTCTCATATTTCCTTTATTTAACACTTGGGTAGATGATTTCAAAATATTATCTAACCATTTAGCGTGGCATCACCCAAAGCTTCAGTTAAACATACACATAAATGTACAAATGTGTGTGTGCACACACATATTGATAGGTAATTTCAGCTCCAAGTAAAAAAAATTGGAACAAGTGATGATGAAATTCTCTGTCAAGTGCTGCCATTTCTCCATCCCTCTGGTTCTTAATATATTATACTCCTTTGTAACACAAAAAGAATCCCTTCCGCAAGTCTTCTTGATCTGAGGAAAAAAGAGTTGTGTATTGTGTGAAGGTGGTATACTACTATACAGAGCCCGCAAATTTACCATAACAATTCCTTATCATGTCTTCACTAGTAAACTGCACAACAAGTAATTACCATGGCAATTCTGTTGTCATGTCACTAATTAGTAAACCTAAGCACTATTAAGATAAAAATGGAGCTAAAAAATTAAAATCCATCCATGAACTGTGTAAAGTTTATATATGGGATTCTTTTCTTGAAATGGGCAGCAAATTGATGTTCACAACATATTGATAGAATTTTCAGTTTTTTCAGCTTACTAAAGGGTACATTTGATGGTCTAATGTTGTGTTAAAAAGTTACTTTTGAAGTGAGAAATGTTATTGCAACCTTTTGAATCATTGTGATGGTATATCTAAATATTGTGTACCTTATAAAGAGGCAATAACTATATTAGCTCATATTGTCACAGAACTATTCTGTTTTGGCTACCAAGATCAGAAAATCTGATAGTGGCAAAAGGGATCAGCATGCTATGGTTAGAACAGACGATGAAGAAGAAATGGTGATAAAGAAGAGACCGATAATTTTCTCCCATTTAGACTTGTCAACTATAAATTTTGGTTACATGTTTTCTCTCTTATTTCTGATTTTATTTATTTATAGAATTCACCTTATCTGAGAGCAACACAGACTCCAGTCTCAAATTTAATAAAGAAAGTGGATAACCGTAACTCAGGAAGCATAATGAGTTTTCCCAAACACAGTAAGAAGGTTAGTTACTTCATTATTGCACTAACTTGTGCAGTATACATAAGGGATTATAAATATGTCACCTATGTGATATAGTGTGTAAGGAATTTGAGGATATAAAGTACAAATTAACTTACTGCACTTATAGCATTTCTTGTCCTGAAACATGGCAGGTAACCCGGCGAGAATATGAAATTGAAACATCAAATGGCAGAACAATAACAAAAAGAAGAAGAACAAAAAGTACAGTCATGTTTGAGGTATGTATTGATGCTCATAGTCATAATTGTCAGTGCATAATTTCCAACGATCTTGGAAGAATTTTTATACCCAAACTTTACTGATAACATATGTGTGTTATTAGGATCCAAGAAAAAACCAGAGGAGGAAAACGCCAAAAGGAAATAGCCCCAGAGATATTGTCAAAGTAATTTACCTCAAATAATCTTTTTTAGGTTCTTAATGTTCATATTCTTCGTGCTTCTGTTTTGGATTGTCTGTAGAAGGTCTTTAATATTAATTCTTTGGGAGGTTATTGCCTTGTTAAGATGAGTACAAGCTATTATTACTACGAAAACAATTATAAATTTTGCTTTACGCAAAGACATTTAAACCAGATTTACTCTCAGTTCTATTTTGGTGGTCCATGTTTGAAACTGGATCTAGCTAGTTGGAAATTAGATAGCACACAAGTATACGTAACCAACTTAGCTACATATATGAGCAACTCTATAATTAGAGCAGTCTTAAATTATGATGATTTGTATCGATCAGGGTTGTCTGTTAAAGTTTCTTCTCCTTACTATAAACAATGATCATGTATTTTAGTTTCTACTGAACCCATTATCTAAATTATATGCAGGGAATCAGGGGAGGCAGTCACCAAAAGCCTTCCAATATGGGTGATTTGTTCACAGAAGGTTCTTTGAATCCTTATACAGATGATCCTTATGCATTTGATTAAAGGTACTTCATGTTCATTCTAGTCCCGTTCTTCTAGTATATATCATAAATTATTATGCTTTCTCCGTATTGTAAACAATGGCATTTTATCAATTATTTTTATATTATTAATCACCATGATGTGTCAGAGTATAGTACATAATGTAGTACATAAAGTTCATTGGTTGTCGCTTCTTAGATATGAGGGTCAACTTTGCAAGTCTCGCAGTCTCTAACAAAGGTTGGATTGGAATTGAAAAGATGGGATGGGCTTAGATTATCAACCTGTTCTTTGAACATACATCATTGAATGCTTATTTCAGAAACTCCAATCTAGAGTAGCCTCTTTCTCTTAGCAGCTACTCCCTTAATTCCAAAATTAGAGATATATTTCAATTTGATTACATTCTTAAAATCCTAAGATTCAGTTATTGTGCGGATATATTACGATTATGAAATTATAAAGTTTGTATTCACAACTACTTGTCAAGTACCTTATAGTGTTTACATTTTTACTAATCACAACTACGTGAATTCATATCAAATTTGAATTCACAGGATTTCACGAGCAAATTAGTTATGAAGGCAAATGTATCTTTAATTTTGGAGTGGAGGGAGTATCAGGTTCACTGTTTACAATAGGTGGAACTTTAAATAGGAAGTTCAGATCTCTACTCAGCTTTCAGACCTCGTGAGCTCATACATATTTTATGTATGATAAAGTTGTCAGAAAGACAATCCTCCACCTGATTAAGGAAAAAGGCAGATAAAAGAAATGGAAATATAAGGAGGGATTCTGAAAACACATTAAACCTAGTTCACGAATGTATACATACAAGACACCTATGGCTTATGTCTTCCTCTTGTTATGGTCTATGCCTATATATGCAATCCTGTTTCTTTTTTATTTTCACATGCATACATTAGTAACAATATGCAATAAACATATATGTTCATCCATATTTTATTAGTTTTAGATTATTGTAGGTCTTTGTTCCAAGATCTAGTGGTAAAATGGAATTTGAAATAGTCCCAGATCAAGTCAAATGCTAAATAAACAAGGTTCAGTCAAGATCCATACACTCAATGTTTTTGGGTCAAATTGGTCTCAACATGTTTATCAAGTTGTTTACTGGCCCTTCTAGACTCCCTTGAAATTGGTGCTACAAGTTTCACATGTTATGAAGGTGATGACCCAAGATCCTGAGGAACTTTTTGATAATGTGCAAACCCAACATGTTGAGCGTTCAGAAGTTCATAAGTGTGGCTCATGGAAAAAACCTTTGGTGTGTTTGGTTCATGCTAGGAATGAAAATGGAGTGGATGGAGGGAAGAAAATTTGGTGGTGGAACGGAAGGATGATGAAAAAATGAGGAAGTTTATGAATGAAAAAAATATGAATGGTAATGGGCTATCCTACCTAAAATGGCAAGGATTGCCCATTCTCTCGTGCATCATATTTCTCATATCCTAAACTCCTCATCATCCTTCCCTACGACCACCATTTTTCTTCCTTTAATATATTGTCACATTCACTCTCCAAACTAAACATATCATTAATGTATTGAGAGTATAAGTTGGTTATATTGGCGATATCAAGACTCAAATGTTTAAGGGAAAACTTCTTATCTTAAAGTACTTGTGACTTGACCTAGTACACATGAATGAGCCCAGATTAAACATTTGGGTCAAGTTTGGAGGCAACAGGTGTAGAGTCATTTCATTGTAATTTGTTTCAAAAATGGGATTTTTCCTAGGTGATGTGCTTATACATATATACAATGTGAAAATATAATTTATAGATTCATTTGTCTGTTTATATGTTTACCTGAACAATTATATACTGTATTCAAGTAGGTGTTGTGATTTAAGGTTCTCTTGGTTGGTATACTAAGGTCTCTGAAGCTCCTACTCCTATCTAACTTGTTTACCTTGGCTCATGTCACTGGTCGAATCCTGATGGTCACTTTTTTCACTCGATTGTCTCATGCCAGATCTAATTAAATCAGATTTGATTGGTGGTTTTATAGAAGACATACAGTATTCTACGTAGTATAAAATATTGGTTTCTGAAAAATGCTTTATATTGTATATGTTCTTGAGTCGAGGTCTTGTGCCTTGAAAGTTGAAACCCTGCTTCATAAACTCTTGCAGCTATCCCTCTTGACTGCATCTTTTGGTGTGCCATTGTCAATTGATGATTAGTCAGATTGATACATAATTTCTCCTTGTTAATAACCTAGTAATCCTGTCACTTAGCTCGGTTGCATTCTCAAGTCATTGCAACGAAAAGCTGGTACCGCATTGAGCCTTCTGTCACCCACAGGTCACTTGACTTTAAAACTAGTCTTATAGGCTTAAGTTCTAGTCCTAGTACAGTTAGCATTAAATTCATATCCTTGAAACATAACTGTAAAACTATAAATTGACTATCCTGAGATGCAAGGTATAATTTAGCTGGCTCTGCAAATGTCATCTTTTACTACCGAACCCCAATGCAAATAAATATCAGTCTAGAATTCCCATTCCTTGAACTGCTAAAAGTTGTTGGTCTCAACCTAAGATTCTAAGCGACACAATATTCATATCTATAGTTGGGGTCCA
This sequence comes from Centella asiatica, assembly GCA_014636745.2. Taxonomy (NCBI): domain Eukaryota; kingdom Viridiplantae; phylum Streptophyta; class Magnoliopsida; order Apiales; family Apiaceae; genus Centella; species Centella asiatica. The sequence goes on from CM025786.1 coordinate 11,889,772, forward strand.
ATCATAAATTCATGTATCTGCTGTTGCTGTTAGATTGAGTTGAAAGTTGGGACAGTGTGCGGTGTCTTCCGTCCAATTTAACTTTTAATTATGCTTTGTATCAATTTAACTTATAGTTATGCTTTGTATTTCTACAGTTTGCAGGATCCATGAGAATTACCACTCAAAAGCAGTCTTGCATCAAACCTCATTGATCACAAGGGCTTGGACTATATGTATCCTTCTCGCTCCAATAGCGCTAGTGCTTTTCATTTGTATGTACCTTTCTTTGTATCACAATGTCAACACATGTATAAATTCTAAGATCTAAACTCTTCCATGGGTGAAACTGTAAATGGCTTTTGAAATGTTTGAAAACATTATGATTGTATTGAAATGCTCAGTAAGAATATAATTGCTAGCAACTGATATCAAAACAACGAAACATCATTACTTTGATATTATTCTAGTGTTATCTAATCGCGATAGCTCAATTGTGGATGCCACAAGAAGTTGGTAATCAGGGGCAAAGCCACCACCCGGGCTAATAATATTTTTTTTTTTTAATTCCTAACCTACCTCGGTTGGGGGCTTGATATAAATTAAGTGTTTATTCTATATTTTCTTTGTTGGTATTCTTAATTAATCTCCAATACCATTCTTTTTTGCCTCTTTTTTCTCAATTATGTCTCCATTGTTTGTGAACAACCGTCTATTTTAAAATTATATTTGTTCTGCAATTCTTGTAAAATTAAAAAAATTCTTATCAATTTATACATTGTTCTAAATTAGTTTCAAAGAAATTGTATAAAATCAAATAAATCAAGAATGAAGTACATATTATATAAGTGCATGTCTTCTTAACTACAAGCATGCATGTGATTGAAATATTGAAACTAAACCAAAAGTAACATTAAATACTTTTGTGAAAATTGTACACGTGTTAAAAAACTCAAAAATTTATCTTATTATTGTAAATTTAAAAATGACTAAACTAGTTAAGCTCATTAACAATTTAAAATAAAAATATGTTTCGTAAAATAATGTTTATTATGAAATATAAACTGAACAAAAAATTCATAACATTAATCTGGGCATGTTTATTTTTTATGATATCTATTTTGGATTGGGCGACGCTAAATTCCTGGATTCGGCACTGTTGGTAATGGCAACGGCTAGAGGTGAACGCGGTTTTCAGTATATATTATTAGTGGTAGGTTTACCTTTCCTATTCATTTATGCAATTTTTGTGTTAGCCGTTTCATTGTTAAGAAATGTCACAGTAAGGTCTTGGCAAACAATAATCGCATATTTCCCTTTCTAAATTAATTGGACTTTCTCGGTTCCAAAATTAAAAACTGGTTTTGAATTCTTTAAGCAAAATGATCATATTAAATTTTAAATTAATGTTGATTTAATAAATATAATTATTATAATATTGTACTTTCTGACAAAAAAAATTATTAAAATATAATTTGTATTTAAAATTTTCATAAATTATATTAATTTTGAGATTCAATAAATTAAAATGTATTTTTAATTTTAGAACAAAAAGAATAGATAACTAATTTTATTAAAATATAAGTATTATGAAATTAATTTATCTTGTATCGAGAGAGTTTTTCTGCTTATAAAATATGATACTATTTAGTTAGAGTTCAAATAAATTACATGATAATCAATAATTTAACAAAAAAAACAAGAGAAAACAAAAAAGCATTATAGGACTCAGGGCCGAATCTGTGCCACACCGCCATCTACACACACAAACGGTTCAAATTCAGGCAAACAGAGGGCCGTTCTTTTTTTTTTTTTTACTTTTTTTAAATATGATTTTTAGTTAAAATTTAATTTGTAATTAAAACTTTCAAGGTTATAAAAATTTTAAAAGTTACTTTTTAAAATAAATTAGAATTTTGACTTAAAATTAAAAATTTAGTAAAAAAGTTAAAAATTATCCAATTGAGAATGATTTTTTTATTAAAATAAATTATAAAATCATTAAAATAGACATTATCAAATAGATAGTAACTTTTGTTCAAGAATAATATTATATTTACATTTAGTTAAACTTACTTTTACAAAAAATTACAGTATTAAAATTCTTACATTTTCAAAACTAAGAATTTCTTACCTCTCATATTTTGACTAAACATCAAGAGTAAAGTGATATAAAAAATAAAAACAAACGCTCCAAAACTATTTTGTAATTAGAAAGTATATTTTCCCCGTCAAAAAGTTGGAAAAGAACAGAACCAAGTCAAAATAGGAGAGGGGGGAGAGAGAGAGAGAGAGAGAGAGAGAGAGAATGGTATGTGCAACTTCATTCAACACATCAGCACTGTTGGTACAGAATCGAATCGGTCACAACACAACCCGCTGTTTCTTCAAACCCTCCTTCACTCAATCCTTTAATCGCTTTTTCCCTTCAAAAGTTCGATCCTCTTCCGCTTTCCGCCTTCAATTTAAACCGGTAATTGCAAGTATTTTATTTGTTGATTATGTACATTTCATCCACTTATTGATTAATCGGATTGTTTGCATTTGTTTCCCCTACCCTCTAAATTTTTGTATTGAATTTCAGCATTAATAGCATGGAAGAAGTAGAAGTAGTCATATGTAACTTTGTATGTTCCTCTGTATAAATTCTCTATTATTTATCTCTAATGAAAATTTAAAACCCTAAACTTCTATTTTGGGTGATTTATTTGTTTTTTTATTCAGGGAAACGCAATCTTTCTAGGTTCCGAAAATGTTGATTTGAAAACTATATGTTTTTTTTAAAACCACTATTAAATAGATAACTCAAGTTGGTTAGAACTTTATCTGGGTTAGAGTGATACTAAAGAAATTAAAAAACAAGGGCATGTTATCAAAATTAATGTTCATGGTTGTGGGACAAATGATAGAGGAAGTTGTATAATTAGTCAATTCAAATCACAATATGTATTCTAGGATTTCACAAATCGATTAGGAATAATGTTTCATGAATGTGGCACTACCAAAATTGCATCAATATTGACCCATTTATAGGGTTAATTCTCAAAAATCTGTCTAGTATCAAATGTTTTGCAAGTGATTACTTTCCCTAGATTGATTTATATTGTTTAGTGTCAAATTAGTGTGGACCCTTATTTTAAGGAAATTATTTCTATTTTGTTATGTTTGACAAAACTTAGTACATTGTCTAGGATATAAATGGTAAGGATCAGTAAAACCAGTTATGGCGGAGAGAACCAACATTTACATCATGTCATTTATGACATCTTACCATTTGAATTTACTAAATCAACATCTAAGTTAGGAATTATATATATATAGTGTGTGTGTGTGTCTGTCTGTGACTTCTTAATAAGAAAATGATTGTAATATTGTATTAAGGCATGGTTTTACTTAATATATTTTCCCCTTTATTAAGCCTATCAAGCAAGTGATTGCTTTCCCTAGTTTGATTTATATTGTTTAGTGTTGAATTAGTGTGAACCCTTCTTTTAAGGAAATTATGTTAGGTTTGACAAAAATTAGTACATTGTCTAGGATATAAATGATAAGGATCAGTAAAACCAGCTATGGTGGAGAGAACCGACATTTCCATCATGGCATTTATGACATGATTGGAGCTTTTTTGAGTAGAGGCTAATACATATAATTTAATTTGAGCTCTTCCTCTTATATGTATAAAGAAAAGATAATATGATTGTCTTATGCTTTCACCTTCTTGAGAAAATGTATAATGCCGCTTATAACTAGTAAAGATATGCTCAGAATGGCAAGATTAGACCAAGTCTGCCAGTGTTTGTGACTGCATTAATATTTTTTGGTTTTCCAGTATTCACACTTTTCATTTGTTTCATTTTAGGATCATGTTTTGGATGATGGTGAAGTGACCACCAAGAAGGATATATTAGCTTGTCCCATTTGCTATGAGCCATTAAGTTGGACTGGTGGTAGGCACTTATCTGTGTAAGTGATCATTGCTATATTTGTGCCATAGATATTCTTGTGACTTGGACTTCTGGTAGATGAACAAAATAGTGAAGGAATTAAGGGAAGAAAGGAAAAGAAAGTAGAGGAAATGTAGATTCAAGAAAATTTCTCAGTGAGAGATAGAGAGTTGTTTGAGAATAGAAACAAAAATAGCAAATGAGAAGTTTGAGAATTGCAAATACATATGCTTGGCATCTTTTTTCTGGCAGTTCCTCTGTCTATTCTACTAATGTTACCTAAAGAAACAGAAATAGTATTGAGAGGAAATTTGCAATTACAAAAGCATGGCTTCCATTGGGAGCAAGAAGAGATGAAAGAATTGATACCTAATTTATATGTATCTTTGTGTAAAATAAATCATTTTAACATATTATATGATTAATTAATTTATGTAGGTTATTAGATATTTCCTTGAATAGGATAATTATTAGAATTGTAGAAATTATATAATTGGTGCACCAGATTATTATTAGGAATGATAACATTTCATTAGGACCTCTATTTAAAGGATTACATCCTTCAATTTTATCAGATTAATAATTATTTTGATGACTTGATTTTTTCGATATTTATTATAATTTGGTTCTAAGAGTTGTGGTTTAGGTAGGTTTTGTTCTTGATTTATCCCTTTATTAAAATTTATTATTCTTCCTTCTCTAATATATCCTCCAGCAAATTGGTATCAAGATCCAAGGTTCCTTTCCGTTTTTCGATTGATCCAATATCTTTCTAACCTTTGGAGGCTTTTAATTTTGTATAAGTAATGTTAAAAAATTGACATAAGTACCCGAAGCTAGTAGTTTTGTGGAGAAATTATTGTGTTTCATAGTCCCAAATCTGTCTGATGTTCATTTTTAAATAATTCCAGATTCCTTAGTACATTTCACAGGAACTATGCATTAGACACTATTCAATGATATAGTGTTTGCACTAATGTCTGTTGCCCATTGCTGCTGTTTGTCATGAATGGACTGTTGATCTATAGCTACAAATGCTAGACAGCCTTACCCCAATCCTAAACCCAACTGTTATCTTCCTCAATCATTCAAAAACCTAGCCACCAAACAGATCACTTATAACTGTGCATCAGATGCCACTGCAATCTCCATTAGACTGTTTACCCAATATCTCCATCAAACCAGTCATCCTAACTCATAGCAACCCAGATTGGACTGAACTAAATTCTTAAAAACACAGATCTCACCTGGATAGATCAGACTTAATCCAGATCGTGACTGAAGGACTTCCAATCCACCACCAGATCTTACCCTCAGATCAATGACTGGATGAGAGGACTTCCAATTTCACATACAGTTTCCTTTTCTTGCTGTCGATACTTTTAGAGTTGACTTGACGCCAACCTTTTGAACCCATTCAGACACTAAACACATGCTTTCAATCTTAGTACCTTCATGATTTTGTGAGGTGAGCCTTGAATTGCTATTAGCAATGCAGTATCTAAGTATATAACATCATAAGCCTAACACCAGGATATATTAGTAAAATTTTCTTTGCTGCCTGGTGTCTTCGGGAACTTCTATTGGCTCCCTGTCTAATTGAACCAGCTACCGCCATTTTTATGAGTTCCCTTCAAGTTTTCCTCTTTCTAGGTTCTGATGCTCATGTTTCGTGAATGTCAGACATAATAGTCTTTAATGCAAACTTTTCCTCACTTTAATCCTTGGATGAGTGGTTCACCTTATTAGCACTAAAAAAGTTTAAGTTTACACTTCCCTTCAAGTTCTCTTCCTTTTCTCCCTCAACACCAATAGATCATTGGGCTGAGATTGCTGTCCCTTCATAATTCTACGTATCAAGTTCTTTCTCTAGCATGAACTCGAGAGTCGAGACTGTCTATATACCCAGGAGGACACTTGTCCCCAGATGATAATACAATCCTTTGGTCATTTCCTTATTTCTTGGGCTCAATGTGAATTCTCATGGGACTAAAGAACAATCTGCAAAAGAGTTTCTTGGGATTACAATAAGATCCTGCAGATAAGTGATGATTGACACTAGTTAGTGCTGCAAAAGGGGCCAGTAAGACGGGAACAACCATAGTTGATACTGGAGAAAAGTTATCAGTATTTATTTGAGCCTAACAATGACTAAAATTGTACTTTAAAACTTTTGACAATCTTTCTTTTCTGAAATTGAAGTGATATGTCATGTTAATATATCACAGTATATAGACTTCTATCAAATTAGAATGAATGCACAAACTCAAGGAATTAACAGATCTAGAATAAATTTGTAGAAGAAGTTACGTGAAATCACCTAGAGATCACAAAAATTATGTGTATGGGTTAAATCAAATCCAATCAAATATGATGTTTAAGTAAATTGATGGACTAAGCTAGATGAAGCGATGATACAGCACATGTTGGTGGTCTTGGACAAAACAGATATTCACTTTTGCATGCTCTTCAATCTTTTGTTATTACTGACTTGTTTGATTTTATTGCTTTGAATTTTCTTTTGGGCTGTATAAATGTGAATAAGTAGGGAAACACAGGTAGAAAGAGATTATAGTTGGGGAGAATATATCTGAGGGGGAGAATTTAAAGAGAAATCAAGTGAACACTACTTTGCGTTTGGTTGGAATCAAATGGAATGAAAATTCATACTATCTGTTTGACCATTTATGTATATAACTCCTTCCTTTTTTCATTCCATTTCACTAAATTAAGTGTATTTTGAATCCAAGCCTCCTACATAGGTTAGCCCATTCGAACACAACCAAGATTAAACATACTCCATTATTTTTTCAATTCCCAAGCACCCTGAAATTTTCTCATCCTTACCTTCCACCTATAGTTTTTCTTCCAATGCATCCATTTCATCACCCTGCTATTTCATTCTTTCAACCAAAACACCAATCACAACATTTAGTGCACAGGAGTAGATTTTATAACAGAATTTGAGATATTGAGGTAATTCAAATGAGAGGAGGGAAGAATAAATCAGAAGTTACTGTTGCAGATTTTGTAGTTCTAATATTATGTCATTGTGGCACCTTGGAATTTAGGTGTAGCTGACAGAATTTATAGGGAATTAAGAGAAGAGAGACCTGATAAGAAAGTTGACAATTCTGTTGATTGGAGAGGAGCAAAGATCTACTTGTAGGAAGGAGTACTATGGAAACCAGATCAGTCTTCATTTTCACTGACCATCAGTATTTCTGTGTCTTACTCTCCTCCTCATAAGAAAAATAAAATGATGACTACAAATTGGGCATTTTAAATACTACCACCACCACCACTTCTATAATTGCTTGTGTTCTTTCTTAGCATTATTATTAGCATTTTCTACTCTTCTTTGTCAAAGTTAAAAGCTATTAGGTGCCCTTTTGCTCTATGTTGTGATTGGATAAATCTGCTACAGGGATTCTGCACAAGATTCTAGTTTCCAGTGCTGCACTTGTAGGAAGGAGTACTATGGAAACCAGACACATCTCAATCTAACAGTAGCTAGTGGAGCCAATACATATAATGAATCTACCCCTGCTTCTACAGAGATTTTCAGGTATTTGTATTCCTGTTGTTTCTATTCAGTGTTCTTTTTTTTGTGGTGTGGGGTGGTCGGGGTGGGGGGTGGCGTTAATACTTGAACGTTTGTGTGTCTGTTCTTTTGGGTCCAATGTGCATGCATCTAAATCAATTGTGAAGTACTTGTTCAGCTCTAACATAAACTTTTTATTTAAATTAGTAAGTATTCTGAGTGTATTATATATTGGGAGCTATTTCAGTTTTTTAACTTCCACTTTGACATATAAATTTTAATTGGATTTAATCTCTCTAGGAGATTAAATGTAAAAGAACACAAACAGAAAATGCAGTGATGAGATGTAACTTCTAAACATAAGAAGAGATGTGGAAACATAACATTAACTTGATTTTAATCACATAAATTAGTCCAGTTAGGTTGTCAATTGATTTTAGAAAGACTGTTCCACTTGGATCCTTAATTAGAAATTATGTCATTCCATCCACCAGAAATAATTGTCCACCCTTTTTTTCCATTCTATTTTATATTTTTACAAAGTTTATGCAGACTTTCAACTTCTTCAAATAAGTAACCATAACCTCATGGTAACTAGGGGGTTTCATCCCTTGCCATAATCTCGAACAATAGCTAACCTCTTCATAAATGTTGGACTATTAACCAAATTAAAAGGCAAATAATTTTTGTAGAGACACCTACAAATGTTTTGAATCACCAGAGTTCTATTCTTATCCATTGCATTCATGGTTGCTTTGCCTTCCCTTCTCCAATAATGATGCGATGGTTCCTTTTTCTCGTTTTATTTACTTCTCCCCACCCTTCTTCATCAGCCTCAATTGTTTGTTCTTCATTTGGTATCTTCATATGAAGAATTTGCTCAAATAGTGTTTTTTGCTTGAATACATTTTCGGGCACTTGAGGACATATGGCTACAATGTCATGGTTGCACACTAAGATGACACTCCATTCAACCTATTTCTGTTAACAGGACCTGCATACACTCTAGTATATTCCAAGATTTTGATATCATGATTTACATACTAGGTTTTTGTTGTACTTAGGCTCGCTTTAATTATTACATTAAATTCTTTCAATAGGCTGTACTTATTTTGTAATCAGGTATGTGATTACACTTGATTTACACATGACTATTCAATCCTGTATCTATAAATAGGGGTTTTGATCCAGCAATAATATGCAATCTTCTGCAGTTTATTTCTCATTATTTTCTATGCTATCTAATGTAGAGATAGTGATGCATTCAACCCCCACCATCCTTCCCCATCACCCCCTTTCCCTTCCCTAAAAAAATAGAAAGACTAAGATATTGAATAGAGGAGTTGTTAATATAATTAGTTTTCCGTAGTTCTTTGTATACAGAAGAAACTTTTCTATAGGGAGAACTTTCAACTTCTAGATGAGCTGATATTTTTCTGTGTTGACTTTGGTAATCCCTATTGTACTATATTTTGTCCCTGTGAGAGTGTGTGCATGTGTTTTTTCTGTATGGCCTTTTGCCATCCCTCATTTGTTTGACTTTCTTTTTATTTTCTTTGTTGTTCTCCTTATCATGGAACCTATCGTATCTTGGGATAGAACCCCTGTTGTCTCTTATCTGTATGAGAGAGGTTGGCGGCAAACTTTTTCTGCTTTGGGTGGTTTTCCAGGGCCAGAGAAAGAGGTAATATGGTAATTATATGTTCAGATATATGCTTGAATCATAATTTTCTTTTATGGAATGTGTGATAGTTTTACTTCATACTCCCTCCATAAAATATGAGATACATGCGACTTTTTCAGGTCAAATAATGGTATACTACCTCCATCCTCGAAAGGGTGTCTTTGTTATTATTGCGGCACTCACTTTTATGTGGGATTTAGTATGTATTAGATATTTCAAATAATTTTAATTTTTTCATAGTGTTAATCTTCATCTATTATATTTTTATTCCATAATTTTCATTAAATTAAATACCATATATAACGCGCACTAAATTGTACATAAAAATATGTGCAAAAAGTGAATTCAAACACCCTTTCAAGGACAGAGGGAGTAATAAACTTTAAATTCATGTAAGGTCGTCTTAATTTTCGTTAATACAATTATATTATTAGTATATACCAAGAATTATTAGTCACCAAGTATGTTCTATGTTGCATTCAGTAACTTAAAAATTTAATGAGTGATACTGGTAGTTATTAAAATCATACGATAAGCAATATGTATCGCACAATAACGGTACAAAGGCAATTCGATACTTATCATATGGCATATTAGAATTATCACCGTACCATAAGTATCTTTTATGATACAATACAAAGTCATACAATAACAGTACATTTTACAGTTCTTTTGGAAAGGAACATTAGGCTTGTTAGAGTGTTTTAAATACTAGTCACGTATTTATAAATCATTTATTCATGGGTCATAGCAATAACCTATAAAGCACTTTTACAATAAATTTTATTATTTATATGTTTACTATTCTAGTCATGCTAATTCGTTTGGTTGCCCAAGAAATTAGTTTATATATGTTCAAATATTGATGATCACATTTCGTTTAGTTTTTGTATCGTACAATATGTTACAGTTCACAACACGATACATGACATACGATATGGGGGTTCCGATACTTGATATGATTACTATTTAACAACTATGAGTGATAGTAAATTTGAAGTTTAACATGCTGCTTTTGTCCTTAAGAAGTTAAATATATCTCTTATTTTGAAGTAAAGGGAGTCATTTTTTAACTACTATTATATATAGTTTGGCATGAGAATGTTTGATAATTTGTAGTTTCATTTATGTCCACCATAAAAATGAGCAGCATTTGGGCTGCAGCCGGAAGCATTGTTTTCCTAAATTTGATGGCACACCAATGTCCAAAACCTGGTTTGATAGGCTAGATCCAACACAATTAGTTTACTTCAAGTTAATTAACAATCTGAGAATACACAGCTGAGTCTTTGAGATGGTTTAGACTTGAAACCAGCAATACAAAACTTGTGGTTGAAGTTAACGTTGAAATTGGGCTCAGTAAAAGGAGATATAGAGTGGAAACTGTTAGAACTATGTCATTTCAGATTATCACACACCCTTTTACTTTATATTCTTGCAAATTATACATTAGATGTCTAGATCTTATCTGTAAAGTGCTAAAGTATAGGTTGCATCACCAAAAATACCATACTAATCAACTTAGATCATGTGGCTCATATTTTCTAGAAACCTCTCAACTACTTCTCTAAGCCTTTAACTTTTATTTCTTTCATATGTAGCTCCTAATCTTACATGGGTTGACTTACCAAGTCAATATATGTCCATTTTGCAATTTGTCTCGTAAATTTCATGCCAATTGTTTTGTTAACCAATATCAACTTCTATGCATAGTCAAAAGAACTGAAGAAACAAAATAGTTGCAACAAATTCCTTTCAATGGACTTTTAGTATTGTTTTAAACTTGTTATACACCTGGTTGACAAAGATTGATCCATCTACATGCTCAGTAGAAATTTTAATTAAATAATTACATCAGATATGTTGGTAATAAACCCAGGCCTGGATTATTGGCATTGTTCTTGAGGAATAACATCTACGTCATTGGCTCCAATTAATCCTTCTGTTGTGTCAAATTCTCAGTACTCCCATTCCCCCCACCCCCACCACCAAAAACTAAAAATAAATAAAAAAATAGAAAAAAGATAAAACAATCGAAAAGAGGGGAAAACTATTGCATTTCCCCTAGTGCAGTCGAAGTGTGTTGAATAATACACAGGTTTCAGGAATATCTTTTTTTCTCATCCCACCTGACTTGATTCCAACAGTATGAAGCTCATAATGTATCTTTATTTTACTGCAGTTTGATATGATGAAAGATTACCTCAAGCCAGTCCTGGGTGGAAATATAATTGATGCTAGTTGTGGCAGTGGGTTATTCTCACGGTTATTTGCAAAAAGTGGACTATTTTCCCTTGTTGTTGGTCTGGACTTTTCAGAGAACATGCTGCGGGAGTGTTATGGATTCATTAACCAGGAGGAGAATTTTCCAAAAGAGTACAAATTTATCTGACATCTAAAGTTTAATGATGTAGACACATTTCAAAAATTTAGTAGAAGTTTTGAATGAATGCTTTAATAATGCAAGTACTTTGAGACAGTATTGCTCATGGAAGGTTGGTTTATGTAGAAACTTCATCTTGGTTAGAGCAGATATCTCTAGACTTCCATTTGCCACAAGTTCTATTGATGCTGTGCATGCTGGTGCTGCTTTGCATTGCTGGCCTTCACCTTCACTAGCTGTAAGTATTTTTGTTGAATGATTTCTGTTTCTTCATTTTATAGCTTATATGCATGGTTAGTACTAGCTTGGAGTAACTGAGTAATTTATGAACCATATTATTTAGAGCTTATTAGATTGCTTACGGTAGACATTGATCTGATTAATGTGTCTCAAGCACGTTACATTAGATTGCTTACGATTGCTAAGTGACATGAATTTGGTAAAAGTGTTTGGTCGGATACAGATATTTGAAAAATCTATGGGTTTTCAAAAGGTTTATCTGCACCAAGAATGAGATAATCCATATATATCGAAAAACTTGTTGAAGTGTTTGTCTTTCTCTGATAGTTTCTAAAAAGGATTTATTTGTTTTTGTTTATACTAATAAAGAGGTACACTGTTTTACTGTTTTTAATCCTCCCTTCTAATTATAAAGTTGATTTCCTTCTTGGAAGGGAATGAAATAAGTTGTTGATAACATAGTCAATAAGTGTAAATGTATTTTTCTTCAGGTTCATTATATTATCGTCTTTTTAACATCTCTTAAGAAGTACTCTGTTTACTTGGTTATTTTAATCTTTTCTTAAGAAGTACTATGGTCAGTTTTCATTTAGAAAATACCTAAAAATGTCTTTCAGGCAGATTGTGTATTTTATCCAGAATTGGTTTGGACAAAGGGTATGATTTTGTATATACCCTTAAGATGAGCTGATTGAATGTGAGAACAACTTCCCTATAAGAGCTTCAGTGTGACATTTAAATGAATCAATTTGACTGAATTGTTTGGTATTTTGGCACAATTGATTTTTAAGTTAAGAGCTACAACTTCTCATTTGTATCTTTCCACGTAATTTCAACGTATGTGCCGAGGTCTTTTACCTATTAGAACATTGCCCCTAGAGGGTGTGATGCTCTCCTTGCATCAGATGATTTTTGTTCTAAAATTCAACCTCATGTTATTTCTGTCCGCTTACATATTTTGAATTCCCGTACATGCCATGGTTGTTTCTATATCTTATGCTTCCACATGGTGAAATTAGATGTGTTGGTACTTGAAAGTGTTTTGTCTGCTTATGTATTTGTGCAGCCTCCATATAGTCACACTTCTCCATAAGCATTATATTTTTTCCCACTTGTTCCTTTTAGATTGAACTCTTGTTATGCGTAATCTGATACAATAATTTCAGGTAGCTGAAATAAGTCGTGTGCTGCGTCCTGGAGGAGTATTTGTTGCTACTACCTACATACTTGATGGCCCTTACTCATTGCTTCCGTTGTTGGGCTCTGTGCGTCAGGTAGTTGGCCTCTTGTGCTCTCTAAATCAATTCATGTATGCTGGCTAAGAGGTAAAGTTTGGAAAAGAAAAATGAGGGGAAAATGAGTTAGAAAATGGTCAGTATTAAATCAGATCAAGTTTTATAATTATCTCCTTATTAGGCTCTGTAGGTTCTAGTTCTGTTTTGACTGTCAAGTTCGGCTGTAAAAACTAGTACATGTATTATCTTCAATTTCTATCAAAGTCAGGTTACGTAGCGGGAGATTCTTGATGTAAGTTTTATCTCATCGCAGGGAATTGGACAAATCTCAGGCAGTCATGTTTTCCTCTCTGAAAATGAACTCGAAGATCTTTGCCAAGCTTGTGGGCTTGTTGATATTGCAGTTGTTCGCAACAGACGCTTCGTCATGATCTCTTCTAGAAAGCCCAGCTAAAATTTGCATTGCTCCTTTGCTGGAAGATTTGAAGTTGAGTTTCAAGATGTGTGCTTGGTGTGTGGTGTAAGTGTGTGGATTCAGTAATATGATAGGCTGGTTGCACTAGGCAAAGATTTATTATAAGAAAACTGATATCTTGCTTTAATTTGGCTTGAATGTAGAAAAACATACGAGTGTATATATTACCAATCCACCAACCAAAAATCAATGTTCAAGAAAACGAAACAGAAAATTGATTATTTTTTGAGCGCCAAAATGATGCGTCTAATGGTGTCACTGACTATATCACCCTACTGTTTCTGTGGGAGTTTCACTTTTCGTGGAAAGACGATATATACCAAATATGGCAAACTAATGATGCGTAGTATTGATCTTGGGGAGCAAAGAAATGTAACATTTAATCATTAGTTTATCCGGAGTCCAATAAATTTGCAATGAGAATATACAAATACAAATATATAATTATTTATATGTTCACATTTGACAGTTTATGTTGGTCTAAAAACGCAATACTTAAAATTTATTGAAATTCTTAAAAAGATAAAAATGATATATTTACACAGTTTTAATGTGTTACAGAATCCTTGCCACACTATTCGAAAAATGTATTGTAATTTTTTTGGGAGAATGTAGTATAAATTTAATTTGTCAATTCAAATGTTAAAAAGAAAGAAGGAAAAAAGGAACAAAAATGGTATAAATTTTTATTTTTTTTTCAAGTCAAGGGGAAACTATGGAAAAGATATATAGGTTTCTTATCAATCCCTTTACCTTGCCATTTGCTTTGATACCAGAAGCAACCCATTGATCAAATATTAGCCCATGGCTGGACTTTGGCATCTTTATAATAAAATGAACGTTGAAATAATGAGTAAGATATAAAAAGAGTGGCTAGAAATGGTTGCACTTTTTCAATTGTACATAGTTCAGGTTGAGGTACTTGGACTCTCTGAAGTAACGGCTCTAGCTTCTGTTTCCGTTGATGTTTGCTGTGAAATCTGTGGATCTGAAACCAACCATAACATAATTTCTTAGATCAAAATCAAATCACACCTTTTGAGAGACCGATTACTTTTTCACCTTTACATCAATATTAAACTTACAAAAAAGGAGACAAATGGAAGGGGAAGAATTTCAATAATTTTAAATATGAGATGTGTAATGAATCTTTTGTCTAAACTAAACCTGGACTGTGTGCTTTGATCCTAAACTGTATGGGCCACATGATGAGTTAGTTTCGTTCTTGAAGTTTATGTATTTAGTTATTTATTTATTTTTTATATCAAAGGTTACTGTCAATAATTCACAAACACATCATATGTATTTTATATAGAAGGTTACTGTCTTGAATTCACACACGCATCGTATATATTTAATTGTAGATATTTCTATATATGATTTGCAAAGTTTGAAACTCTGAACGCTAGAGTAATTTTATCAATTTAGGTTTAAGTTGTCAATGGAAAAGTTTTTCTGCATGCTCTTATAACTTACCATAAGTGAGAAAAATTGTAAAACTGGATTACTCATTCAACTTGACTATTTAAAACTAACGAATTTATTTAGAATTATAGAGTAGAAAATGACAAGGAATAAGTGAGTTTAATCTTAGTTGAGAGCTAACAAAGGCAATTAACAATGATAATGTAGGTAGCTAGCTGGGTGTATATATATATATATATATATAATATATGTATATATATATAATATATGTATATGTATATAATATATGTATATGTATGCAATTGAATCCACATGCAGTCGTCACTGTTAGTATGTGCAATATTAACTGGCATTGTTTTCAACTGACCATTCAAGATAGCCCAGACAGCTCATATCCACGTGCCTTGGCTTCTCATGTGGCCCCACTACTGTATGCATGTTACCCTAACCTTTCTATATACTCTCTCCCTGTCTCGTTAAGACTTTTTATGGTGTGTGATCTGGATCTTAAAATTTAAAATATAACTAAATACGTGACATATGAATTTGTAAAATTTTTAAAAATCATGTAAAAGTGAGATATTTAGATATATGAGCATGATCTATGACTAGAGTTAGAAAAAAGTTATTGAATTTTTTAATTTAATTTCTACCGTTCAAGTATAAAATAAATAACGAGATAAGGAGAGAGAGTGTTCCATGTCCATTGCAATTTATGACAGACGGTGTCACAATTTGTGACGTACGTGAAAAACATATAAAATAATGTTATTGCCCTTTACCCAAATTTTATATATAAAACCTCTTGTACACGACAATTTGTAGTGGATGAATTATTTAGTTTTTTACCCGTCTGTCATATATAAAATTTGAGCAAGGGTCAACAATATTATTTTACATTGTTTTCACGTCCGCCATAAATTGTGAAAACTGTCCATCAGAGATTGTAATACCATCTGTCACAAATTGTAGCATGCGGGGATATCCCCAACCAATCTATGCGTTGATTTGATGTTTGGACGGTTGAGATCGGACTGAATAAAAGAGTGTTTTTATCTTGCCTCTTCAATGGATCATATCCCATAGATATAATATTTATGTATCTTAAAATCTGTGTCACACATTTGAAAAAAGTGTTTGCAGTTTTTATGGCGCGAAAGGAGTATATACGTGTGTCTATATATATATATGTATATGTATTTTTATGCATGTACATATGTATAAATGTAGATAAAAAAAGCTAGAATAAGTAAGAAGAGAATGAATTAAGGAAAGTTTACCAGAGAAGGGGGTAAAAGGATGATGGCTGGTAGAATGTAATAAAGTAGAAGGTGGGGGTTGAAAGGTAGAAAAGGACTGGCCTTCCAGAGGGTGGTGGTGATGGTGGTGATCTGTAGGTGTAAGAGGATGAGGAGGATAGTAGAGATAAGATGAATGTGGTGGGATGATACGTTGGCCAGTTGCACCAGAAAATGTTCCCCTTGTAGGTTGCTGCATTGAGTATCCATAATAATATGCTCCTCCGCCCATTGCTGCTGCTGATGCCATTCCATATGGTTGCTGATAATATTGACCCTGTTGTAGTTGAGAATTGTATATGTTCTGCATTTTCTCATGTGTACACATTCAAAAATTAAATGTTGTCATTACTTTTATTGGGTTAACGTTTATATTTATCAAAAACATAAATATATCGACTCAACTATATGTATGACATCAGAACATCAATAGATGGTGTAATTAAATGGTTTTAGTTTTGCATTATTGTCAATTTTTTCAAGTTATCTTGACTAATATAGATCGTACTTCAATCAGACCTTTTCGGGGTAATGCTCCTAACAGTATATTTTACATTCTCTGAGCTCGAAATTGAGATATCTGGTTAAATAAACTCAAAACTTTTGCATTTGAGTCAACACATGTTAGTTGCATTATTGTCAATTTTAATTATTTCTTAAGTGTGTGGATAGATCAGGTAAACTCTTACGTTCTCTCTCCAATTTATTCAATATAAGAGACAAATATTTATAATATATAAGGTCACTCACGCCCCTATAACTATAATCATATAGTGTTATATTTATATAAATTGTAAAATTTAAAATTCAGACATTTTATAGTTGTGATCATATTCATCAACAATGAAATCTAAATGGTCATTTTGAAATATTAACTTTATTAAAAGTTGTAAACTTTAAAATATACGTTATCACCTAAGCAAAACAAGAAAAAAAAAGAAGAAAGATGGAAGAGAGAAGTGTGTCCTAATAAATTAATTGAGAGATTTCAGGGGGGAATGAACTAACCTGTTGATATCCGTAGTCAGGTGGATAGGTTGCATACCTGTACATGGAAGGTGTGGAATAAATTTCTTAGCAAAACGAGGGGACATGTTATTAAGTTCACTAGAAATTAAATATATGGCTACAATTTACACATAATGTTATATGTTATTAAGTTCACTAGAAATTAAATATATATGGCTACAATTTACACATAATATTATGGGTAACTTTTGTACAGTAAAACCTCTATAAATTAATATTATCAGGACCAGAGAAATTAATTTATTTAAAGTGGTATTAATTTATCTATAAATTAATAATTTATTAATTTAAAGAGGTTTTTTTTAATTCAATATATACATAAAATTCAATAATATATATTATAAAATTTAATTTATTTAAAAATTTATTGTATTTATATTGTACATGCATATACAGTATTGAAATAAATACCATAAATTCATTACTCCTAATACTTATATAAAATTCATTGTCTTGAAAAGATGAACTACCCCGGTGAAAATGATGAATGTTCACAACTTCAAACTCTAGAAGAAATTGTAGATATTGTGAAAGAGAATCCAGTGGAGGATGAAAATGAAGAAAATTTGGTAGTTTTGAAATCGATTACGAGAAAAAAAACAATAATAGCGTCAACAACTCTTCACAATTTTTTGCTATAATACGAGAATACGACACGAGAACTTCTAAGTACAATGAGAAAAATACGAGGCGAAATTTACCTAGATGTGAATTTAAAAAAAAAACAACAATTGATTTATATTTCAGAATATCTTAAATATATATGTAATTTTAAGAAATTATTAATTTATAATATTGTTAGGACCATATTTTAGTGTAATGTCTTTCTAAAAATTATTATCTTATTAATTTATTAAAATTCTTCATTTTTTGAATTGACACAACTTGAGACCGGAACAAATTATTATTTTAAAAAGATTATTAATTTATCCAGTATTAATTTATAGAGATTTTACTCTATACGTATTACCCACCTTTTTATAGAATAGTGAAATGACATTCTGAATACCAATTTATATCAACTTATTTAGACTTTTTTTCCCCTTCTAAATACAAACATTTTCCGTTTAATAAAATGGGGTTGGTACAATTTTAAGGTTCAATAAAAAAAAATCATTTGATTTAGTTTGTCTTTAGTTATTCTAATATTATAATTTTTTTTTTCAGTTTTTTCTGATTTATGAAACATTTAAAATTTTTGTCAGAATATAATATCTCTTTATATATAATAATATTATTAATTCTAGCAAATAACATTTTAAGAGTACGAAGGGAAGATTATGGTGTGGATCGGTATTGAAGATTATGATTAACCGAGTATAGTAATTAAACATAGTTAGATTTTTTTTTTTTCCCGTGATCTTGAGAAAGTATTTAGGGATTACAATTTAGTTGGAGGTAACAAATATTTTCTTCTTCTTCTTTTCCATTACAGTTGCTCTATTGTTATCATTACTTAACATATTTTAGATATATTTTGAACTTAAGAACCAATTTCCTAAAAATCATTATATATATATATATATATATATATATATATATATATATATATATAT
>CM025786.1:11908573-11919465 GCA_014636745.2 Centella asiatica
TATATATATATATATATATATATATATATATATATATATATATATATATATATATATATATATAAAATTAAATATCATGATTGTTATAGAGAATGAAGTTATCGATATGTATAAGATTCTTATATGTATTGGTTTGTGTACGAAAATTGATTTTTAATTATAATGTTGTAGGAGGCAGTTCTATGTTTCAACTTTTAATATTGTGAATTCTTTAAATTATTTGAATAACACATCTATAAATTACTTTGTTCGATTTAAATTGATTCTCATCTTTCGGATACTTGTGTAAAATTTAGTAAATATTATATATTTTATTTTAATTGGTAAAATTAAAATTACTAATATTTTACTAAAATTTAACATAAATAAAATATTTAATATTTACTAAATTTCACCACTAAAGATATGTGCAATTTATGTGTCTGACTTAATTGTAACATATTGTGTGCCCGCGCTGTGTCAACTATGTGTTAATATGTTTGTGTTTGATGATTATGGTTATAAATTATTTGGATAAATTAGTTAGTTAAAATTATTGTAGGATAAAATTAATATATTATTCACTATATTATGAAATTAGAGTTCTATTGAGACTCTATTATAAAATTATTTTAGAATTTGGAATTTTGTTATTTTTTTAATTTTTATTTTTTAAAATTTTATTTACGTACGTATCATATATTTTGTTTCTTGCTCTTTTAATATATATATATATATATATATATATATATATGTGAAGAGGATTGGGAGAGGGAGAAATTACAGAAGATTCGAATGGTTAACTCTTAACAGAAAACTATTGAAGTAAGTGGTTGATAGTGTGTTGCATGTGTTTTTGTGTTTTTAGCATTTTTATTTAAGAAAATACGTTTCATATTACAAAGCCAATATTTCACTAAAAATTGACTCAGAACGATTTCATTCTGGGTGGGGTACTTACTATCTACTTCCTCCTTAATTCCCAGCCATTTGTGACATATTTATGAGTTTATGTTATAAATTTTTAAGGCATTATACGAATAATTTAGATATTATCAGTTATGTATTTTTTTAGTTTTAATATATCTAGCTGTCACACTTTCAAGCAATATAAACGCTTATTTTAGTTATACTTAAAAATTCTTTAATTTCATTTAATTTGGTTCAACATTACTTATCTTTTCTCTAATTTGAATTTAATTCCCGACAAACTCAATTTTTATGTAATATAAATAACTAAATGTGTGAATTTTTTATTTTAAAAATTTTACAGTAATTAAATTCAATTAGAACATGTATTAAGAAATTTCAAACAGAAAACTACGTAAAAAATAAACCTCACTAAACACACATTAATGACCAAAAATATACTTATAAAAAATTTAGAAAAATATTAAAACAAAACTAACAAAAATCAACAAGTTAAAACTATTACTACTTACTGAAATAGTAAAAAACAAATATTTTATTATTTCATAATACCGTGGATCTTAAGGTTATAGTAATTATGTTTATATTAATAAAAAAAAATTAAAGGGTTTTTTCCCTTCTTGTTGAAAAAAAAAAGTTTAATATGTTAATAAAATAATTATTGGTTGATAACAAACACTTATCTAAGTGAACATTTAAAATTATTAATAAATAATGATAACAAATATGTACAGAAATTAATGAACGGTTATCAATAAATTTTAATCTTTAATATTATTTTTATACAAATTTATAAAATATAACTATGTAAAATAGAATTCGTGAGTGCATATAAAAATATGTTGCAAATGAATTGAAAGTGAAACAGAATGCAACTTTGTTGTTTTTCCTATGTTAATATGATTGGAGGAGGATAACATACAAATATATGATGATATATATTATTACATAATTTATCCATGCAAAAGTACAGTTCAATTACTAAAAAAGAAAATTAAAAGTGGACAGAAAGAGTTACCTTTTATAAATAGTATGAAAAGTGTAAAGATAAAATAATGTAAAATTTTGCTAGTGATAATATGTTATTTTATTGTCTGAAATAGAAGAAAAAAATATTTTACATTTCAAAATAGAAAAATATAATTTTACATTTAAACCATACGTATATACTTATATCTTTAAAATTTTAAACTTCATTGAAGATCGTGAAACATTTTTGTGATTATAATACCTATATATTTATAAAACGATCAAAATAAACAGAAAAATAATCAATTTAAGCAGAAAAATTCAAAAAAATAAAATAAATAAATCAATGAATTGAAAACGGGGGAGTAGTTACGCTGTAGAAATTCTGTTTTTCTCGTTATCGTGTGGACTAATATATATATGTGTGTGTGTGTGTAGTATCTTATATGATATGTTTATCAAGCTAGTGGTCAAACGTATGATCTAGTCAAAACATGATATGTTAATTAATTGGTATGAAATGGAACGAAGTGGAGAGAGGATAGTACAAAAATATAGATTCTCTATAAGCTGGCCCAAATTATTTATTAAGTAATACTCTCTCCCTTTTTAAATTTGGTGATGCATCTTAGGGTTTTGATGATGCATCATAGGGGTGTGCATATGATTCGGTTAATCGAAATTTGAACCGAAAAATCGAAAAAAAATTAGTTCGGTTACTTAACCGAAATAATTCGGTTCGGTATTCGGTATAAGAAATCGAAGAAATTCGATTTTCGGTTATTTCGGTTCGGTTTTCGGTTTAACCGAAAAAAAATCGAAAATCCGAATATGAAAAAACCCATCCAAATTTACTCTTTCACAAATCACAAATTACAAGTTTCACCCGGTTAGCCCTAACCGCCTCTCATCCTTTTTGTATCTCCTTTTTTATTTAAGTGAATGATTGTCAACAGGTATTTAAAATAACTACCAACAAGTGCTACTTAACTTAGTTTTTTTTTTTTACATTCTAGAATTCGGTTATTTAATTCGGTTTTCAGTAATAACCGAAATATTTAATTCGGTTCGGTAAAAAACCGAAATAATTTCGGTTTGGTATTCGGTAATGGGTTTAATATAAATTCGATAACCGAAATAAAATTCGATTCGGTTCGGTTTTAACCGAATGCACACCCCTATTGCATCATACTTCAATTAAAATAAGTTTATGAAATTTTAAACTCTCTTTATTTTTATTTAGTTGTTATTTTATTTTAAATTACATAGATCAAGATTGATAATTAATAAATATAATAACATTACATTTATTTCTGTTAAGTTCATAATTGTCCTTATATAATTTGCAGGAAAGAAAGAAATATAAGAACATGTAGTCAACTTTTTTTACTATTTATAATAAATAAGCATATAATTTTGTCTTCTCCTTCAAATATGAGAACAACAAGAGAGAGAGAGAGAGTGTTATACTCTAAAACAGTCACTAATAAAAAACAGATGTAATAATTTAAAACTGAAGTCAACTTTTTTATTGTTTATAATTTTAAAGTAGAATAATATAAAATATATAAATATTACTCTTGAATACAAATATTTATATTTTTACAAATTCATATCAAAAATAAAATTATAGAATTTGAATTTTGTACAATATTAAAAGAGAAATATATATAAAATAAATTAATTGACTCAAATATAAAATAAATTTTATTCATATACTTTTCTTAGTGACGGAATTTAAATAATGAAGCCTTAGAGAAGAGTGGCAGTGGAAATAATTGGTCCACATATTAATATTATTAATGTTTTATAAATATTTTGAATGATATGTATTTTAATTTTTTACTTGTTTTTTGTTACAAACGTTTACAATCGGGACGTGTTACACAGATCTCAAATAGGATATTACGACATTTATAGATTATTTATTGAACGGTATTTTTACATATTCTATGTAAAAGAGGATTGACAAAATTTAACTCTCAAACTAATAAGAATATTTTTGAGTATTTTGAATCCAATAACTATTTTTATTAACAATAACATAAATGTAGAATAAAAAGTCAACAATTACACTCGTCTATTGGATTAAATATTAGATAACACAGTTGTAACAAAAAAAACAAAAAATTATATATACATATATATATATATATACACACACACACACACACATATATATATATATATATAGAAAGCCAGAAGATATTGCCAGCAAACTTAATGATCTTGACGTACAAATTATATTTCGATGAATATAAATCAACGTACAAAACCATTTTTGTTTTTAAATTAAATAAATAAAGGGGAAGAAACTAATGAATTGCTGTAGTTAAATGTCTTTATGCTACTTTCCCTCACTTCTTTTGTTTCCTATTCTAGTCCATAAAGCAATATACCAATGACCTTTCTCTTTCATTATTTGTATATATTATTTTTATTATTTATTCTATATTGAAAAACAATATATTAAATTGCCATCAACTTGACAAATAAATATATATTACCTTATGATTATTGTTTTTATTTTTTTTAAAAAGGGAGCTTACCCATAAGGTGGATAAATGACAGGTGGTGGTGGTGGGGGTACAGGTGGAGCTATTGGAGCTGCCATACCACTATAGGATGATGATGCACCTTGTGGAGCTGCTCCATGATATGGTGAACCACCTTGACTTCTTCCTGCTTTTTTATTTGTTTATTTTATATGGTGAGAAAAAAAAAATTCAAAAAATTACTAATATATGTTGGCTGGTTATTTAATCAATTGATCCAAGTTTTCAGATTAATGGAGTATAACAAGAATGTGCAAATAATGAAGCGCATTCAACATTGAATTTTTATGATTTTTAAAAAAATATATTTTTGAAAAAAGATGAAATTAAGTTTATTAAAATAAACTCGATACTTATTGGTTCAAGTGATAAAAGAAGTTTGTTTCTTTTAAGTAAAATTTCGAATTCAAGTTTTATGAATGGAGAAAATGAGTATTGGAAAAGTTTTTCTCCACATATAGTCCGATCCAACTCGAATTCAGATTAATCAAAATTTAAATAAACTACCAGATATTGAAAAGTTTAACCCAAAAAAAATAAACGGATCAAATCTAAAATAATTGGCGAAAGTGTACAAACCTGGCGGCGGCGAAGGTCGAGGACGACCAAGTGAAGCAATGTTACAATTGGCTCTTCTGCCATCAATCACGGGGTTAGGCTCCGCACAAGCTCGCCTAGCAGATTCAGCATCACGAAATGTGACCTGTTTATTATACAAATGGCCAATCACTTTAAATATTAGTCACGAGAGATGATTTACACTAACAGTTAAAGAGATGATTCATGATAATAGTTTCTTAATTGCTAGCTAATATTTTTATACGTAAAAAAAGGTGTATAAATTAACTTGTTGGGAAAATATATGGTTATACTAGTACTTGTGCGCACAACAAAAAAAAAGATCAGAGTTCCAAAACTTGCATCCGATTACATTAACATGCGTGCCATAAAGTATGTCTGAATTTCAAAGTACTTAAACACAGAAGAAGAAAAAGTGGTAATAGTAGTAGTAGTAGTAGTAATAATAATAATAAAAAGAGCAATTGACTTACAAATCCATATCCTTTAGATTTAGAGGTGTTCTTATCGGTGATGATGACAGCTTCAAGAATGTGACCAAACTGCTCAAAATAGGCTCGCATTACATCAGTGGGCGTCTCCCAAGCAAGCCCACCAACAAATACTTTAGTAAAAGTAGTGTCACCAAATGGTGATCGATAATGCTGGTGGTATGCCATTGCATCTATCTTTCTATTTATTTATTTATTGATCTCTAATTACAAACAGTTTAGCATCATAACGTCGCCTCTACCTGGCTGTAATTTGATACATCTTAATCCCCTCTCGATCTCCAATTAATTCTGCCCATTATCTCAATTAAGTCGAGAGCGAGAGACAAGACAAATGTAGCTATCTAGCTAGTGCTAAATGTTGAAGTTAATATTTGAGGGGAGAGAGAGAGAGAGAGAGAGAGAGAGAAGTCCGACAGTTGCAAACTCTAATTTGCTGGAGATGAGAAGGAAGGGTGGAGGGGAGTTGTGGGGGTGGGCTTTTTTGTATAAACGAATGACAGCTGCATGAGTTGGGGGTGGGGGTGGGGGGCACTTGAGTCTCTGTCCTCTCTGTCTCCATTTGCATTAATATGCACTCCCACCATCCAATCAATTTTTTCTTTTCTTCTCTTATTTACTTGTTCTTTTCTCCATGTTTTCTTTGATTTGGACTTCCTTAATGTAATTAGTCTAACTAAAGACCTTTTCTTCCCATTACTAGTCTCTGTGCTTCATATTTTGCATATGAAAATTGTTGTGTACTTAAAATATTTTAATTAGTTTCATCACTCTTGAACAAAATTTTACATCACATATTTTAGTCTCTTTGAAAAGAAAGAGTTGAGTCAAGTTTACTCTAGTTTATTCCTTATTTAAGTTGAGTCGAGTTGGATATACTTTATTTAACAAATAAAAAATTTTGTTCGAGATCGGATAATTTAAATAGGTGAATGAGCCAAGTTTAATCGATCTTTCGAACTCGAACCAAGTCGAGCTTAAAAGTTTAAACCAACAAAAATAATGTTAGAAATCGGATCGTTTATTTAATCGAGGCAAGCCGAATGAGTTTTAAATGAATCAAGTCGAGCCGAACAGACAAATGACTTGATTCATTTACAGTTCCATCGATTGTAATATAAATTTTTCTACCAAAAATCAGAATTTGAAATTTCAATACATTAAGATAAAATGCCTAAATCATTTTTATCATGAATAAAATCATTTGATTTTACATCAAATATAAATCATGAATTTTGGGAAATTTAATGTTATCATAAATCACAATTTTTGGCAAATTTAAGAGTATATGGTGTTGAGGTCCTTCGTTCATAATGGTAGGGTTAACATAACTAACACAGTGGACCCTCTACAGGTCATATTCGGGTTGCTACTTCCGTTAAAGCTCTGTCTAGTATATACTACTACTATTTGCTTATGACTTTTTAGCTTTGGTTTTCCTTTTTAAATACCAAAAAGATTAAGAGTCTGACCTTTAAAAACCATACTTTACATAAATTTAAATATTTTGAGTTATTTGTATGTTTTGTTTTTAGGTATATTATAATATTGTAATAATATAATAGCTAAATATGTTTTTGATGAACCTTTAAATTCGTGTCATGTGCACCTGAAGAAAGATTACAAATGAATTGGAACGGAACGAAAGAAATAACATGAGTAGCACGAATAAATTTATAACAATTACTATAATTAAAATAAATTTTATTGCAAAGAATTAAATTGTGCATGACTACTGAATTAGATACAATTGATTTTGTTATATGTAACTACTCTATAAATAAAATCATAATAATAAAGTAATTGTTTTTATAGGTCATATGTAATTATTATTTGATTACAATTATTTAGTTTAATATTAAATCTATAATTTAGTGTAACTATAATTTTAATTTAAGTAGAGATTAAATTTATTTATAGTAAAATATAACATAAGTATATAACCGTAATTATAATATCCAAATGTAATTCATATTCAATTATGTAACAGAAAATAAATATTATTATGTTAATCAATTAAATTTTATCATATTGATTCAAATACTCAATCAACTCCTTCTGTTTAACTCAAATACTATATAATATTTGATATACTAGTTTGTCGGCTTATGCATAGCACGAGTTTTTTTTTTTGAATTAATTAAAATTATTAAGTCTATAATATGTATAATTTTTTAAATTTTTAATATTTTTTGTATATTAAATATGAGATCAATAATACATATTTTTGTGTATAATATCAATAATTTTATATTTATAAATTTAAAAATTAATGGATGTATTTTATTTTACTAAATATAAGTCATTTAGTAAGTTATTATTCCATTTCATTATATTTTTTAAGTTGTTCTTTTATATTCAAGTTTTTAAGTTTTAATTATCTAAAATAATTTACATGGCCTAATACTAAATATATTTAACTTTATATTAATCAAAATAAAATTTTAAATTTCTTAATTTTTTAAATTAATTTTTAGTAATTTTAACATGATAATCTATTTTTTTTGTCATATATGTTGTAGATTTTATTTATTTTATTTTTTAATTTTCAATTATCTTGTTAGTTTTTTAATTTTTAATTCTTTTTTGTTGTGATACTTTAATTTTGAGAGATGTACATTAGTTTTTTATATGATAATGATCTTTGATTGACTTTTCATTCTAATAATCAGATTTGTAATAAAATTTCTTTAATTTTAATAATTAAATTTGAAATATGATTCAAATAATAAGATTATTTTCAAAAACGAAATAACCGTACTTAGTATTTAGTAATAGATGATATAATAGATGATATGTTTTCTCTATGAGGGTGATATATGATTATGGGAGCGCAAGATGTAAGTGATTGTCGATCAAAAACTGTCACCAAATTTAATTATAGATAGAAAAGTGAGAAGATAAGATAAACTTCATAATAAATATAAATAGATGATTGTTGATAAAAATAATCACTTATTTTTCATTTTGTTTATGATTATATATAATAACAACAAATTAAAACCCACTTCCAAAATCAGGTATTCCAACGCGTACAAATGGTTGACAAAAAATATAGTGGTAGATGAACTTATCATTTAAAATAGAGGTGATTTTTATTGTAAATTTCATATGGTCCGGTGATTGTATAAACTATCTATCAGTTTGTTTTTACACGTATGTATTCAGTGATTTGGTGGCAACATCATGTTTCAAGCCTTAATCAGAACATTCTCACATGGCCCCCACGTTCCTAACCATCTAATCATAAGTTGTTAAATATAATATATATATATATATATATATATATATATATATATATATAAAGAAAATGGGATATATACTGTAATTTATTTTTTAAAAATAGGAACTAGTAATTTTTTCGTGTATTTTGTAATGTTTTTACGAAATTCAACCGTATAGGGATAGAGTATAAATTTTCATGATTTTTGGTGATACGTATTTTCATGATTGCGTAGAGTAATTTTTATAACTATATGAAAGTGTACAATATTACTCACGAAAAGTTGTTGACCTTGCATTAATAAAAAAATTATGATGGACATCATATAAACTTATAAAATTTTGTATATTTTTTTACTTTTTAAAATTATTTTAATCCATACCGTTAGATTTTTTAAAAATATAAGAAAAATTACTACAACACTAAATTAAAAAATAGGCTACAACTTATTTTTCGTAATTTCATATATATATATATATATATAATTAAACAAAATAAATTATGTCTCTTTTTTGTAATAATATCTACTAATTTTATATCTGAAAATTTATTTTTCTTAAAAACTCCAACTAAATTGGTAGAACATAAAAAATAATAGAGTAAGTAAACTTTAGAAAGATGGAAGTAAAGTAGGAGTGAGTAGTTATATAATTATGCGCTCATATAAATTGTGTGTGTGTGTGTGTGTGGACGGTTGCGATAGAACCAATATTCCTGTCTTTGTGAGTGTTAATTTTTGTAAATTGGATCATATAGGCAGTGACCTTTCTATTAATTAACTCAAGTGAATGCACGATCACTAAGTGCATTGTCAACAGGCACTACAAGAAGTCAACAATGCATTGACCAAATTTGCATTGCCACTTTGAACTTTTCTTCCAGTCAACAATCTGTCTTGGAATCACACGTTTGTCATCTCATTGCTCTAAACATTTCCCTTTTTTTATTTTACGATACTTTCTGAGTTCAATTTTATATGTTATATTTAATATTTTTATCTATTTAAATAAAAATATCGTATACAATGTTAAAGAAAAATTTGGAATACTAATTATATTACTTTCACCTTTAATACATTATTTTAATTTTCACTCTTTATATTACTTCTTTCATTTTATAAAAAGTAACATTTTAGTTATTTGTACCCATATTAAGAAAATTAAAATTTTGATAACTTAACATTTTTATTTGTCATTAAAATCATAAAAAGAGAGAAAATTATATAAAATGAGATAGTGTGACACAAATAAAGAGAAAAAAGAGAATAATTATTTTAATTACTCCAATAATTTACTCAAGGGTTATTTAAGAAATATAAGTGATAAGTTTCTAAAAATATGTAAAATGCCTGTAATTATGGAAAAAAAATCATCCTCTAAAATGTTACTTATTATAAAACAAAAGGGATATTTATTATATTATAAATAGGATAAATATATAGTTTTGCATTAAAATTTATTTCAAAATGATAATATTAATATCATTTTCTAATAAATATGTGTATTCCTAGAATAAAAAATAAATATGAACGGAAAGAGTATATATTCATTACTATTCTTCTTCTTTTTTTCGTTTTTTTTTTTTTTTTTTTGCTGCAATAGGGGCAAAAGCCCCGAACAAAGAAAAATTATATATTACATAATATAATCAAAGATAGACCTATGTAATCCTCATTAGTAGACACCTCAAATTTTTAATTATTTTTTTCAATAAATAAAAATAAAAGAGAACTTTACATTTATGTTGATAGATATTATTATTATTATTTATTATTGTTATTATTAAATTAAAATTATTATTAAAAATTTTTCATTAAAATTATCATTAAGTAGTTATTTTGTTGTGCAGGTTTTATTTCAAGCCCAAAAACATAAATAAAAAAGAAAAGCAATAGAAACTCATGTGGAAAAAAGAAGCAAAGAGGAAAACCCAAAACAAAAGTCCAAAATGAAGATAAAGAAAAGAAAGGATAAAACTGATCCATTGGATCATCTTGAAGATATCAATGACCAAGAATGATAACTATACTTTACTATTAGAGTTTCCTTATAAATATGAGGATAGTCTCCATTTGTAAGGGATAAAAGAGTTTAGAGAGAGAAAAATAGATTATAAATTTTATATATATATATATATATATATATATATATATATATATATATATAT
>CM025786.1:11919475-11986975 GCA_014636745.2 Centella asiatica
TATATATATATATATATATATATATATATATATATATATATATATATTATAATTTTATGAAGATTTAAATATTAAAATTGTAGATTCATTAATTATCATGAAATAAAATCTCTTTTTAAAATATATTTGTGTTGATTTAATCTTCTACCTTCTCTCTCTCTTCAATTAGTGTTAATCAAAGTGACTTTAAGCTAATTAATAGCTTAAATCCCAAAATTAACACTCAAATTTATATATGATGTATATCTCACAACATTAAATTTATATTTGGGTTATTTTCTATTTTTAAAAATTTTTATTCTATTTATTATAATTATTGGTCTCTCTCTACATTATTTCTACAACAATGCTTATTGTATTACTTTATATAATTTGTAAAAATTATAATAAGGATACAAAATATTTTTGTAAATATTTTAAATATAATTTTTGAATTTTAACTTTTTTGGTTAATTTTGACCATTGAAATAGTTTAAATGGGTATTTTTACACTAAAGTAACATAGTGTGTGTGTGTGTGTATAAATGTATAAAAATGAGTTTTCTTAATTTTAAAAGCATTTTAAATATTTTTAAAGTATTTTTATTTATTCTTAAATTTAGTAAATTATGTATGTGATTGTAGATATTTAATATTGTCAATGTAAGCATGTTTAGAGATTAATGTAAATATATGTATTGCAATTAGTAGTTAAATTTTTCATATTTAGAATGGATAATTATTGTAAATAGTACTGTGAATATTTTGTGATCATGCATGATTTAGAAATTATAATTTGGTGTGTAAATATTTTTTGTGCATGTTATTGTTTCTATTGTATAAATGTGGAAATTGCATAAAAATTATCTATAATGCTTAGAAAATATTGAATAAATAGAGATAGTTTGTGAATATTGTATTGATTTATAAATAATTTTTTGAAGACAATTAACATGTCATGTGATTATAGAATAATTAATTTGTAGTTGCTAAATGTGTAGATTGTAATTATTTATTTGTGATTAAAGATAGATTAGTAGTTTTAATTATTAAAAATGTTTATTAAAATCATTTAACATTAACCAAAAATTGTTCCTTAATTATTGTTTAATTATTTTAATTAAACAATAAAAATTTCTTAATCAAAATCTTAATCATAAAAGATTTGGAGATCTTTTATCAAATATTAAACTTAAAAGTAATAAAGAAATAAATTACTTCAATGATCGATAATTATTATTTAATTAAAGCAATTAAATAATAATTTGAAAGGAAGTATATATATTAATTTTTCCTTTTTGGTATCCGTGACTATGATATAGGTATGATGTTAGCAAATCTCATATGAAATTAAGATAAACAAGTTTGGAAGGATTACGTAAGGATTATATCCGATGAGTACGAATATTGATTGATTAATAAGTTGTTTGTGTGGCAACAACTGATTAAGGTTAAGTGCATATAAGACAGTCTGTTAAAATGTTATGATAAATAACCGTTTTACCGTTAGCATACTACTCTTAAATACTATAAATACCTAAAATTTTAATCTTTTTTCTAAACCTTCTCTCCTAGAACTTCTCTTTAAACCACCTCGTAAATTTCTAATAGAAATTTCATGATCGTACATCTAATCTGTTTACCAAATGATTCACCTGTTTTACTTTGTGTTTCTATTGTTGTTCAAATGTTACTCTGTCTCTTCTCTTGGTTTATCATCTAAAATTACAGACCATTAATCTAGTAATTATTAATGTTCTGATCTAAAACATCTACTCAGTAACTGTAAAAACATAGTGAGCTTTTCATCCAACGGCAATGTGTTATAGACAAACAAAACATACCAATCTTCAATCTTGCATGGTTTATTCAAACTTTCACAACAAAACTGTTGAGTATTTTTCTTTCCTATTTGGAATTGAAAATATTTAATGATTAACTTTATTTTTTAGATTTCACAAGTAGATAAGAAATATGAATCCTAAATTAGATCGGATAGTCTATAAATAAGGTTGATGATTTGTAGGCTTGTAGATACACACACAACAAATAATTAGATATTTTGAGAGAGATTTTAGGAGAGAGCAATCACCATAAAACAGGAAAATGTGAAATTCGTAGCTTTCCATCAGCACAACACAACGGTGTTAATTTTGCGTTTTCTGAACGGTGGAGAGTGTGTTGTTTTGGAGTTCGAACATGCTGCCTGTTTTAGGTGATATTCGACGATATATTCTAAGTTTGTGTGCCTCTAGTTTAACTAGGAAAGACTTGGTATATTACCCAATTATTTGTGATAGTGAAATTTTTGGGTGGACTACAGTCCCGTAATTTTTACTTCTTATCTTTAGGGAGGTTTTACATGTATAATTCTTGTGTCTTGTGGCTTGTTTTACAAGTTTATTATTTCTCTACTTAATTGTTTTCTCAAAATTTTACAAGTTTAGGAAAAAATTATTATTCCGCTGTGGTCAGTTTTTCCCAACAAAAACCACTTACAAGTAATTACTAGCTCACTCTTTTTTACAAGATAACATGACTAGCTGAAATTTCATATGTTGAGCACATGTTGCATAACAACAAAATTATGTATTGGACAGTAGCTCTTCCACATTTTCATCATCATCATCATCATCTACTGTGCCAAATTCGGTCTTTTGCCGTGTTTACACAAAACTTGAATTTGATCTTACGCTGTACTCTGCTACTAGCTTTGAGAATGAAGATGATTTATTCTCCAGCAACTTTGTCGGGGAGTCGTATTCTTCAAGAAGTCCTGGACAGTTGGAAGATAAAACTTAGGCTGTGGTAAGCATGCGTCAGAAACTACCAAGTTTCTTGTATACAAGTAAATATGTAGCATAGTTTTCATTATTTGAGCATTCCATCGCCTCTCTTTTTCAGTAAAATTCTTTAATATGGAGATAAATGACTCACCGTTATCTAACAATAGGACCATATCACTATCAAGCACAGAAGTTATCCGATGAGCAACGGTTAAGACTGTAGAGCCCGAAAAGTGTTGCCTCAGGGTTTGCTGAATCATATTATCAGTAGCAGTATCGACAGATGCAGTGGCCTCATCAAGGACCAACACTTGGCTTTTCTTGAGTAAAACACGGCCAAGACAGACCAGTTGCCTTTGTCCCACACTCCAATTCTCCCCATTCTCTGCAACTGCAACAATTTTTTAATACGATGACAATCAGATACGTATGGCTATAAGCTGAAAAACAAAATTGTGTTGTATTAGCATATAAGGATAACCTGTTGAATCAAGCTTGCCTTCCTTCTTCCTAACTTCATCTCCTAGTTGACACTTGTCCAGAACCTGACAGTTGCAATGAAATCAAAATAAATTAATTAATTGTGTGATTACTTCTCCAGTCTAATATATAGAAGAAAGTATTACATCAAAAAGTCACCAACCCACCTCCCAAATTTGTTCATCTGTATATTCTTCAAGAGGGTCCAGGTTGCTTCGAACAGTACCCTCAAACATCGTTGGATCTTGCGGAATTATGCTTAGTCTAGATCGTAAATCATGCAATCCAATGAAGGATATGTTGACACCATCTATTAAAATTTTACCAGTGGCTGGCTCCACAATACGAAATATAGTCTGAATAAGAGTTGATTTGCCACTACCAGTTCTCCCTACAATTCCTGTTCTCTTTCCTCCTTGAAATGTGCAAGTGAGACCCCGCAATACAAGTGGCATGTGTGGGGCATATCGAACCTGCAGCCAAGTCATCACAATTATTTTCAGTAAAGGTATGTACAGTAGACAATGCAGTCATAAATGTAGCCTCAGTGAAACTTAGTACGTGCAGATTGCAGATATCAACTTCACCAAATGATGGCCAATGTTGGTCTGGCCTATTTGATTCTATAACAAGAGGTGGTTCACTGGATATTGAACAATACTGAAATATTCTTTCAACTGATATAATTTTGTTCTCCAAATTGCAAAGATTCCGTATCACCCAAGCTTGTAACATGTTCAGATTAAGCCCATACGTAACTGCTAAGCCGGCTATGCCTGAAAACCAAAATGAAACATACACATAGAACACGTTAAAAGAGGAGAAAGCATATTAATTTTTTCAAATAAATATTAAGACAATATAAAATGTAAAATATGGAAACAGAAAAGAATAGCTTTGTATTCTTTCAGTCTTTCACATAACATAAGCCTAAGTTGAATATAGTACCAATGCATTAAATTTACTTGGATCAATTGTTCCTTCAGGAACAGAGATCAGGAAAAACAAAGAGAATGCAAATGTAAGGGAAGACAATATATCCAAGCGGAAACATAGCCACTCCATTACGGCAACAGTGTGAAACTTTGGCCGAGAGTTCCCATCAATCAGTTTCATACTTGTTTCTCGAAATCTGGATTCTTGATCAAAACTCCTAATTGTAGTTGACCCTGAGATGGTTTCGGCAAAATGTTGTATAACTGGAGCTTTACATACTCCAACTAAACGTGCCAATTCGCGTGCTGAAGGTATGTAATATTGCTGAAATATACCAAAACATGTAAATTCAGATTATGAAAAGTAAATTTAGTTACTTTTACAGCAATCATCATCTCTGACATCATCTGTTTTGCATAATATTCTTGTTCGGATTAGCGAAACACCAGCTACCTAGCTTTTTGGGTTAAGAAATTTATCACCGGTCGTTAGCAAAAAGTTTTAGCAGCATATGAGTAAATTTGCACTTGTACCTTTACCTAGTTTATTCAAAATATTGTGTTAGTCACGATAATTTCCTGCCATGTTGCAACAGAGGTTTGGCCACAAAAGTCGAAATACAGATGCTTCGACAGGAAGTGGTTGATGCTCCAATATCAATTCATTTTGACTATTAAGTTAGTAAAGATAGCTTCAAAATTATATTATTATTAACTCAGTGAATACTGAGCCATTCATTGTGAAGTATACAATAAAAGAAAAAGAAATGAATGATAGACAGAACCGCCCAAATATTGCGGCACAGAATGCGAGGAAAAAAAATTATCAAACTGAATGTAAAACTGTTAAACAATCCCTAAGAGCTACTAGTAAAATCTCAAAAGGAAAAAATTTAAACTTTTGAAACTTCTGAATCTATACTGATAATCATGGCTTGAAGTTCAAACTTTAAGACCACGAGAAGGGACTGTAGAAGATACCTGTAAATAAATGGATATTGCAATGACTGGAATGAAAACTAGGAAGACCGGCCATGCCACCTGTGACATAACAGCAATGATTCCAAGGAGTTGTATAATTGAAAAGGCAAAACTGCCAATTTGATACGGCATGTTCAAATCGACAGTGCTTTGGTCTGTAGATGCCTGCACGAGGAGTTAAATCATTTGAGATGCATCCACAACGTTACAACCGGAAAAGTAAAGGCAAATGAATTTACTTACTCTATTTAAGATGCGTCCACTTGGAGTGGCATCAAAGAAAGACATTGGAGCACGGAAAATGCTTAAATGCATTTTATCAAAGAGCAGGGTGGCTGTCTTGTATCCAGCAGTTGCAAGAGACATGGCTCTGCCGAGGATACAAAAGGAACTTCCAATTGCCAAAGCTACATAAACAATTATAAGAGTAGAGCCATCAACTGGAGGTGCCATACTCTCTGAGACAGGAGTTGCCCAGGCCATCCAGTAATTGCTTCCAATTTGTAGAACCTGAAAGAGAACTTGTGCCAGCAATATGAAGGGCACAAGGGAACCCCCATATGCTGTTGTAACATATTTCCAGTAGACCGAAAAGCCAACTCTACCTTTCTCTCTTTCTTCTTCTTGTACTAGCTGTCCCTTTGGCACAATATCATCCGGTGTTTTACCATTTTGAGCATCATTGGTTTTTTCTGAAACTGTACCACGCCCCATATTGCCATCCTCATCAATATTTGATTCTTGGGAGGCTGACCCAGCCTCCATGGAATCAAGGGCAGATAAAGCTTTCTTGTGTGCACCCACAAGTTCCATAAACTCACTACCTGAATTAAGTATATCGCCATATTTTCCAGCTTGTGCAATCAGGCCATCTTTCATTACCTAACAAGGAAGGCAGAACCAAAAAGATGTTATTTGGTGTATGTTAGACACAAAGGAGAGACAAAACAAAAGTCCCCTAGCTCACCAGGATGAGGTCTGCAGCAGGAAGGAACTCCACTTGATGAGTCACATAAATCACTGTTTTCGACCCCAGAAGTCCTAGTAAACATTCCTATTAAATAGAACTTATCAAATGATAGATCTAAAGTACAGAACTAATCGGTCAAATTTGAAAAGGACAACAACATTACCAGATGAATATGGTAGAGTAGTTACTCATATTTTCAAGCATGTTTCCAAAATAAATGTAGGTTTCTATTTCTAGTAAAATAATATTTAAGAAAAGGAACTTGTTGAAATTTCCTTAGATTGTACAAATATTGCTTAAAAGTTAAAACAATAAGAAATGTGGAAGTGGGAAAATATTACCTTGAAGAGATGGGTTCCCGTATGAGCATCCACAGCACTAAATGGATCATCGAACAGATATATATCAGCATCTTGGTATAGAGCGCGTGCAATTTGTATTCTCTGCTTCTGACCTCCACTCAAATTGATTCCCCTCTCACCTATTACTGTCTGATCCCCAAAGGAAAGAATTTCAAGATCCTTTTTCAGGAAGCATGCTTCTAGAACCTTTTCATATCTGTCTCTATTCATCTCCTTGCCAAACAGTATGTTGTCTTCTATCTTTCCACTCTGTATCCATGGTGATTGAGCAACAAACGCCTTTGTTCCACTTAACCTAATAACGCCAGACAGTTTTGGCATTTCACCAAGGATACAGGAAAGTAGGCTCGACTTGCCCGAGCCAACCGTACCACATACAGCTACCCTCATGCCACGAGACACTTTGAAATTGATATCTTTTAGTGTTGGATCAGGAGAGTTTACATCCCAACAAAATTTTCCATCAACTATCTCAATTGCAGTATCAGAACAATCACTTTCAAGCCTTTCTATAACATCTGTTGGAAGATCATCAAGACAAAGAAATTTTGCAATTCTGTCAAGTGAAACTTTAGTCTGAACTATCATTGAAATAGTGTCCGGAAGACTATAAATAGGCTCTTGAAGTATTCTAAATGTTGCAAGAGCAGACAATATCTTCCCGGATTCAAGTGGGATCCCAATAAGCACACATGTACCAAAAGTAACCACAGCCACAAATGTAGGAGATCCCCAAAACACGAACGCTATCATAGCATAGGTGTACGTATACTTTTTCAACCATCCCGCCTCAATATTTCTAAGCTCTGTAATTTTCGACAAGAACTTCATTTCCCATCCCTGTAGCTTTAGAATCCTCATGTTCCTTAAGATTTCGGATGTTGATTTCATCCTGTGATCTTTACATTTCATTAGGTTACTTTGAAATTTTTCCTCCAATTTCCCTAATGGAACGTTTGCCAGCATCACGATAATAGTAGCAACCATTGTAGCAATGGAAGCCAGCCCAAGATTTTTATACAAGATTGCCACTGCCAAAACAACCTGAAGGATCACCAACCACAGATCATGCATGAACCAGCTAAAGTCGCCAATTCTTTCAGCATCCACAGTCATGAAATTTACTATCTCCCCGCTTGTGTGTCCTTGCTTTGCTTGACAAGACAGTGTCAAACCCTTGTGATAGATTAAGGTAATCAAGGCTGCCTTTGCACGGGTTCCAATCTGTTGCAACTTGAAAAACCAATGCCTCTGTGACAAACACTCGATAATCTTCGCAATAACAAATGAAGAAACCAAAACATAACCTTCGCTTTTGAACTCCCTACGCCCATTGAGGTATTGAACAAATGTATCAATGAGGTAGGGACCAACATAAGAAGCCAACGTGTTCGCGATTGCGAAAAATGCTGTCAACAGAATTTCCTTCCACGAAGTGGAAATCAGTGCTTTCACAAGATTAAAAGTGGTGACTCTACTAGTGTTGCCCACATCAAAGTCCAGCTTATTTCTTAAAATTGGAAAGGCTCCTTTGACACTATCAATGCTTGCAAGCTGAGGAACATCCTCAAGGTCTAATGGCTTCTTGTAGCCGAGTGCAACCAAAGAACCAACCCAGGAGAAAGTAAGGATACTAAAAATATTAGCAGTTGTATAAGGGGTCACAGCTTCACTCCCATTGGACTTCTTAGACTCTTCACCATTACTTGAACTACTAGAATTAGCATTTATAAGGGGTTCTCGAAGATGGGCATTTTCATATGCCAACCTTCTACTGAAGAATCCCACATAACAGAAGAATAAACCAGAAATTGAAAATAGGGAATCAGAAACAACTGATTGGAATTGCAAAGGGTGGTTGTTTTTGTAGTAAATATAGTCAATAACAAGGCAATAGCAAGAGATTGAGAAGAAAAGTAACCACCAAATCCTTAATACTAATGGGTATTTAAGTTCACCTGATTTAGACACTTGAATGTGCAAGTAAACAGAGATAGCTAACCAAGCAAGTGCTTTGAGAGCTGAATCCAAAATCACAAGAATTTTTTCTTCAGACCAGCCACTTCTATACCAATGGAAGTTGTTCAACAGACAGAGAGCAAGACTAACAAGTGATAGACCCAAGCTACAACCCAAGGTCCATCTATAATGAGATAATCTAGTGTTTGAAAAACCCTGTTTTTGACTCTCATTAGGATTATTACTTTTCCTATATTTGTTGCATACCCATGAGAGAAACAACACAAATAAGAAAAGTAAATGGAATGAACCAGATAACCCATGTAAGAAAATGGATTTTTGGAAAGATTCAACCCCAAATGAATATGAATGGGAGTAGAAAAAACTAAGAATCGACATACCCTTTTCAATTTGATGATTCAATAAGCTTTTTTCCAAGTAATTGTGAAACTTTAAGGTCTGGGGAGTGAGTGGAAAGAGTAGTCAAATAATAGGTTATAACTTTTTCTCTTTGGAAACAAGGATGGGTATGTACACAATTAAGAAATTTGCACATATATATAAAGAGGGAGTGATGATTTTTCAAAAGCTGACACAATTGTGGATCTTTGTCGTTTTGGTGAGCCTTTTTGTGCATCAATATTCCAAACTAGAGGAGATGGAGGAGTCAAATCAAAAGGAGAACTGGTTTATTTCCTTGGGCGCAAGATAACGTAGTGCGCAAGGCTGAGTGGACTGAGACATCGAAGACTAAAAGAAGTGATCAAGAAGTTGCAGCAGCAGCAGCAATAACTTCTTTGCCCCACATGCCGTAGGCGCCAAACTCCTTGGAGAGAGACTAGGGGCCACCAAAGTACATGGCACATTCAGTATAATACACTCTCTGGTTTAAATGGATGGAGAAGAATTTACAAATAAAATTCTAATATGCTATTCGGAAGGGTTGTTAGGGTTTGCTTAGAGTGATTAATTTCATACTTCCTCTGTTCCCAAAAAACAAAACAAAAAAATAACATCTGAAATAAAATTTGTTCCCAACAAAAAAAAACAGTTATATATTTTTTTTTTTATTATAATGCTATATTTTCTAAATTTTGTAATCTTAAGTAAATATTTATAACAAATTTTATCTTAAGTAAACATGTGCTCCAATTTTATCCTTGTTTGTAGTCAAATTTTCTTTCCTTTTTCAATTACTTATTATGTTAGATTTGTTTCAAGAAAATATAACAACATATATATAAATATTTTATTATGATGATAAATTTTTTACAATTTATCATTACAATTGTTTTATTTTATCATTACTTGAAAAGTTATAATATGTTTTATTAGAACATATAATTATCAATCAAATATATGATACTAATATTCGTTAAAAATTCAAATATTATTTTTTTTAATGAAAAATATTTTTAAGATTTAGATCATTTCTCAAGTCTCATGCTTTATACTTAGTAGTGTACGTGTATACATGCTATGCGCGTAATTAATTTATTTAATATTTATATTAATATTATTTATAATATTAATAGCATTATTATTTTGAATGGATTAGTATTTTAGATTGGATTATAAGTTCGCTTCTCCCACTTTCTCATAAAGAAAAAATCAAACCCAAAAGTTTAACTATACGTTATGTTCTTTCTGTCCACTACATAGCTCCTTAAAAGTTAAAACTAGAGCTCCAGATGCATTGTGTACATTTTTTCATGTACAAATATTTATTTGTTTCACATGTGATTAATTGTTTTTAGAAGTTTGAGTCCATGTATTTATGAATTTTCTATGTTTAGTGATCACATTTTCTATGTATATTGTTGGAATACACGTAAAATAGAATATATAAAGTACGATGCACTTGGATCTTTCGATTATACCTACTCATGCACATCCAAACAAATTAAAAATGCTCGGAGTTGTGATCGACTTGGAGAGGACTATTTCTCCTTTAGGGGATATATTTTTTTCATGTTTTTGTGGGATCTTTGTCTTTCTTTTTCTTATTTTTTTTCCCCATAAGTTGTTTGATTTTTTAAAAGTCATAATTATCATATTTGAAGGTTTGATCTTTTCCATTTTAAGAAATTAGTTATGAAGAATTGTAGCGTTTTTAAATGGGGAGTTGCTGACAATAAAAATTTAGATTTAAATATAGTTTTTACCATAGTTGCTCGAATCTTCATTTTTAATATTACTCTCTTCTTTTTGAAAAAAGAAAGTTTTAAAAAAATATATTACATTTCACTTGTTTAAACATAGTTTATGAAATCCTGAAATTTAAATTCTTTGTGTTGATTTATAAAAATTATTAATACGATGAATTATGTAAAAAATTCAAATAAAATATAACTCAAGTCACAATTTGATTTTTAAAATTTTATAATTCTAATATAAATAATTAAATAATGAAAAATACACCATTTTTTTCATAATAAAGGAAACACCATATATGTATCTGTAATTTCAGAATTTTTTATCAAGGCCCGTGGTTACCATTGAGGTCGCCTTCAAATATTTATATTACTTATAGAAAAAAAGGAAAATGTATAGGAAAACTAGATCAACTAAACTAATTAGACATTGACTTTAATATAATTATTAACATGCTATTCTCTATTTCACTTTTCACCAATATCATAATTAGGTATTGTACCAAAAAAGAAATATGATAATTAGGTGTGCAATTTAAATGCTAATTACCAATTTGCCATTTTCCTTTTTTTAAATTAAAACATTTATTATAATTATCTATTATACTTGATTTTATGGAATAATTATATATCAAATATATGATACATAATTATATTTATAGGCTTTATATTAATGTTAAAGAGTATGAGATATAATTTTATTTTTAAGTTCAACTATAACCATATTAAGTAGATATAAACTAATTATGGTTACATGTACAATAATAAATACTAATTACAAATTTGTTTATATACTAAACTTTATTGAATCATTTTTTTTAACTCACACTTACGTATACACGCAAAAAAACAAATTCTATAATTCTTATTTCTCTCATTCATATATTAAAGTAAGATTTTTTTAATTTTATATCTTACTCTATATAAATATATATATACACACACATACATATAATATATATGTATGTGTAAGCTAAATATTCAACTTGTTTTAGTGTCAAATATATAAATTAATGTTTATTGTTAGAAGAAAGCATTTTAAATTTCAAGAGATGACATCAACCTTTTTTTTTATAATTATTTTAGTTCTTGCAAATTTTAATGATATCGTCTTAACATGTATATATTTTAGTTCTTGCAAATTTTAATGATATCGTCTTAACATAATACAAATAAAGTTCATATTAATGCATACAAATGATTATGTGTGTTTGTATGCGCCCATATACATAGTTTTAAATTAAAATTATTCATCTTATTTCACAAAAAGAGTTCATTTAAAAATAAATGTTCTTCCATAAAAATAATTACATTTGCATACTTTTTTTATTATTATTATGATACTATTATTTATAAAATTAGCTTTGGCACGGGTAAAAAATTAAATTATTTTTATAATTGTTTATAATTTGTATAAGTATTCATTACCATTATTTTAGTACACGTTTTAATAAAAATTTATTTTAAAATTTTA
This sequence comes from Centella asiatica, assembly GCA_014636745.2. Lineage (NCBI taxonomy): Eukaryota > Viridiplantae > Streptophyta > Magnoliopsida > Apiales > Apiaceae > Centella > Centella asiatica. Next base: position 11,931,555 of record CM025786.1, read on the forward strand.
AGACTCTAAATAAAATGATTTTATTACATAAGAATTGCATTTGATTATAAATTAAATTTGAATTGAAAAAGTGATAAATGATATTTAATCAAATTAATATAAAATTAGATAAATTTTAGAGATAAAATCTAAATTTAGCTTTTCGTGACTCGTTCAAGATCAATTTTATTGAACGTTGAACCGAGTTCAATCGGCTATAGAGTTAATTTTGGCATATATTTAAGAAGTGTTGGATAATATATTTGTTTGACTTTTTATATACAAAGAAATATGCGTAGTCACAATTTTCTTATCGTATCCTCACATTGACATTACTAACAAATTTCATAAGAACTCATTTTTTATATATGTAAATTTCAATAAAACATACAATATTAATATTAAAAAAATAATAAAAATATGTGTATAATCTTTTTTGTAAAACAGAAAAAATACATAATTTTTTTTTAATTAGAAAATATTGAGGAGACTCATGCGCGTGGGACTTTCTAGTTTAGATGAAACATACTTCGTCTGTATTATCGATTATTGACTAGATTGCAACTCGTGCAAAACAAGAGTTTTTTTAATTTTAATGTTTAAATTAATTATTGTACGAATAGTTATAATTTAAGATTTTCTCTATTTTAAAATATAATATCAATTTAATTGTAGTTTAATATCAAATTTGTATGAATTAACTTAATTTAATCGTACGAAAGAAAAATATTTTAATATATTTATCAAGTATTATTAATTTAATAGACTCACAAAGCTAAATTGACTTTGAAAATTCAAATTTGATCTCGTATTTTTATTCATATTTAATATATAATTCTATTTACTTTGTTATCGAAGTAACGATAACATAGGTATAAATAATTTTATCACATAACTGATTATAAAATGCAATATTGTTACTCTTTTCTCAAAATGCAAATACTAATAAAAAAATTGAGTAATGATAAAATAAAATAAAATCTTACAATTGTTAAAAGAAGTTAAATTATAAATTAAGTAAATCAGAAAAATGTGAATTACGTGAAACCGAAAATTTAATGTTGTAACTTTTTAATTAGCTTACCATGAATGTCTCTTATAAACTTATTTAGAGTACTTGAACTTTATTTTGTCTTTATAATTTAGTGTGGAAGCAAAACAAAAATGCATAACAAATAAAGAAAACATAAATTAATATAAGTAGTAGATGCAATTATTTAAATGGAACAAATTTGTTAACACAGGATAAAAAAGACAACTATATGCAAAATTAAAATCCATCAAAAAATAACTTATGACTTGTCGTTTATCTTACTGGTTATCGAGTACCACTTTTAAAAAGTGAAAAACTCAGTATCTCAAACCTTGCAGATTAATAAAAAAAACCCTTTCTCTAATAAAAAAATCCTGCAAGATATAGTTGATGAGCGTGTAAGTGTGTACATGAGTGTTGAGTCAGTGACCTTCTCTATAACAAAAAAAAACTTATAATTTTAATTATATAATTTATAAATAAATAAATATAATAAAATATAGTACTTAAGAATTACAATATATATGATGTCTAACACTATATTTAGATTATTCAATATTATTTTTTTAAGTAGTGTTAAAATTCAATTAAATTGAAATAAAGTCAACATAATCTATAATTCAAATTTAATTAAAATATATTTCTTACACTTACTCTTATTTATTACAAATATTATGTTAATTAACAATTATTAAACTAATCAAGCAAATCACAATTCAGCTAATTATAATTGAATATGTTAATAAAAATAATTATAATGAAATAATGATAATAAATGTTATTAATCCCAAAAATATAATAAATGCAAAAAAATAGTTCAAATAATAAAAGCAAATTATATTTTGAATCAAACAATATAATTTTAATCGAAACACTGATTTTATTTGTATTACTTATAATGTGTTTATATATATATATATATATATTTATATTTATATATATTTCAAAATAATTATGATAACAAAATTACTCAATATACGCTTAGGAATTGTTGCGTACATTTATTTCATGGAATTAATTTTTAATATGTGTGATAATTATGTTAATTGAACTTTCAAATATCGCAATTAAGTTTTTGCTCATAGTCCATTAGCCATGCATATAAAATTATATATATATATATATATATATATATATATATATATATATATGTATGTATATTTGAAATCATCTAATTATTGATTTTATAACTTTTAATAGAGGTAGAAATTGATGAAAATAGAAGTGAATTAGGATAAGATGATAATGGAAGAAAAACAATTAGAAGGTAGTTTTATTGGAAAGAAAAAGTGTGGAACCATTTTATCTCTTAAAAAGAGTCATGTTAGATTTTTTATAATTATTAATATTACATGTTTTACTAAAAATTTCATTTAGAAATTAAAAAAAATTATGAAATTTATTATGAATATTTAATTAAAGAAAAGATAAGAAGAATGTAATGACAAATTCTAAAAATTATAAAATTATAAATTTGTAATGAAAATTTTATGGGTTAAATACTTTCTTAGTCACTAAACTAAATTCATTTTTACATTTTGATCATTGAACTCAAAAGTCGACAAGTCAACTCACTGGACTAGTCAAATTTACAAAAAAAAATTAGATTCTGTTGGTAAACACTTAACACTTGACGGAAGTTTATATGACCACTAGAATTTATATGTATGGGTGCATATGTAGGCATCCTGGTATACAAACAAAAATTTAAATACATTAATATTAGATAATGAATACTGATAGCTTATAAAATCACTGTCAATGAATAAAACAATACTTTGTATCAAAAAAAAAATATGGATATATACAGTGGAGTGAAGGATGGAAAACACATTGGATACCCGATGAAATTATTAACTAAAATAAACAATTTAGGATTTCAAACCATTTTTAAGTTTTCAATCACAATGAAATTCCAACTTTTTAACAAGATAACAATGTCCCCAATTTCTACATTCATTTTTGAAATTAAAAAAAATCTGAAATTTTGTAGAAGGAGGAGGGGAGGATAAATAATGTTACTTGAGCCGATCATTATTATGAAATCCTTCAGATTTGGACAAGATTTTGTAGACGATCAATGCTTGAGTTTCATCTCCTTTGTATTGAATAATTGAGTCTTGATAGTTGCCCAGCACATGGAATGCACATGAGTATGTGTACAAATATTTATACAAATAGTATTATTATTGTCGCATTACGTATAATTTAGTGACCTGAAAAATATATAACCCAAAATTTTATGTATATGTTATTTTTTTCTTTGGAACAAATCTAAAATGTTATTCTTTTTTTTTTTTAATCGATGGGAGGGAGAAAATATGTTATACCAATTTCTTTGTTGTTCATATCCAATCTTTTTATGTATTGTAATAAATTGTTTTTTTTTTCTTTGACAAAAAACAGAACTTTTATTGATAGAGAAAGAATTGATCCAAAACTTTTTAAATCAAGTAAGGTTTCCGAGCATCGCAGATTTTGCAGCCAAAAACTAGTCCAAAAAACTGTCACTTCTGCGCGCTGGGTAAGAACCGATGATTATATTATTATAAACTATGGAGTATAATACATTCCCTTAATAATTATTATTATTATAATTATTTTTGCTGAATTGATAGGGCGAAATTTTGATATAGCTAAAAGTTGCTATGCACTCTTTCTACAGTTATTTTAATAATAGAATTTAACAAACTTTTTTGGAGAGAACAATGCGTAAAAAATTGAATGAGCAAAATGAATCCCAGTTAAAATTAGGCCAGCCTACTTCCTGCTGCTAAAAGAAATAGGAAACTCTTTATTACATGGTAATTAAAAATTTTCGTCAATTTCTACTGTAATTTTTAATTTTTTAAAAAACCTCTTTAATTGTTTCTAACTAAATTTATAAAATTAATATAATTCAAAAACAGTCAAAGCAGAAGTTTACACGTGATATAAAACAGATCATTTTATTTCTTAAACATTATATGTGACTCGTGCTAATATATTTATTATCAAATTTAACAAGTAATTGACGAATTTTTTTGATTATGCATATTTTTAAATTTTTATGTACCAAATAAAGTATAAAAAGAATTCAAAAATCAAATATATAAAATTAATATAAACAGAAAACGTCCAAAGAAAAAACATATGGCAGCCCCAAAAGATTACATACAAGACCAGAACGTGGCTGCTAATTTCATTTTAAAAATAATCTGTAACTACTAAGTAAAATAAAGAGAATAGACATTTTATATAGAGTAAAACATATGCATTCCTGCTGTACATCATCTGGAATATTGGTGAATCAGGTCTAAATGAGTCCGATATGAATAAATATTAGTGTGTTTAGATTTTATTTTAAATAAATTTTTTATATTTGAATTTGAGTATTACAGCTAATATTAGTTTGATAATCAGATTCTAATATAATCAAATTTGAATTATTCATGAACTACTCGCGAGTATTTATATTTGTTAAATTTTACAAAATATAAGTTATATTTATATAAGTTTTTATACTTTATAACACATTTTATATATGTATTACAAACATCACTATTAAAATAAATTATATAGCATATGTTATATTTAAATAAATTATTAGGACAAAATTGACCTTAAAATTTTAGTATATATTATAATATTTTAGTATAAAAAATGTAATCGAACTACTCATAAATATATTTAAGCGAATATGTCTATACTCAGATTATACTCATTTAACTTATTGAATTCTAAATAGGCTATCAAATTTGATTTATTTTTATATTAAACTCAAATCAAACCGATTAATTTTCAAATCAAGTAGAAACGAAACAAAAACTATTTAAGTTCTATCACATCCCTGTCAGAGAGCAAACTGCAGGTGCACGTGTGCACTATATGCCAAACTGCAAAATCAACCATTGGGGACAAATACTAGGAGATAAAAATCGTGGAAAAAATGTCCCTGTGCTTTTAAAATAAAAGATACGACTCTGTCGACTCGCGTATGGTGCGAATTTTTTCTTTTTTGAATCTATTAAAATTATTGAGTTTATAATGTGTATTATTTTTTAATGTTTAATGTTTCATTTTTTTTATGTTTTTCAAGTTGTTTTTATTTATTATTTTTAAGTTATTATAATTATCTAAAATCGTTTACATGGGTTAATACTGAATATATTTTACTTTATATTAATCAAAATAATATATTAAATCTAACTTTCATTATTTTTTATTATTTTTTAGTAATTTTATTGTGGTGCTCTACTTTTTATCATATGAGTTGTTTTATGCTTTATTTTATTTTATTTTTTTAATTGTTGATTATTTTGTTAGTATTTTATTCTTTTTTGTTGTGATATTTTAATTTTGAAATATATACATAAATTTCTTTAATGTTTTATATATATAGTAATAATCATTAGTTGATTTTTCATTCCAATAATCAAATACGTAACATAATTTCTTCAATTTTGATAATTAGACGTACAACATAATTCAAAAAATAAGATTATTTTTAAAAGTAAAACGACTATTTTAAAATAAGATATACTAATTAATAAATAGATAGGAATATTAGTATAAATAAAATGAAGTAGTAATTTTGAATACGTTTTCTCATTGTAAATTAGTATATTAGTATAAATGTTTTGTTCTTTTGATTCAAATGATAGTATATTAAATTTTAAAATTAATATAATTTATAAAAAAAATTGATTATAAATTATGTTATAATTAAAAATAATTATCATAAAGTATATAATTATAATAATTATATCAACTAAAAGTAATTAAGTTGTTATTAAGTTAAAATTTAATACTCCGTATATTGCGCTGTTGGATTTAAAAAATTAAAATGCATTTTTAACTTTAAAACTAATGGTAATAATTATATTTAAAAGAAAGAAAAAACATGCAGTTAAAGAATGGCTTTTGTGCCGATTGGAATGCGTGCCAAACAAGAAAAGAACAAAATTGGGCACCCTTGACCACATGCAAAAGGATGAAGATTTAAATAAATATGATAAGTGTAAATTTCGTCTAAAGTTATTTGTTTCGGTCAATTTTTATAATTAAATTAGTCACTTTTAACTTACACAATGTCGTATTAATTAATTTTTTATGTACAAAATAATTATTATATATCATACAAAGATATACTCTTTCTATTCTCAAAAAATAAAAATAAAATTATATTTATAATTTTGACAAATATTAATATTATATTTTTAATTAAAAATTATTTGTTTAAATAATGTGTTATTTTCATAACATTTGTTATAAATACTAATACTTCACCCATACACATTTATGCGTGTGTAAATTTTTTTTTCAATTATAATTTATAATGAAAATATAATTCATAATTATATAAGATAAATATTTAAAAAAATATAAATTTATTAATAAAGGTACAATTTAGGATTCTTAGAATAGTATATTTATTAATGTTTAATTAGTTTAAGACATAGGATCGGGATGAAATATATAATAATAAGATGAGAATAGCATTTTTTTTCTTACGCAATATATGATTATGAGGTGGACGTTGATAGTGACATATTTTCTTGTCGTACTCCCCTTGTTAATTTTGACATCTATGCATGTACAGACACATTTACATGACCCACAATATTTTCTGCTATGTTATACACCTTTATTTTTTGTCTTTTTTTTTCTCCCGCAAAAATAATGAATTAGCAGTGTAGTTTACCACATCTATTAAGTCACTAAACTTTAAAAAATTATAATACACCATTGAATTTTTAAAAAATTTGTGATTGCACGATTGGGTCAATTTTTTTCGGAATCTGTTAATGCTGATGTGACGCTAAAATAAAAAAAAATAATTTTTTAAAAAAAATTATGTGGCAGTTGAATTGACAACACATATTAAGTCAATTAATAATCTTTGCATTAGCAAATATAAAATAATTAAATACATGTATTAAAAATATTTAAGGGCTATACATATATGTTAGACTAATTAAATCAAATAGTTATTGAGTTTACATTTAAAAAAACATAATTTGATAATAATTGATTTAATCAATTACTCGATACAAATAAATTTTAAATGATTTTAAATTTAAATATTATTATTTGTAATAGTTTACAATGGGGAAGAAGGTGGATTGCCATGTGAGGTTCATGTCGATATGTTTTATTAAATTTTAATTTTTTATATTGTTATTTTTATTAGTTTCTAAGCATTAGTTATGTGTGTAATGTTATTTTGAGTGTTCTTTAAAGGCAATTTCGTTAAAGAATTTTGATAAATTTGATTTAAGCTTATTATATCAAATTATTTATTTCAATTTATATATGAAATTATTTCTTAAAATGTTACTATGTTGTTCATTTCTTTTGATTTTATAATTAGCGATATTCATAAATTATTTACATTTTTTGTCAACTCAGTTGTCGCATGTGCTTAATTATTTTTATAAGTCAGTGTCATGTCATCATCAAGATAACATATTCTGTTAAAAGTTAACAGAATGGTCCAATTATATATTTTGGAACAATTAAATGATCTAATTGCATATTTTTAAAGTTATGTGACTTAATAGGTAAAAGTAACCAACTTTAATAGCTAAATTGTTATTTTTGCCCTTTTTGTTTTCTTACTAAAGAAGTCACCGCGAGTTTTGGGGAGATGATGTTTATTTTCAACATCAACCCCTAATGTTTTCATATTCATCATTGGATCCAAATGTAGTGACTTTCCTTCTATGTAATTTAGAAGCCTTCAATAATTTTTGATTTTTGGCGCATATTTGTTTTATATGACAACTTGAGTGGTCATCTTAGATAACCAGTAATCTGGGATATTATCTGAAATTAATGTATTTATTTTACTCTACCATCTTATATGATCATTTAATGAATAAGTGATAATATTTTAAAAAATTATCACTCAGATGATCATTTGAGCTATTATCTTGTTACCACTTCAAAGAGTGATTTAGATGACCAAAATTAGTTGTTGAATTAACTTTTGTCTCATTTCTCATTCACGCTTTAATATAATATACTATATCTATATAAAATTATATTACTGATATTGTAATATATATTATTAATATTGTAATATATATTACACATTGTATTACAATACATAATAAATAATATAATCTATACTTATATATTATAATATTCAATAAATTATTATTATTATCGTTATTATTATATATCATATATAATTATATATTTTTATATGTTTTGTAGTGTATGCAAGAATAATTATTATTAAATATTATGATATTTTATATATGTATAATGTGTGTATATTCAAATTATACATTATATATTATGCAAAGTTGTATACATAATATAATATATATCATTATACATGTGATAGTAATATACAAGAAAATATATTATAATTTTGAGAGTTCCCTAGTTTTAATTAAATGAATTCAGTTTTGATAATGATAAATTAGGAAAAGTGAATGATGTTTAATCAACATCAGTTATTAGAAAATTAAGTAGAATCCTCTCATGGGAATCAATATGTTCTATGATATGTGCGCGCGGTAAGTATATGTATATGTTTTAGTGCAATTCTTATCTCACCTCAATGTCAAGCATATTTAAATAAATTTCAGAAACTGCTTTTCAAAATTATATACTTAGAAAATCATTATTTTCCAAAATGCTTTTCAAGTACTTGAATAAAATTGACACATGACGATAACAAATTAATTGCTACGGTTTAGTCAATTAAATTCATATAGTAACATTATGAATGACAAAATTACTTGACGGCTTCATTAATTATTACTCAAATAATTTCCAAAATGCTTTAACTAAAACATATGAGTAATTTAGTATATGTATTGTTGACGCTCGAAAATCTAGGTATAAGTTTTGCACGATTTTTAGGAAAGATCATCAGGAAAGCCTGTAAAGACAGAGAAAACCAGTTAACCCAACGATAATTTGTCGTTGGGGGAAAACTTTGATGTGATAGTAAGTATCCTTGAAAATCAATAGTGAGGGTCTTAGAGTTTTGTGTAAGAGAGTTAGAGCAGTGTATATTGGTACATACCTTTGTCTTTGAAAGTTGATATTTATTTATACTTACCCAATAGTCGATTATTACTAAAAACTTAAGTTTACATGGATTAGGTTTTCTTGTCCCCTTAATTATAAGAGATTTCATGCACATCTTAATCAATTATGAAATCATACATACAATCTGACCAACTTGTGGTTTGTATTTTGGGTCTCTAGAACGGACAGGGCATCCGTGTATATTTAATTAAGCCCAATAACATATTTCCTATTTTTTGGGGCCCAACATTGCCCCTACACCCATAATAAATACTTATTGCTATGCGGAGTACTTATATAAGACCCATTAAAACCCAAAAATATAGGGCTCGCGAATGTGAGTCCATATTTATTCAATTTCAAAATAATTAATTTTGTTATCCTCCATTCCAAAATTAAAGGTTTTAAAATGATAATTTTTTCTCACCGTTTCAAAAATAAAAATATCATATTTCACTCCTGCTCTAAAAGTATTGCCCGCATTTGGTGTAAAGAATTATTACACCTCAATTTCTCAGTAAACATATTTCTTCTTAATTGTATGAAAATATAACTTCTTTCGAAAATAAGTATTTCAACTTTCAAAATTTTCTGTATACCGAGGATGAGACTATGATGCGTATTGAAATATGGTTATATGCTTAAAACCGATCATTCTTGTGAAATTACAAAAACATGATCTCTCAAATGAAAATTTGCTCCGTTCTGAAATGGTATCAATTAGGCAAATTTAATTTAGAAATTACACATAAGGATTTGAAAAGAAAGAAATAGAAAATTAAATTCCTATTTCTCCGTTCCACATTTTTAAGTGATTATGGCTACCGGTACAAACATCTAGGAGTGCAAGTAGATATAAACAAATATGGATATACCTATGTGGCTATATTCGTATTTATTTCATTTCAAACCGAATACAAATATGGATAATATCCGTCGGATAAATTTGAATACGAATACAAATGTCGGATATTTCAAATATATTTTAATTGAGAGTAATTTTAATATTTTAGTAAAATATATAACACATAAAATATAAAATTTTATTTATTTGATTAAAAAAATCTACCATAACTTTAATATTCATTTTATAATGAATTATCTATAACTTTATGAACGTAATCTTGTTATATAACTTAAAAAAAATTATATATACCTTAAAAAATAACATAGTTATTAACTAAAATTTAATACAAATAATTACTAAAAACGAATACGGATATTTACGAATGCGCTTATGAATATATTCGTATCCTATTAATTTTTAATTGAATACGGATAATATCCATTTTTTTCAAATACAGATACAAATATTTTAATCAAATATAAAAAATTTCGGACTCCGTTTACATACCTACAAATATCCATGGGCATTATAATAATATCTCAAAATATACTTGATCCTCCGTTCCAAGAATCACTTGACATTTGTGGAAGTTAAGAAAGTCAGAATTGGAGTTATAAATGTTAATACATAACTTGAGTTTGGCTAAATGAAATGTGAATTATAGAATTCTATCGGCAAGAGATATGGAGGCAACAGAGAGGTGTTATTAAAACATGAAATCCAAGGCCATGAAAGAATAACATCACGTACTCCGAGGCATGCAAGAGAAATGGTTCTCATATGCTGCTAAAAACCGAAAATTCTAACATGATAGATATAAAAGTTGCATAGTTTCACACGGATTCCAAGATCATGCGAAAATACTTGGCTCCCAAGTTTGTGTCTCTTACTACTTAATGCCTAGTACTACCACACATGCTCCAAGGCCACGCAACACATATCAGTCATCATAACCGTTGCAAGAAAATGACCTAAGGTAAATGACATCACATTGATCAACGGTTGAGACAACTTGAGGTACATATGACTACTTCATCTAAGGGACAAGACAAGTTTCCAACGGATACAATGTCTGTCAGGATACACTTCATGAGGAATCAACTTGAAAGCGAAAGAAGTACAAATTCCGGCTACCACCGCCACCTTGTTCCGGTCACATTCCGGCAACATTCTCCGACCATCCTACTGGCCATCTTACTTGCTTCGGCTTCCACAAATTTTCATACTAACCTGTTTTAATATTATCGATTGTGTTTATAATTAGTGTTTATATATCATTCCACACATATCACACACACTAAAGATATATTGTGTTTTATTGTTACAAAGTAATCTTGTATTTATAACACGATTGTACAACTTATTTTCTAGGTTAGGTTATGGTTTTATATCTATCACTAGAACCTGTGTTGTACCTTATTATAAATATTAAGTTTATTTAGTGATTATATAATCTATTCTCTAGGTCTTGATTTATACCTATCCATCGAACTTGATTTGTACCTCTATAATAAACGAAAAATACTTATGAAGTGAGCTTGTATTTATAATATGACTGTATAAGCTATTCTCTATGTCCTCATTTAAGAGTTATCCCTAGAACTTGTGTTATATCTCGTTTATAAGTATTAAGTTTATTTAGCAATTATACAATCTATTCTTTAGGCCCTGGTTTATACGTATCCCTAGAATTTGAATTGTACCTTTCTAATAAACGTAGAATACTAAGGTTTTTGGTTTTACCGAGATAAGTCCTAAATGACATAAAACTTTGTTTTAGTGCTTGTCGGTTACTTCCTTGCAACTCGTGCCTACATTGTCTATTTGTTTCATTGTTGCTAAATTTATGTACTATACTTGTTTACTAGTATGGAATTTTATAATTGTTTATATTTGTTGGTGAGATTTTTGTACAAGCGTAGGTTTCTTTAGCCTTGTATGAGATAGTGTATTAGTAGTTCAAAGACCTTAGCCTTAGAATTGCCCGGAGTCGTGGGATTCTAGTGAGCTTGTGAGAGTACTAACATTTTGTAGGTATCAAGACCGAAGGTAAAAAAGTTTATACTGCTTCTGGATGGCAAAGTATTTTAAGGAAACTACGGAAAGTAGCATTCCAAAACAAATAGTTGTGTTTATTCTATTTATTATAATAAAAGGTTGTAACGATTTTTTCACTTACATAAGGAGAGAACAGTTTTATTATAGTAAGATAGACGCTCGTGTTTAGAGAGGAACCCAAAAACTGTAATAGAAATATATATAGGTGGTATATATATCGCGAACCAGTATAAATATTGTGTGTTATTTACGTTATTAGGCTCTGTAAGTTAAAAGGAAAACAAATACATGAAAATTATCTGAAACTCGGTAAGTTAAAAAAACAAATATTTTATATTATATATATTAAAATAATATTGAGTAATAAGAAATATGTGAGTCCAAAGAATATTTTAAATTTTTTTAAGGATGGGATGGGAAGAGAGGTCGGGGAAGACAAAGAGACAGAAAGAAGAATAAGGAGTGAAAAATAAAATGAGTTTGTGGGAATGAAAAATCATTGGTATATATTAATGGAAAATAAGTTTAAAGTAGTGTACCGCTGAAAATTATCTAAATGTCCAATAACATTCACACTTGTAACCATACTTGTTTAAGTTCACATTACAAATAATTTGATTTGGTTTTTAATGAAACTTAACAAACATAAATTAATGTTCATTTTTCATTCTATAAATATAGGGTTATAAATCAAATCAAATGTTTCGTGATTTACTTAGTTTTAATTCGAAAATTAATCGATTCGATTAAGTTTTGATACAAAAATGATCTAAATTTAAAATTTTAATTTAAACCTTGATAAACTAAATGAGAAGAATTTGAGCACATTAATACCTGCTCGATTCTATTCGCGATTAGTTCAATTTCTCTCTTTATTCTAAAATATCTTAATATATATTGAAAATTTATAATCAATTATGTCTAAATAATACATTGGAATATTATACATATTATATAAGTTACTCTAAAAATAATGTTTTGTAAATAAAATAATTTTTATATATAATTTTTATCTTAAAAAAATTAAAATTTATATTACTATGAAAATTTTCTCCAAATTTATGTACTCACAAGTATTCGAATCGACTTGTATTCAATTAGAGTAGAATTTAAACATTGAAATTCTATTCGATAAAATATTTGAGTTTGAATTTGAGTATCAAAAAATTTATTAGAGTAGAATTTACATGTATTTGTGTTTGCTCTTAAAATATATAATGGGTTTTTAAAATTAATTAGCAAAGTCACAATTTACAATAATATAACTAATAATACAAGCAACTTAATATAAAATGTATTATTTAAGTGTATAAAATGCATTTTTTTTATGTCAATTATATAAACTAGTAACTCGACATACACTTCCCTGCACATTGATTTTTTTTTTTGGTATGCAAATTCTTCTAAAATTGATAACTTCTTTAATCAATTGGAAATTGGGGAGTATGTGATTATAAGATGGTAGAAGCACGATTACGAAATACAAAGAAACTAGAATATCCGAGTACAAAATGTTTTTCGCTAATATAATATGCCTTCAGATTAGCTAGAAAGCTGTTGTTGATGGTGAAGCTAACCTTCTCGTCTCATAGATCCTCAAATGAAATCAACTTTATCCTCTCGATTTTTAAAATAGAAAAATGAAATTTTGAGAAGTTTGTATTTTTGAAAAAATGTTTATTTTAGGTTTTGAAAAAAATTTCAAACGCTCTTCCTAAATCTATTTTAAAAATTCAAAGGTTTCCGTTGAAATGCGACAATTTATTTAAAATCATTTTTTTAAGGAGTCATCACCTAATAATAACTAATTTGGTGTGTTAGGTCACCACATTTATTTTAATTATTACAAAATGCTTATTGATTTGAGGAGTTACTTATTAGAAAATGCAACTATTAAAAGTATGTAATAGAAAACGGTTTTTAAATTAAATGACTCTAATTTTAAATTTGATCTACGAAACTTTTGATTCAAGTTTGGAAGTTTGGTTGAACGAGGGAAAGATGTGAAGTACCCTCCATTCACATTTTGAAAACGACTGCATTTTTACATTTTTTTTTTAAATTCATCTTTTAAAAATAAAGTTTGTCTTTTTAAAAGAAAAAAATCAACTACACTATACTAAACTAAGCTATTAAGTGTTTCGTGTGTGTTGGGGTGTGTGTGTGAATGTATGATTTTCCACAATATTGTTATATTTACATGCTACAAGAATATAAAAAGAAAACTCCGTAAACTAAAATTACATTATTAGATTATATACCATAACGAGGGTATCACTGAATTTGAATGATATAATCATTCTAATTCTAACCCCCTACGCTTACAAATAATTTATAAAATATAAAATTACATTTTGAAAAATTATAAATTACATTTTTTGAGAATAAATACATGAATCTTACAAATACAACTTACAAATGAAACTACACAAACTTACAAATGAATTTAAACTAAATACTAATTACATGTAAAATCTTTAAAAAAATAAAATTACAAGAGTTTCCTTTGTAATTGGGATGTTCGACCAAACGTAAAGACGCTCTAAAATAGTTCTTCCATCGTCACAATTACAATATAAAAGTATAAATATAATTCTTTATAATAATATAAATGTCTCACTTTTCTAATATAGTGTATAAAATTTAATTTTAAAAGAGATAGAGTACAAAAAAGTTAAAATAATAAAATATAATATAAGTGGTCGAACTAGTGATTGAGTTAACGAGTTAAACAGTTGAACCGGTAGTTAATCAAAACAGTTTTTGAATAAAAATGATTTTTGATGGTCAACCGGACTAGTCGGACGGGTTTCAAAAATATCTATCAGTCCATCATAAATATGTATTATTTAATATACATTGCAAATAATATGTATTTTTATTATCGAACTAGTAATCGAGTCAGTGGGTTAAACAGTTCAACTTGTGGTTAATTGGTCCAAAACAGTTTTTGAATAAAAATGATTTTTGAAGGTAAACCGGACCAGTTAGACAGATTTCAAAAATATCTATCGGTCCATCATAAATATCTATTATTTAATATACATCGCAAACAGTATGTATTTTTACTGTCAAAACGTTGAGAGACTATGAACTAGGAACATTCAATACTTTTCACACTATCAGTCCATCATAAATAACTACTACTTAATATACATCGCAAAGAGTAGGTATTTTTACTATTAAATCATTACTTGCAGACAATGTATATTATATTTTATATTTAGACGGTGGTTATATTATTTTTAGACATACAAACAATAGATATTATATAATGTAAACTACAAACAGTATTGATTTCATTTCTTACCTAGAGACACAGACAGTAGGTATAACATTTTCTTACCTACAAACAGCAGTTATTGGAGTTTCAGATGAGGTAAAAAATGAAGAGAAGGAAGAAGCGGTGATGATGAAAAAGAAAACAGTGATGATGGTGGCAATGATATTTGTGTGGTGGTAATAATAGTGATGTAGATCTAAACTGGAACCAAGGAGGAGGAGGAGGAAGAAGAGAAGACAAAGATAATGATAGTAACGATGACGATGATGATGATAGCGGTCCTGATGGCGGACGGTGGAGATAGTGGCGATGATAGTAGAAAAATGAGAAGAATAAGGAGGAGGAGGAGATTACGTTAAAGATAACGACGACGATGACGACAGCAATGACCGGTGTTAGGACGGCGAGGGCAATGGAAAAGGTGGCATAGGAGAAGAAGAATTAGTAGGAAGAAAAAAAAGAGGTGGGTGGGGGAAGCATGCGGGAGAGAGAGAAAGAGATATGTTTGCTTATTAAAATATTAAAGGTTATTTGGTCTTTTGAATAAAAAGTGATACTTATTTGAGAAGTGAAATATTTTGTGGTAGCTAACCGTCAATAATTTTATTAATGGTAACGAATCGTCTTTAACCTTATTAAGAAAGTTAGATTCAATGGTAAAGATGATATTTTTTTGTCCCTATTAATATATATATATATATATATACACAAGATCTTGATCATCTTGGCCGGGTTCTGATGTTCTCTCCAAACTCCCCACGCCATCATCCTAGCAACAACAATCACCATTAACACTCCTCCCGACAAAGGAAAGCAAAGAAAACCTTTGAGTCCTGATACATCACCACACACTCATGAGACAACACAATCGTTCAAAGACAAATTACTGCACAACGTGGATACAGACATGGACCCTCACACCAATAAATTTCATATTAACAAAAAGAATCCAACATGATTTTGTATGTAACTATGGTAGACAACCCGGTACAAACCCGTCAATTTATATATGTCATTTGCTCTGACATTTATGTAATCATTCTTGTAGTCAAGAGAATGCTTAACGCATACAAATAATTACAATTGGTGTTCTTTTAGATGCAAACATATTCTGCCAAACATTTTAGTAGTCATTAAGTAGTAACATCCTCAAACAAAATAGACAATGACTATGTATGTTTCGGTTTAAAATTATGAGATTATAAATTCTGGTCGTATATGTCAGAATCTAGAATCTCATAATTAGCTGAAACCAACAAGTAAAATACTTAATAGATTTGTATTTTTCTATACTACATTAAATCACTTAACTAGCAGAATAAAGCAGAAAGATCAGTAAATCGAAAACTACTACAATGAGTTGAGACTACCACAAAATTGTTCCTCACACCCAAAATCATAGACATTTTATAATCACACTCAAAATTTTGAACTACCTACTTAGCTACTGTTGCACTATGAACAATTGTATTTCTAAGCAAGCATAGGATTGGGGAACCTTGCTACCCTGAATTAATGTGTATTATTAACAATTTATCTTTTTCTCCTTTCTACAAGGCGATGCTCTCTCTTCATTGCGAAAACAGAAGAAAATCTCGTCAACAATTATGTGGCGACGGCGACCAAAACTACGGCGAGGACTGAAACGAGGAGTAAAATCGTCGGAGAAGGAAGCTAGATCGAAATCGGAGGCGGCCTTATTCGATGGTGAATGGAGCTATTGAGAGAGAGACGTACGAGAGTGTCCGTAGGTTAACAATTTTTTTTTTTTTAATGTTGAGTTGTATTTTAGACTTGAGTAAAAACGTGAAAAAGATCAAAAATTAAAGTGAATTTTTTTTACTTAATACACATTTAAGTATCTTTGCCTCGTATTAATATCCATAAAAAAAATTTTAATATATATATATATATATTTTGAAACGGAGAGAACGGGGATTACTAAGTTGCCGTTAGCATCAATTTACTGAGAAAACTATACTAAGTTAATTTTCTATCACAATTATGGATTTTTCCTTTTTCTTATACAACACTTATAGAATTTGTTCAAATTCCTCTACACAAAATCTAATATGATACAATGTTACGTCATCAATTCTTGAATCCATAAACACTAACTATATAATCTCTCAATATGAACATTTGCATGAATTAAATCAATTAATTCATGGTTTCTTATGTGCACAATAAAGAGGAAAAAAAAGGTTTCTTTTTTCAAAAGGAGTATATTTTAAATTCATGGCATACTAAGGTCGTGCAAATAGTTCATTTAGGTAGTTAGGTATCTTTGCACCTTAGTGCATGTTTCTGGATCTTCAATTGTGAATTCTCATTGTCTAGCAACGAGAACTCGAACCATAACACCTTGCTATTAATATAATTTTCCTTTTATTAAAAAAACTAATCTGATCGAGTGATCTCAGCACAGTATATATACCAATAAATGGTTAAAACTTATATTAAAAGAAAAAAAAAACTTGCCCAAATTGCACCAATCGTGTGTGTTCATTTTACGAGTGATGTTCGTGTATAGAAACTAGTCATTTATTCCGTACTAGGTATAGGAATTCACTTTTTTCTTATTTTGATTATATAAATTTAAAGTAAAGTTGTTCAAATAATATTCTAAGGACTTGTTTTTTTTACACTTAATCTGTTTTTAAAAAAGAATGATATGCAAAATTTATGTTTGTTCAATAAAATAAATTATACTTGTATAATTTTTTTTAAAAGTGGTATTCTTAAAAATAATTTGTCATTGTAATCGTCTTATGCTATAATTGAAATTTTTGTACAAATTTGATAATTAAATTTGTTATTTGATAATGTAATTTAGAATAAAACGTATAATATTATTATCTGTTAGGAACTAAAATATAAAATTCTTCAATTCTTCGGTAACATGAAGTGAATATAATATAATGTCATAATGTGGTTAACGAAGAGAATTGAATAATAATTATAAAAATTATGTAATAAGAATTGAAAACTTACATCTTGATGTTTTATTTATTGATTGGTGAATATAAATTATGAGGTGTTTTATAATTGGTTATTATTTTAAAAAGTCACTAAAAAAAAGGCAATTCCTCTATTTTTAATATTAGAGATACGCTATTAATTTTAATATAACGATGAAACATTAAATATTAGAATTAATTCCATGTATAATAGTTTTGATTCCTCTATTTTCATAAACTATAAAATTATATTAATTGTATTGATTAAAATTAGATTAATATATCGTTGTTTCACTATAAAAGTTAATCAAAACATTTTAGTATTAGTACTAATATAATTTTTTTAATATAAATGAAAATTCGTTAAACGACAATTACAAATGCGACGAGTGATTAACAATTTTTAATTAAAAGTACAATATTATGTAAGATGGTGAGTTGAAAGAGTAAAATAAAAAGAGAAATGAACTAATAGGAATGCTATTATATTTCTTGATTCTCCTTATTATATAATTTAATATTGCACTATCTTCGCTCCATAAAAAAATAACATTTGGACTTTTAATAAATATTAATATTGCATATTTGACCAAGAATTACATGTACTAATAGTCGACTTTCTTTTCTCATGAAATTTGTTATGAATGTTTAATTTAAAATAAGATAAAAAGATTGTGATGACAAATTTTATAAAAATATAACATTATAATGAAAAATTATGAAAATATTGGTCTGTTTTTTAAATAAATTTATTATCAAATATTGTTTCTACTTTTTTAACAGAAGGAGTAATATAGAATTGTTGCTAATTACAAAATACTTAAAAAAATAATTTTTGTAATATAGTTAGTATAAGTTGACTAAGTCAATTTTGATCAGCTGAATATTTTCGAAGGTAAATATTTGAATAAAATAAGAAATTTAGAGTGCTAATTGAAACAAAGTTCATGGCACAAATTATTAATTTAACCATAATAAATACATATGTAATAAAACAAATGCTTCTCAATTTTTTTTTGGGTTGGCCAGTTATATATATATATATAGATGGATCAGGAACAATTTCCAACCGACCCCGTATATTGATGTCAATTTGTTACTAATAATGGTGTGAACCTACCTAGTTACCCCTAATACTATACCTAATTACCCCTAATATTATGCCCATAAAATAATGTTTTGGGAATAAAGAAATTAATATTAATATAAAGTAGTATTTCAGAAACCAGAATAGATGTGTTATTTACTTATTTCTCCTACAACAGCAAAATTTGAAGAAAACAAAAAACTAAAATGACTAACAAAAAGGAATAATTTTGTCAAACAAAATATTCAATTAGTGCAGAGTACTGTACAAACACAAACACAAGGTCTGTAAATTGTGTAAAGATAAGGCTGATATACAGGCTAAAGTGCAAGAAATTCAACAAGAACCCAACTAAACATCATCAGATGTTGCGCAAATCACACACTCGTGCCTCTGGTAATTCTGTTCGTTCTACATTCTTGGGAATTTGTTACAGTATCCTTTATCTATAACTTCAAGCATTCAAATGTTGCCGAATGAATTGCCCAAATTACTAAATTGGAGCAATAATAATAATAATAATAATTACAATAAGGCAGCGGCGGCGGCGGCAGTTGTAAAGACAAAAGCAGCTTGACTAATGGAAACCACACGGAAGAGGTTTGGCTTTTTAACACTCTCATGAAAACTATTTGCCTATACTTGAGAATGTTAACCGGCGGTAAAGTAACTTCTTCTCATCACTGTCGTCAACCTCATCAATTTCAACAACCAATCTGCCATCCTCGTGGAGGTCTTTCGACTCTGAGTATTTTACTTGTCGACTTGCAGAAGAAGGGTCCAGTTCTATTGGTTGCATTTCTGATTCTATTAGAGCTTCCATTTTAGCTCGCTCCCTGTCCCTTGGGTAGGTAAGATACAGGAAAGAGTAGATCAAGCAACAAAGACCCATTGGAATTCCTATTGCTGTATACAGAGCCCTGGCCAATGCTTCAGCATTGCCCCTGTCTGTCGCGATATCTTCTGACCCTTCAGGAACTGGTTCATAACCATAAACATGCTGAGCCAGTAAACCAACTATGGGAGGGGCAAATGACGAGAGTACAGACTCAAAAGATCGATCCAAAGCATAGATATAAGTTCGAGACTTCTCAGGGACAATTTCTGCAAAAATTGGACTGTCTACATGATATTATCAATATATTTGATGAGAATGACATAAAAAGTTCAGCATGTTACAAATCATTATACATTCCAATTAGCAAAATAAAATATTCCTCTAGCACTAGTAGTGGACTAGTGTCCTAGACGAACAACTCAAACTTAATGTTGGCACTGTCTCTTCTGGAAGTGAAAGAGATGCCAAACAAGTTCTTGAATTGATCGACCCTACTTGTATTAGGGTCCATCTGTGCGTATTGTACCTTTTATGGTAAGAGCAAACCAGTGTTTGTTGGTTTGATGATAAGTCAAGGACTTCTTTTGCTAGGCCTTCTTACCTTTAACAAGAAAAATTAGCTAATTCATAATCAATCATTAGCTTATTTGTAATCGATGATGTGCAAGGATAGCACCCAACCTTACAATTTACATTGAGGTTTATTTGCAGAAAGCAATTATTTCGAGGACTTCCCTCACTCCTAGTCAGTGCCTATACATAAGTCGGTGTGTACTTCATTCCAAACTAATTAATAATTGTAACAGCAGAGAAGTAAAACAAAACACAAGGGTTGAGAGTATTACTTGTTTGTAGCTGGACCATTCCAAGATATGGAAAATCCAGTAATGAACAAGGCAACAGAATGCGGGAAAATAGTTACCGGATTTTTGGGTAAACCCAGCAGAAGAACTGCTGCTAGAGGGATGGCTGATGCTGAACTTATCTGCGATAAAATTATCCTCCCTGTATTTGGTAGAATCTTTGATAGAATATCCCCCATCTTACCTCCAAACAGTCCTCCCAATGAATTGCCAATCACAAACATTGCTATAAGGAAAGCAGCCCTCTCATGGGAGAAACCAGTAAGCTCTAACCACATGGCTGAAAATGACAAAGCTGACCATGGGAATGAACCAGTGACACCCTGCGCCACAATAATCTGGAAAGATTGAATCTTAATAACTGATTTACCTTCCTGAGCTAGGTATTTCACTTCTGACCATAAGGATTTTCTGGATATTGGGGTATTAGCCTTGACACCACCATCTGAATAGTGTGGATCATTGGCAAAGAGCCGAACTAGAATACCAACAATAACACTAATTATCCCAACCAAATGGAAAGACATTCTCCATCCGGAAATTCCTAGAAATGTGGTTGGAGCAATCAGTACTGAAAGTAATCCGCCGATAATTGAGCCAAGGTTGCTGGTCACCTGTAGCCACCCGAAAGCCATACCACGGCTGTTGTCATCAGTTGAGTCAGCAACAAGAGACTGAATTGCAGGTGCAACTATAGCAAGTCCGATCCCATTCAAAGATCTTGATACTGCCATCTGATCAACAATACATTACTAAGTTTAACGGTATGTCAACCGACCAGTACAAAATACTTCCTTTCTTTTACAGTTTCTTGTTTTTTTAATTACAAATCCTGCTATAGTAAGTGGAAAAACTGATAATTACCTCACTGATGTCAGAAGCTTTTTCAATTTACTGGTTAGCCAACTCAACTTTCATTTTATTTTAACCCACTAATGTTAGGAAAACTGTCAAATTGACATTTTGTTATGCTTTTCTTAGATGTTAAATCATGTCCATTGTTGATCTAGAATTAATATTTGACGGAGAAGGATATCCAAAAGCGCATACTTAAGCCATTTTGTCCAAAAGCTTTCATAGCTAGCTTGAAGCAGGCTCCACATGCTTATAAAGAAGTAACTAGGACTGCTTGAACTCAACCCTATGTACTGTTTTTGTTTTCTAAAAAAAATGCCAGAAAAGAATTTTAGGAGCAATATAATGAGATCTTTGAAATGTTATAATCTGAATCGGTGTTATTAAAACTGCTCGGCGGACGTAGGTGGCAAAGACTATTCCATATGCCACCAAGGTCCCATAGGTGGTGAATAGACATTTACAAAGAAAATATGCATGTTTTCACCCCGAAGTTGCTGGAAAGTTTAAATAAGACCTTAAATTTTTAAGTTCAAGCAAAAGAATCCTGCAGTTCTGCTTTGCAAACCAGACCTATTCATATAAGGTTAATTTTCTTACTTTAACTCCTTATCTCTTCAGCCATCTTTATTTGAACCTGTAGCTAGTACTTAGAGAAGCCATTCCCCACCCCACCCATCCCCCCAAAAAAATCACGAATATAATAGAAATTTAAAAAGAAAAACGAAAAAAGGAATTGTTCTTTAATGCGGAATCATGGTAAATACTGGAGAAGTTCATGCAAAACTTTGATGCTTTTATTCAAGCTCAAGGAGAATAATTAAGAGGATCGAACAGACCTTTTATAAAAAATTTGATGCTTTTTGGCAAACTTGAAGCCAATGTTCAACTTCTTATGATTCATCGTGGACGAAAACCTGAAAGTCCTCTGGGCTCTCCAAGAAATTTTTTAATGCCTCCAACCCCTAATCTCAATGTGGTTCCTAACCCGTCAAATAATGCAGTCTAAAGAGTGGAATTGGACATTACATAATTTTATTGAGATCAAAAGCCTGATATTTTCATGGATTAGATGCATAAAATATAACTTTAATTGGTATGACAAATAGGATGCCAAGAAACTGAATATTAATGATGTCAATCTAGTGGAATAGCACGCATATGATGGGAACAATGTAAGAAATCCATTTATGTTGTAACTAGATAGGAAGATATGAAAGCTGCTTTAATAAGCCTCCATACTACAAGCAGATTGTCTCAGATTCACAGGAGTAGACTCAAGGAAGCAAATCAGTTGTAACACGTGCCAATTCTAAAACTTGACTGAAAAATCTGATTTTCCATGGGATGAGGATGTATCGATTACTATATACCGCCATCGATAGCATGGTGAATTTCAGAAGTAGCAGCATCCAATAGATGTCTCCCAGTGAAATATTATATTCAGTTGGCTACTTAGAGGATGAAAACCAGTAGAAGAAAATCCAAAAAACTCCATCGCAGACACAACAGGAGTGAGCATATTTTAGATAGACAGTAGAGGAGCAAGTTAATCGACAAATCTAGCCCTTCCACACCTAACAAACCTATTTGCTCTCCTGTCTCTTCTAAAGCTAGTAAAAATCCTAGATATTTTAATTCTCAGGGCTTTGACATAATTGGTTTTCATTGTCCATCTAATATATATATATATTCCCTTCTAAACCATAGGTTTATATCACTAACAAGGAAGATAGAAAGAAGAAAGGTGTCTATCTGCAGAAAATCTTATATAAGTATCGGATGAGGCGTATTTGGAAGCTGAAGCTGACTTGTAGAATTGTCTCAATGTAATTAGGCCACTACCTGTGGCATATAAGCAGAAGGACCCACAGGTTCATTGAGGAAGGACATTCCAAATCAGAGCTCAATGCCTGGATTAAATTTGTTCTGTCATCGATACACGCAGCTGTAGTGATGTGATTTCTGAGGAGTTCTCAAGAAGTTGGGATTGACATATCTAACCTTTCCGCGCCTAACAAAGTGATTCACTCTCATGTGTCTTCTAAAGCTAGTAAAATTCTCCCTCTATACATTTAAATTGTCAGGACATGGACATCGGTTTTCATTTTCCATCTCCGAAAATGAATATCTTCCCTTCTAAGTTGCATGTTAACATCATTGACAAGGAGCAATGAGAACGATAGTTGAAAGACGAAAGGTGTTTTTTCTGCAGTATATCTTAAGCATGTGCCAGAGGAGGCGGATTAGACAGCTGAAATAGATTTGAACAATTGTCTCAATGTAAATAGGCCCCTGCTTATGGCAAATAAGTAGACGAATGACCCACAGTTTCATTGAGGAAGGATATTCCGAACAAGGGACCCAATGCATGGATTGAATGTGTTCTCTCATCGATGCAGGCAGCTGCAGTGAAGTGATTTCTAGGAAGTTCTCAAGAAGTTGGGATTGAAAGTAGAGCGTCATCCAGACCTTACAACATTGCTTGGGTCATTAATATAAAGCTAGCAAACTCACAGATATAGTAATGTGTGATATTCTACCTCAAGGTTTCTCAGATTTCCATGGTCTTGGGATTGTGATGTACATCACGCCACATGGGATAACAGATATTCAATCATCAAAGACGACATCAAATACACTCACTTGAGATATATATGTGCCTAATCTGAAAACTTCTGAAGAAGTCACCGGTGATTTTTTAGTTCCTTCTTCTTGGGAATTCCTTGTGCAAACTTGCTGGAATCGAGTTCTTTTAAGAGGAGGAACAACGGTAATCCCAGGAAACATTGATTGATTAATATGTGAGACTTAAAAATTCTACAAATTGTCTGAAGGATCCAAGAATTAGTCAGAGAATGAGAAGCCTAATCAGAAAATATAAAGTTATTATTCATTTGTTTAGTTATTGTTTATTTTCTTTTAGTAATCATTCTTTTAGATTTGAAATTTTATTTAACTTTATCAAATTAGATTCAAATTTAATTTAGGAAAGTTGTTTAGAAGTAGTATAAATATGGGCTGTAACCTATGATTTAACAGCTCAACTTTTCGCAAAATTAGGTGTAATAGTTTTATTAAGAATCTTCGACTGGGCTCCCTAAGGAAACTAGTATCCAGCCATGATACATGATCCTGCCAAAATCTACGAACTTCCTTCATCCTTGAAAACGGTAGTATAAGTACATCATAACATAAAGAATTTTCCCACAAAAGGCTGATATAGGAGCAGAGTTCAAGTAAAGTGTCAGTCTTTATACTCGGAAGTTAATTATATAGGGTTCACTAGTTTAACAAAAAAGATACAATGTATATGTGCAGGGCCCGTTACAGGTAAAACGGTGTTCAATTATACTCTTATCTTCGTAAATTTTTCCTTTTCAATTCCTGTAAAACGTATGCTTATCATTGCAGGTGCCAGGTTGGATAGCTATAGTGGCTTGATATATATTATTAGCGTATCTTTCCAAGTTGTTTAAGCTTTCAAGATGATATGGTAACTTACAAGATATCAGAGCTCTTGATTTGCAAGGTCTTTGGTTCAAATCTACCCTTGTCCCCCTTCATATCAATTTCTTAAGCATGTGCACTTTATGTTACTCTCCACCTATACGGGAGGGGGAGCTACACTGACATGCGTCGGTGCCTCTCTTTAAGCTTAAATTTTAGAGGAGAAGATTTTTGAAGTCTTCAACACTCAAATTATCATTTCTAGAAAAAAGGTAGTAATTGGCAAATCCTACATCCTTCTCAACTTATTTCTCACCTAATTTTCAAGCCTTGGCATGTTAAAGTGAAATGCTCACACTCAAATGGGGAACCATTTGACGATGTTTTGACTCATTCTCGAATGGGGAATCCTACTTATATACAACTACATTGAAATCCTGTGTGAAGCATATAAATAAATTAATATTATTATATTTTAAAATAACAAATATTAAATTGTATGGGGAACCCTACTTATATATAACTACATTGAAATCCTGTGGGAAGCATATAAATAAATTAATATTATTATATTTTAAAATAACAAATATTAAATTGTACTTAATTAATTATTTGATATAATATTAATATTAATTAGTATTCTTTCTTTAGTAAAATAGGTTGCACTAATTATACAGACACGGGCGCAACATGGATGAATTTGTGAACATTGATTTTGGACAAAATTATTTTAATTAAGAAAATTTTGATTATAATGAATTAAATTGTGATTGGTTAATTATGTTAATTTTAATCATTGATTGACTACGTTATATGTAATTACTCTATAATTTTAAATCATAAATATTAGGTGATTATTTAGTTATTTTATATGTAATTATTATTTTATTATAATTGCTTAATTTAATATTAATTGTATAATTATGTTTAATTATGAGTTTTGTTTAGGTGCATATTAGATTATTTTGGTAATAAAAGACGATGTTAACAATGGCGTAGCCAGAGCATGGGGACCAAGAAATTTTTTTTCCTCAACAATACATTCTTATAAATTATTTTTCATAAGATTATTACTCTCACCATCATTAAATTGTAAAAAAAATAATAATAAAATAAACGTAGGAAGCTATATATAATTAGTAGTAGGATTAAGGAAGTGATGAGGAAAGGAGAGCGGAAACTTTTGTTCCAGATAAGCCAAAAGAAGCTGAGAGAGTCGGAACTTGGATCATAAAGGTAAAAGGGCTTACTGTCTATGAAAAAAATTGATGAATCACACCAATAAAAACTTTTTTAAGTTTCAAATCTTACATACTTGTTCTTTTTTTTAGTACAATGAGGAGTATGGAGTGGATTATGGGGACCAAAAATTTTGGGGGGAGGACCATAACTTATATATAGTGGTTAACTATAATTTTGGAGGGACCATGGTATCCCCATAGTATAACCTACCTCCGCCATTAAATGATCAGCTTATAAGTGCACGTAAAATATCCAAATCTGATTCGAATTAGGACTTCTGACAAAAGATGATGTCAATATATCAATTGGCTAAATTGTACCGACTTAATTGAGTTTGGGCAAGTTAATCAAGCCAAACTCTGAGATGCCACTAAACAACATTGCTGAAATACTATATACTTACAAATTTAATTATTGTGCAAATAGATAAAAAGATATGAAATGTAAACAATCACAAAAATTCAAAAGCCAATTGTTTAACCATTTGAATCTTAAGACTTCACATCTGTATTAGGATCAAAATGGAATGTTTCTCGAGTTTTGGCAAGGGTGATATTAAATAAATGAAAGCTGGATTCCAAACAACAAAAGCTGGATTGTGTTCCCTCTTGGATCAGTCCCTGCTAAATTCTTAGGGGCTCCCCTTACAACTTCTAAACTTTTAGTTAATGACTTTGTACCTCTCTTACACAGGATACCTGCTAGAATTTCTTCTTGTACCAATTTGTTCTTATCTTGTGCCAGTAGAATCCACCTTATAAAATCTGTTCTTTTTTCTATTCAATGTTATTGGTCGTCTCACTTTACTCTTCCTAAGGCCATAAAGCAATCAGCTCCCTAGTCTTTTTGGCAGATTCCTTCCTTCTTTAGAAAGACATGGAGCCAAAGTTGCTTGGAAAGACATAATACTGCCATATAAGGAATGAGGTCATGGAATTAGCGATTTGGTTAACTGTAATAACTCAATTATTCTCCTTACCCTTTGGCAGATCATCTCTCCTATTCTTCCTCTTCATGAGAAAAATGGGTTGAAGGCACTGTTCTTAAAGCCAATAATTTAGTACGGAGATCAATCCTATTTGTAAGCTGTGCAGACAGGAGGCTGAAACCATTGATCATCTCTTCTTCCTCTGCTCATACTCTCTTGCAGTGCTCACGTCGGTCTTTTATAACTGCGAGCAGCTACAAGACCCTGGATGGGTAACTTTGATTTCTTGGCTCTTAACTCATAAAGAAGACAAACTTATTAATAATATTAGGAGTATCTGCGATTGTCTATTATAGTGGGAGGGAGTGTAACCAACCTAAGTTTGGCCAAAAGCAAACACTCAACAGGGATCTTATTAACAAATTGATTCTCACCGGTCACCATCAAATGGAAGCCACATTCTCAACAGCTTCCCATAAGGCTCTCTTCTAACTCATCCAAGTTTACAAACCCTATTATTACAGTACAGTAGATGTTTTGTGAAGTTTTAACTGCATGTTATAGTACTAGTAGCATCGTGCTTGTTTTTGTATCCTGATGCTTCAGCTATAGCATTTGACTGGGTTATGCCTTCTTAGTTTAAAATTTAGGGGAAGAAAAGAAGAGCTAAATTCAGATTCTAGTTAAGGAAAGGAGAATAAAAAATATCCTCCTAGATATTACCCAAGTCAGGAACAATTAAAAACAAAATCACAAAACAACCACCAATTCTTCCATCTCAAAAAAGCCGAGACAGGGATTCTTGAGAGTCAGTACCTGGGAAAAATTGGTGGAAAAGGCAACAAGAAAAGTAGCGGCGGCCCAAAGGAAAGCACCGTAGGCAATGACATGGGCTCGGTTGTGGCGAGCGGAGAGGTAAGCGGCGAGAGGGAAGCAGAGGGATTGCACCATCGAACGGAAAAGGGTGAAGGAGCCTAGTCCGGTAGGGTCAGTGTGCAGAGCCTCTCCAACCTCCTTGTAGACGCCGGGAAGCAGCGACTCGTCTGCTCTCTCCATGATTCCGGCGAGATTTACGAGGATCAACGTTAGCATCTCCGGCTTCATTTTGGGATTCGTATTTTGCTTCTGGTAGGTGGTTGGTTAGTACTCCCTCCGTTCTTATTATTTTTTATTTTATTTTGACTTGTTTATCCTAAGGTACATTTTTGTACGTATTAAATATACATGTTAAATTTATTTTATTTTAAAAAAATTAAAAAGTGAAAATACTTTAAATGAGAATTATTATGAATAAAATATTTATATTAAATAAAATATTTAATATATATAAAAATACACTTAAAATTACGTGTCAAAAAATTAAATAATATGTAAATAAATACTACTTACGAGGCAAGAGTCAACATTTGGTAGATGTTAGTTACGACTGTTGAAGGCTCCAAGATGTACCAAAAGTAATGTTATCATAATTAGATCGTACGTTGAACTAGTAAAATTATTGGTAAATAGTTCAATCAGTTTAACGAGGTAAAACTGGTATTTCAATCGAACTATTGTTTTTTTAGGAAAAATATTATATAAATTATAAATATTCTTATAAATTCATTAAATATAAGTTTTAAATTTTTAATAATCAAAATAATTTCATCAAATATTCTAAAAAATCATTAAATCGGTTTACCAGTTAACAAAATGACAAAAGGCATAATTTTAAATAACAAAAAGAGAAAACTCATTTAACAAAAAGAGAGAGAGAAAGAAAACTCGGTTTTTCCCCGTTCGACCGGTTTTGCCCGATTCCATCGATTTTTTCCTCGTTTTTTCCTAAATCGTTAATTTTAATCAAATCGACCGGACTCATGGCCAGTTCGTGGTTAAATCAGTCGAACTGGCCAGTTCAGTCCAGTTTTGATAACATCGACTAAAAGCATTTTCACCCCATTGCATATTTTGAAAACAGATATTACAATCAAGTCTCGACTTGCCCACAAAATCGATTTTTAAAAATGGATTAAATTGAATAAAATTGAGTCATAAAAAAAAATTGAAACCGAAAAAATCAAAGATTAAAGGTTTGTAATTAAAGAAAACAGATATAAAATTGATCAGTTATGATTTTAAATTTTAAAAAATCAGAACCGATTTAACCAACCGTTTTAAATTTAATAAATGTAAGATTGTATATTTATATATACATGTATTGTAATTTTATGAGTAGTAGTTATTTTGTGTAATATCATTAATAATTTAAATTTATAAT
This sequence comes from Centella asiatica, assembly GCA_014636745.2. Classification (NCBI taxonomy): domain Eukaryota; kingdom Viridiplantae; phylum Streptophyta; class Magnoliopsida; order Apiales; family Apiaceae; genus Centella; species Centella asiatica. The sequence goes on from CM025786.1 coordinate 11,961,266, forward strand.
ATTATAATATTATTTTTTTATAATCACTACTTAATATTTTATGTAACAAATAAATTCATACTAGTTTATAATAAAAATTACAAAGTTTTAAGTACTAATAAAAATATTGTTGTGGATATTTTATACTACTAATATTAAAATTGTAATCTTTATAAATTTATTAATTTGTAAGAAAAATCGATTTTAAAACTGACTTATTACTATAAAAAATCAAAAACTGGAAAATTGAAAATCAAAAAATCAAAAAATCTAATAGAAATGGTCGGTTTTGTTTTGTTAGTTGCAAAACCAAAGTATTTGATTTAGTTAATTTTTTTAGGGAAAAATCAACCAAATTAACTGTTGTGCACCCCTAATGCAACCAATTATGAAAAATACAAAAAACAATTATAACAATTTTATCTTGGACAAATACCCTTTGTATTTTCCTGGAAAAAAAAATGCTTGTAATTTAAACTCGAGTTTTGTTCTCATTTTAGAAACTTGGTCTTAGTACCTACAAAGCTACTTAATTATCACCTGCTTCATCTTCCTCATTAAGATTTTCTTCCTCAATGGAAACTCTCAAATTTCCATCAAGCTTCTTCTTTTGGTTTTACAACCAATGCAACAGATTTTTCCTTGGAGTGTTGCTTATTCCATTGCTAGATTTCCAACTCATAAGTCTTTAAATTTTCATATATCTCATCCAGTGTTAGAAGACCTAGATTCTTGTTGGCTTATCTAATTGCAGTAGTCTTTGGATCTCAATGTCTTGGAAGAACTCGCAGAAATCTGTGATTTGCTTAAAGTGCTGAATACTCTTGGCCATAAATAATTAGATCATTAATCAATTTGATGAATCTCTCATATAGGTCATTAGGAGATTCATCGGTCTTGGTAGTAAACAACTCATATTGTTAAATCAACAATAGTTGCTTATTCAACTTGATTTGGTCATTCCCTTCACATAGGACAGTGAGCTTGTCTCACATCTATTTGGATGTTTTGCACTTCATAACCTTGTATAGCATGATGTTATCAAGTACTGTTATAAGGATGTCTCTGAACTTCTTATCATTGGAAGTGTTTTCATTCTTTGATTGAGTATATTCTTTTGGAGTGTTTACTTCATATCTATCTGGTGCAGTAACTCTTTCAGAGGTAAAGCCAAGAACAAGCTTCTTTACTTCTTAAGGACCTTTTTCAATAATATCCAAGTATTGGTCACCTTTTGCATTAAAATAACTTAATACCCTTTGTTTTCAAAATGAGCATTCACCTTTGTTGAGTTGTAGAACTCTAGTATTGTCTTTCGAATTACTCATGATCACTAGATTGAGATTAATCTAAAATCACTCTCATACCAATTATTTGTCCCGTGGAGTAATTATAGAAGGGGGGTTAAATACAATTACTAACATTTTCTTGAATTAAACTAATATGAACAATGTAAAACTCAATAACAGTTATATTACCTTACTGATATGATAAAATAATTAAAACAGTAAAGTAAATTGCTTAATGTAAATGGCAATCAACAATAAACAATTTTAATGTCCATCAATTTGAATATTACAACTTTCTCTAGCAATGAACACCAACTGTTGTTTTTCTAAATACAATAATACTCAGCTTCAAAACTCTCAAAATGTAAAGCTATGCACATACAGACTTCTTCTGAGTTACCAATTAGAAATCTAACTTTATATACGATTACATTGATAATTAGGAAATAAAACATTCCTAATAGAATTCTAATTGCTTCCTGACTTTCAGCTTTCCATTCTTGATAAACCTCTAACTTGTATAAAAATTTGATTCTTCATAGGAAAGTAGATTAACTGATATCTTTAAAAGATTGTACGACTCATTTCTGAATCCTTGTTACTATCAGTAGACTCAGCTTCCAAATCATCATTGAACTTCATCTTAAAATCATTTGCTAACTTGACAATTTTTAGCTTGGTCAACATTTGATTACTTTTTGTGTCCATGATTACTTGTTGTTTTGCCCATCATCTGTTGTTCTAGAAATTACTTGTTGATATCTGGATTACATGCTATTTTGTCCAATCGGCAGATAAATGACATTCTTCTTGATCAACATCTAATTTCCATCAGTTGGTAATTTTATTTCCTGATCTTTATTCAACTAGCAATCTCGAGTTCTAGATTTGCTTCTAACTATTGAACATTGGTTTCTTTTCACCCACTTCCCAAGATTACAAGTGTTTTCAACTGTAGTAAACTATACAATTGCCTCTAAACTACTATATGATTTTTACATATATTCAACAACCGTTTCTATACAATCAGCTGACAGTTTACAAAGTATACAAATTTTTAAGTAGTTTTATACATCATCAATTCTACAAATATGATTCCTAACGACTTGTGGGTTACAACTTATTTTAAGAAAGTTACAGGGAGTAGTGTTCCAAGACAAATAGTTGTGCTTATTCTATTTATTGTAATAGAAAGTTGTAAAGGTTTCTCCAACTACATAAGAAGTGAATAGTTTTATTTTAGTAAGATAAATGCTCGGGTTCGGAGAAAAGTCCGATAATTGGAGTAAGAATATATCTAAGTGGTATAACGGAAACTAGTATAAATAATGTGTCATTTACTTTATTTTGCAATTCAGGTACTATTATTCGAACATGGACTAAAGTAAAGGCTCATTGGGGAACACAAAATCTTAGTGTAAGAGAGGCCAAAATTTTGTAAGAACGCAATGAAAACGAGTTTGTTAACATAATAATTTATTATAATAAAAAATTAACGACTATAGAACATTTAAAAATCATTATACTATTCTCCTTTTTCTAGTCCGAAATTTATTAAATTATAATACTCCAAAATATACTATTTCAAAATCAAAAAAATTATTCATGATATAAGTTTATAAGACCGTGAAGAGACAAAAATTAATACATAACAATAATCTTTATATACACTTTATAATATTCACTTCAAAACTATTCAATATAATTTTGAAATATAAGACTTTAGAAATCTAATTAATATAAAATAATATATATATCTTTAATTTTAGAATAATACAAATATTACATAAAATTTGGAAATAAAAAAATTGAGCGAGAGCGTAGTCCCATTCGTTATACACTGAATCCACTTATGCCATCATTTTTAGATATATTATAAACAGATATAATATTCTTATTCTTAAATTAACATTTTCATGTGCCAAACATAATTAAAATACATTTATTTTTCAATATAGATCTGGTGGCTGGAGTAACTTTTTTTGCTAGTCCCCAAATTATGTTCAAAATACATTTATTTTTCAATTGTTATAAAATAAAATAAAAATATAAAACATATACTAAATTTCACCTATTCCATTGTGTTTATGTTTGATGACATTTCACAAATTTTAAAACAGCAGAATTGGCTCCTCCTAGTCCTAAGTCTGGTTAAAAATGAAATGAATTACAAACGAACAAACACATACACACAAACAAACAGGACTACTATTTGCATCTACCTACCTACTTGATTGATACCAACACGACTTCTCCTCTTCTCTTCGCATGGCCGAAGAAGCCCCAGGCGATTACTCGACCGCCGATGACTGCTCACTCTTACTTGACTCAATTCCGACCGTCGATCTCCGATATCTTTCCCAATCCGAACTCTACGCTCTCTCCCTCTGCTCCGACGCCGCATTCGATCCCCGCCGCTGCGATGACGTTGTTATCCCTAAAATCGATCGCTCCGTTTTCAACGAATCCGCCGGCAGCCGGAAACAAACTTTTTCGCGTCTCCGCCTCGCGCCCCCTGGTTCTTCCTTTGCCAGTATTCGGCGCCGTCGCGCTCCTCACCTTCGCTCCCCCAAATCTTCCTTCGTCGAAACTGACCCCGAACGTGCGGAGAACTCCCAAATCGTTGCTCTATTAAAGGGTTTGTTCTCCTTGGAAGGTCATGGAGATCACGATTTGGTTCCGATCCAAGTTCAGCAGATCAATTCTGTACCTGATTTTGGCGGCGAATTAAAACGGAAGCGAGGTAGGCCGAGAAAGGATGGAAATTTGGCGTTGTTACCAGCGAGAATTGAGATTAAGGACATCTTTATTTACGACAATGTTGAAACTGCCGTAAAGAAAGAGGATAATATTATTCCCCATTTATCAAATACTAGTAATGACAATGGGAGAAAACGAAAGAGAGGCAGGCCAAGAAAGGATAAGTTTGAGGTAGTTACAGTGAAGAATGAGGTAAAGGGGGCGCTTGTTTCTGACAATGTTGAGGACAGTGATAAAGGGGTTTTGAATTCAAATGGTGTAGCTGTGGATGTGGCAGCTTTAGCAGGGTTTGAGGATCCATTTGGGCCGGAAATTAAACGAAGGACCACGGGATTGGTGGGGGAGGCTGCCCTGTTAGGGTTTCTAGAAGGGTTACGGGGACAATGGGTCAGTAGGAGGAAGAAGAAGAAGATTGTGGATGCTTGTGATTTTGGAGATTATTTGCCGAAAGATTGGATGATTTGTATTTCTCTTAAGCGGAAAGAAGGCCGAATTTGGTTATTTTGTCGCCGTTACATAAGGTTTCTTTCATACATTGTTTCTCTTGCTTTATACGTAGTAAATCTTTGGCCTTTCTTTTGCTGATATTTGCTAATTTGCTTTATGTATGTATTTATCAGTTGAGTATTTGGATAATTATTACTTAATCTAAGTGGGAAACCGTAAAGATATAGGTCTACGACTAGTATTGAATGAAATATTTAAGTTACATATAGCGAAAACATATGAAATAGATCTCCATTAATTTTCGCATGTAATTTTTAGCTATCCAAATGAGTTAATCCATATTTCAAATAATAGAAAACACAAAGTAGAGTTCATTTTGGAAAGTGTATGCATACGATGTTATTTGAGATTGCTTTCGCAATTTGGAAAATTTGGTAGCTCACTACTTCATATCTTTTGCAAACTTATAAAACTTGTAATTATTTGCACAAATATCACACGGTAGAACGATAAAAAGAAAACCAAGAAACTTAGAGTAATTTCAGGTGATGCGAGTCTGTTGATCTAATTTGCAAGGATGCACGAGGAAAATGATTAATGTTCAAAATGACTAATGAACTATTGGTAAAGTCTATTTTTTTGCAATCAAGTTCGACTTCTAAGTCTAGGTTAGATTTTGCTGACATTGCGAAACAAATTGGGGCATACAGATGCTAAGTTGGATTAAAATTATTATATTGAGCCTTTATTTTTTGCAATATAATCTGATGAGTGGTTATTAATGTCTTTATACTTTATTCATAGCACTGAAATCTTCCAAAGCTTAAACTAAAATCTCTCAGTTGATTCAGTTCAGTCGAACAAACAAAACCATAAACCTAATCTAGGCCACGGTTCATCTTCCTCAACGAAACAAAAGCCTAGCTGTCGTGTGATTGTAAATCAAGATTCAAGACCCAAAACATTGTCAATTAGTTCCATTAGAGATGGCTTCAGTAGTTGACTGTTACTACAGTTGCCCCACAGATGATCCAACCACGATTGATATGTAAGACAAGTTGTGGAAGGGTGAAAGGGGTGGGCTAGGCAGAGAAGTCTCTTACAAAAATACGCATAAACCCCACAACTCAACAAAATTCAATTCAAAATATATTTTAATATGATTAGTGATGAGGGACTACATCTCTTTGATAACATTGCTACAACTTAGCTACCAATGAAAAATCTCTATGTCTTTTATAATAAAATGTTAAGTTTTTATTCGATAGTGTTCTTAAAATAAATAATGCTATTAATTAATTACAAAATAATTATTCCTAAACAACAAAACAAAAAGTTAGCAATTAACACTTTGATAATTTCCTTGGCATCATTCTCCCCTCCTTTTGAAAAAATTAGTCCACGAGTTTTGAACAAGAATTAGAATCATGACAGGAGAATCATATAATAGCTCTTGAAAATTCCACATGCCAATTTAAGTAACAGGATTTTGGAAACAATATGGACAAGAAATGAAATTGTACCGCCTCTTTAGACACACAATATCATGGAAAACAAAATTAATTTTTTCCACCTCAATTTTATTTTCCTCCTTTTCTTCCATAATTCTTGTTTCTTTCAGATCGTCAATAGCCTTAATTTCTGCAACTTGATCTTTTTCCTGTTAAATCTCTTCTTTTTTGGATCCACAAAATCTTCTTGCTTATTCATCCTAGGAGGAGAACAATTCGGCTTAACTTTAGCACATCGTTTTGCCTCCTCATATTCAATATTCAATGCTTTAGATGCTCAAGTCTCATCCAACATGAGTCATGTTTTTCAACCAACCCCCAATACTTGGAGCCATATTGAGGTTGAGTTTTTTCAATTTCATCCACTCAAACGAAGCAATTTATATCTTGAGTACATCGATTTGACAAACAAGAAAACAAAGACATCTTTTTCTTTTTTCTCTTGGCCCTTATTTTTCTTCTATTTTTAATGATAGTGGGACTGTAATTTTTGAAACTCCAGTTGTGGTTCTTTATTTTTAGTTTTTTAGAAACTGCCAGGGCTAAATTAAAATAACTTGGGGTGAATGTGCAAAAGACATGGTAAGGGCTGAATATGGCAGGGGGCCGATGCATTAGTTGATTGGTTTGATTGTGATGGTTGCATGTGGTTGGGGGCAATGGTTACGGGCCAAGCATGGCTGAGGAAATTTGGGTCTGAAAAAGGTGTGTCAGAATGTAGTGGTTTTGGTGGTGGTGGGAACCTTGGCTTTGACGCTAAAATGATGTATGAAAGGAGTAAAACGGGTGAAAGAGACGAGTTAAGGCTCACAAGTATCGCATAAAATATATACAAACTCTACAACTCAACGAAATGCAATTCATATTATATTTCAATCTAAACAGTAATGAGGGATTGCATCTTTTTAAATAACATTATGACTTAACTTCCAACAAAAAATCCCTAAAAATTCTCCAATGATCTCTAGAATCTCTACAAAGTTTTTATTCTAGAATTTTCCAAATAATAAATACTTGTAATTAATTACTACTGCTGCTGCTACCACCACTGCTACCACCACTACTTCTACTACTTACAATTAATTACTACGACTACTTATCATTAAGTAGGAAATGATTTATTCTTTATAGAACAAACAAAAGAATTAACAATTAATACTATAATAAGTTGCTCCATGTAACTCATCAACTAAAAAAACCTGTTCCCAATTCCTCCTCCACCATTTTCATCCTAGCTCTTGACCACAAGGGACGCACAGTTATCCATAGATACATACCAATTCGACCATTCATAATCAGACCACCAGCCACCGTCATGCATTAGTCATGATTCTCATTATTGCTGTGAGCCATCAGATCAGGAAAAGTAAACCAAAAGAGTGAAGACTGAAGTCAATGTAATTTAGGGTTGAGGAGGAGTAAAGTGGGGAGGGAGGGAGGGACGAAGGTAATGCATTGGAGGGAGAGAGATTCTTATGGTATATAAGATTTAATATGACAAAAAAATCTTGCGTACAATAATATTACGAAAAAGATTGAAAATGGTTATTTCTGTCGAACTCATCAATTTATCAGCTCATCATGTAAGCAAGATTCGACATGGACTTGGAAATTGTACTTCATTGTAACACATTATGAAATGCATTATAGTTAACTTCCTTAATTGCAGAAATCTAGAGATTTATCCCTCAATCGGGAAGAAGGTGAAGATTGAGCGTAGTAATTCGTATTTAACCATGAACTATCGACTTGTTTATACTTTTGCCAATCATTATACTCCCTTTGTCTCAAAATAAATGTCCTAATTAATTCTTACATGCTGTTTAAGAACAATATGTCAGGCCTGGAATGGTCTGACTAAGTCTTAGTATCACAAAGAAGAGAAATTAGAGAAGATAGGGAAGAATTGAGGAAGAAGACAGAGCAGGGGAAGAGAGAGAGGTTGGGGTGTGTGGGGGGGTTGGGGGTGGGGGAGGGAGGGAGAGGGAATTACTTGGAAAGGAAGTTTGTATTTCATTCAACATGATCCCATTATCAGCAATTACATCATATATATAGTGTTCTTACTGTACACTACTTCTTATCCTTCACACATTTTCTAACTCACTCCCACTAAGGCACATGTCATCACATGGCTCCATTTAGACAATTACCACAGTAAAATATTACATTTCTTCATGGATAGGGCAGCAAGGTGGAAAGTTGTGTTTCAGTAAATCCTCATCCTCCCAAGTAGCATCATCTATACTTGCATTCTTCCATTGCACCAGATACTGGTAGACCACTTTACTACCCTTGTACACTTGCCTTTCGTTTAAAATCCTTAAGGGGGTAACATCAAAACTGCCATCAGTAGTGAGGGCCGGTAGTTGTGCTTGGACTTTGACATCTCCAACTGCTTTCTTTAGCTGGGACACATGAAATATAGGATGGATCCATCCTGGAAAAACTTGGTAACTCCAGCTTATAGGCCACCGCTCCAACCTTCTCTAAAATTTTGAAGGGTCCATAGAACTTATAGGCTAGCTTGACATTCTTTCCGAGTTTGTCAGAGCATTGTTTGTAAGGCTGCAGCTTGAGAAGCACCATGTCCCCTTCTTTAAAGACTCTTTCACTTCTTCCTTTATCAGCTTGGCTCTGTATTCTTTGTTGAGATTTAGCTAGGGTCTTCTTTAGGACTTCTAGCTGCTGTCTTCTGTCCTCCCAACATTTCTTCTACTGCATCTACACCAGATTGAAGCTCTAATTCCACATGGAGGTGAGTAAGGTCACTGCCATAGAGAATTTTGTAGGGTTTATTCTTCAAAGATGTATGGAATGAGGTATTAAACCACCATTCTGCCATAGGTAACCAATCACTCCAGTATTTTGGGGTTTGTCCACACATGCATCTTAGATATTGCCCTAGGCATTGATTAACCCTCTCTGAGCTACCATCAATTTGTGGATGGTAGGCAGAGCTCATGTGTAGAATGTTACCTATAATGTTGAATAGTGCTTTTCTAAATTCACTAATGAATAATGGATCCCTATCACCCACAATACTCCTTGGTACCCCATGTATCTTGAAGATGTTTTCAAAAAATAATTTTGCCAGGCTCTTGGCTGAAATAGGGTGGGGCAGAGGCAAAAAATGAGCATTCTTACTGAACCTATCTACTATAATCCATATTACCTCAAAACCTCTCGAGTTAGGGAGCCCAGTTATGAAGTCCTTGGCAATGTCTCTCCGGGTTCCATCAGGAATAGGCAAGGGTTGCAACTTTCCAGGGATTAGTACATGTTCTGGTTTGGAAAACTGACAGTGAGGGCACTCTGCTATCCACCTTGTAATGTCCTCTCTGAGCTGCTTCCAGTAAAAATACATTTCCACCCTCTTGGTAGTAACCCTTACACCTGAGTGTTTCCTTTCTCATGTAGTTCTTCAAAGTATGTGCCTCCTTATGTCCCCACTAGGTCCAATAACTCATTTTCCTCTATACTTCAACAATCCATGGGATAATTCCCATTCATTAGGTCCTGTTTTAATTACTTCCAACTCATCTATCACCTTAGCAATGTCATCATCAACTTCATAGCTATCAATCAACTGCCTCATCCAAGGTGGTTGAGCAACTGATAAGGCATGGCAGCTAGAGTTATCATCAATTCCTCCTAGGCCTTGCAAGACCAACTTTATTCCCTCCTTTTCTGTTTCTAAGGTCAGCTGCTCATAATTAAAAATGAGTTTGACCAAATCCTTCAGCCAATTAGCCCCCAAAATGACATCCCATGGCTGAATCTCCAATCTAGACTGGGGTTGAGAATGAAATGCCCTCTAGTTCCCAGGTAAACTGAGGACACCATTCCTCACACTCCATCTGTACTCCATGGCCAGACTAGTAATTTGTGTTTTTTCACATCTTTGTTTATGCTCACCAATTTGCTCAGCCATTGTAGGAGTGATATAACTCAAGTCACTGCCACTGTCCACAAGTATCAGAAACTCCTTGCCATTACATCTTCCATTAAGCACAAAAGAATGGCTGGGGTGCTCCATCTTCCCAGCTGATATGATTGCTGAAACTTGGTTATTCTCTCTTCCATCCTTTTCTGTTGTCTCCTCTTCAAAGATAGGTGGCCCTTCATAGACTCTTCCTGTTCCTCTGCTATCATCATGACAACCTTAGGGCTTTTGCACTGATGGTCTTTGGAGAATCTCTCATCACAATAGAAGCATAGGCCCTTAGCTATCCTGTCATCTCTCTGAGCCTTGGTTAACATAATCGGCTTCTTGTTCTCAGTTTTGGGATGAGTTAGCAGGGCCTACTTTCCTACAATTTACACTTCACTCTTGGTCTTCTGTGGGTTCCGTACAGAGCCATACTGTCCACTTGCATCTGTTCTGCCCAAATTCGGTGATGTTTTGGCCACTGGTACCTCATTGTTTTTAACATGTCTGAAGGCTTTAGTCAATGTCTGTGGTTTCAGGGACCTTAAAGGCTTCTTGATTTCTTTGTTTAGGCCTCTGATGAAGTTTCTCACAAAGAAGTCCTCAGGCAGGAAAGGTAATTTCTCCTATATCCTGCCCTTGCACCTCTCAAAAGCATCATATAATACTCATTGACTGTCCCAGTTTGCTCTAACAACGTGAATTGCTCGTATACATCCCTCAGGTCTAAATTAGAAAACCTTATGATAAAGTTCTCAGCAAAATCTTCCCACTCCACCTTGTTCCTACCACTTATAAATGCCTTGTACCATGATTTTGGAACCCCATGTAGGCGCATGGTAGCAATAGCTACCCTCCTTGATGATTTGGAAATATTCTTCACAATCTTGAATCCAGCACACAACATCATCCCCCTCATAACTTGGAAATACTAGCTCAAGGTGCTTCAACTCCTTATCCTCATCATGCTCAAACATTTCCGTACTAGTTTTTTCCACCTTAGGTCCTCCTTCCTCTCTTGTTTTGCATGTTCAGGGTCCCTAAATACTCCCTTGCTAGTTTCTCCTTCCCCCATAGGTTTTTTTCCAACTGCTTTATCAACAAAGGGGTTGGTGAATCCAGGGTTACCACCAGAGCCCTTAGTCTGCAGTAGATCCATTACAGTTTCAATGAAGTGATCTATCTTGACCTCTGGATTCTGTATTCTCTCACTAGTAGCTTCTTTGTATCTTTGTAAGCTATCTTGTTCCATCAAAATATTCCCAGAGAGCAGCTTATTAGTATTAGCCCTGGTTTTTATTCTTCAATTGTTTTCCCAGGAAGTCCAATGACAACTTAAGGATGAATAGGCCTCAATTTTCAAGGTAAACACACTCAAACTTGAATTCAACAATTAATAGGAATTCAATGAGATGTTTACTTTTGGAATTTCACTTAACTCCACTAGTTCTTCTGGTCTCAGTCTTCAGTCCCTTTGTTCTGCGAGTAACTTCAACCAAAATGGCACCCAGTTTGTTTCTAAGAGTTGTTTCTTATAGTGCGCAGCTCTATTAGTGTCGGCCAAGCTTGTGTGACTTGCTCAAATGTTCTGAGCAAAGTATGGATCAGTTTCAACCACCTGATGTTGAATTCTGATGAGTTTTTCTCAGCTAGAAAAATAGAGCATCACAGATCTGGTTTTGGGTCCAGCTTCTGTTGATGTTTCTGTTAGTCTCTGCATATCACCACCCTCTACCGGAGTTTCCAAGTCTGGTTGAGTTGAATCATTGCTGAAGATTCAAGCATATGAGTAGAAATTTAGAAGGGAGTGAAGAATGTTCAAAACTGAGCAATTTTGGGAAAGGAGTGGTCCAAATATTGAATGCTTCGATACGCCTGACTAAGTCTTAGTAGCACAGAGAAGAGAAATTAGAGAAGATAGGGAAGAATTGGGGAAGAAGAAAGAGCAGGGGAAGAGAGAGAGTGGTCGAGAGAGAGAGAGAGAATTACTTGGAGAGGAAGTTTGTATTTCATTCAGCATGATTCCATTATCAGCAATTACATCATATATATAGTGTTCTTATCGTATACTACTTCTTATCCTTCACTCATTTTCTAACTGACTCCCACTAAGGCACATGTCATCAGATGGCTCCATTTAGACAATTACCACTGTAAAATATTACTCTAAATAATACTAGACCTGACACAATATTTCTCTTCAAATTACCATTGTAGTTCATAATTAGTAGCCACTGGTGTGCACCTTTTGTTAGTAACTGGAGAGTGTTTGTTAGTTTTTTACTTTATTATGTGCAAGATAGCAATTGCTCTTATAAGCCTATAGAAATCTATCAAGTACCGGAGTCTTCATACTTGGAAGATAAGGGTAAAAAACGAAAAAAATTGTAAGATCACGGAATTCTTGGTGCTCTTCCTATGTCTCTGAATTTTTTCTCTCAGACAGTTCTTTTGATTTCATATTTCGCTATCCCTCTCTAATTTCTCGACTAGTTAACTCAATTCAGGGTAACCTAGATCTAACTATTCCTCGCTTAGGATCCTCACAAATATTGACAGTGAGAAGGACAGCGAGCAATGTAACTAATGGATGGCATGATTGGCGTTCCTTGTAACCAGTTCACCATTCACCTTAGGCGCAAACACATTAATTACATCTTGTCTCATGAAGTTTTGAATTGCTCATGGTCATATCTCTAAAAAATGCATGCCACTGATGAAAGTTAAGGTTGAGGGTTTTGATTTTGTTTGGGGATAGAATATTGTATGGGTAACTTATTTTGGATTTAGGGGTTGGTTTGGGTTAGAGGGAGAATAATAGAATCTATTTCAGAATTCCACTATGTCAACAAAAAAAAGCTGAATCTTTACAGAATTATTTTTTAAGCTACCATGGAAATTTTACATTGTTGGTAAGTTTAGGGACAATTCAGTATTTCATTGATATTTTCAAATATAAGGATCTACCTCAACTACTCGCATCTTTATCCAACAAAGACATTACAAAACTTGAAATTTTTCAGAAACATAATTGACTAATCTAATAATAATCTTAATGGAATAGGGAGTGAAATCCTTCATGGAAAGGGAAAATGACAAAAAGAAATACTACTGAACTATTGTATTTTGATTTCTCTATTTTGAATAATGGTTATATTATTCAGGTTACAATCCTCACTGAAAGCATATCATTTTACACGAGAACTTGAAGATATTTACTTTGTTTGACTTTTATCGAAAATCAATTATCTCCGTCAAGTTTTGTAGTTGTTATTGAAAAACATTGATATGACTGTTTAAATTGGAAACAAATCAGTTATTGTTTGGTTTTCTCATTTGTCCTTATGGAAAAGGATTAAAGATGAAAAAAAAGAAAGAAATGAAAATATAATTAGAAGTATCTGTGAAACTTTGTTATTTTGGCTCTCGTTTTTTTGGATGGAAATTTGGCTTGAAACCTTCTTTATGCTTGGCTTTATTTTTTACTTTATGAGTTCCGATCTTACTCTAGCCACAAATGCATGTATGGTCATTTCTTTCTATGAATTACCAATGGAAATTAATAGGCTAAGCCATTGTTTGAAACAATAAATAGAAATCCATGTTATCAGAACCATAAATTGAAACAGGACCTTACGACAAATATATAACAGTGAAGGAGGATAACAGGGGTCGCTGGAATCTGCTGTTGCCGTTGTTTGCTACCGATTGTTGCTACTTTGCTGTTGTCGAAATCACGCCTGCTTGCTTTCCTCAACTGCTGCTACTCCGTGTGGGGTGGGGGTTCTGAACCCTAATTTCTTATTTATGTTCTATTAAGAGTGTTTAATGTGTCAATGATAGCCTTCTTGGTATTCAGCCCATTAGCCTTATTCTGACACTGCCAGCCAAGCCCAACTGTGTATAGAACTATTACCTTTATAATGTTCCACAATTAATTGTTGATTGCGGTCCCTAATTTTACCATTTACGTATTAACCCTTGGTTTATATATTTCCTATTCGAGTGTCCCAGACCCTAGTAGATTTCCTGTTCAGCCCACATATATTATTACAATTACTAGTTTAGGTAAAAAAATAAAAATGAAACAGAGATAGGAAAGAAGTGAAACTCCTGAGTTTTGTTTTAGCTACAATGATTACCGAAATGTTTCGCATCCAGATCTTTCAAAAAATATTTGAAGGGCCCCTATCGCTTATTACACGCCTATACTTATCGTCATTTTGTGTGAAAGGCCATCAAAGTTGGTTATCGTTGCAAAGTGTGAAATTTATGTTGTATCTACTCATGTTTTGGAGTGGTCAAACCTAAAGCCCAGATCAGTTCCAGTTGTTTCTGAGATTCTATGGATAAATTGGCACTAGAATTGCAATTAGAGAATTCTATATTGTTCCAATTACTTTGGGCGTTACAGCATTCCTGTGGATTGCTCTATTGTGCCTATGAATGTTGCCCATGTTCTGCTTGGTGAGCGTTGGACATATTTTACAGTGAAGGTATAACATTTAAATGTTTAGTTTTAGATTCCAAACGGGAAGCATCTTTGTTAACAACCAGTCCATGGAAAGTTATAAACGGTACTTCCACACCTAAAGTCGAGCAGATTGAAGACACTACTTTCACTCTTGTTGCTGAAAAGATTACGGATGTGAAAATTAAAGAGGAGGGTATTGAATGGATTCAGCTTAAGTAGATGTAGATCACATTCAGTTTGTTACTCCAAGTTTGTTGAAAGTAAGAGGAGGATGTCAAGTGAGTACTTCCGATCAAAGTTGAGCACATTGACTTCGTCGATTGTAATTCCCAAGACATTCATTAATCACCTTTTAGAAATTTAATTGTGTTATCTACAGTCTCCCTTTTTTTCTGAAATGCGCCATCTCAAGAAATTGTTTGAGATGTTCAACATTTTCTGCCTTTTGCTGAATTCATGCATGATTCTGTCCTTTTATAAAACTTGAGGTCAAGTTCTTTCCAACAAAGGGAGAATGATGCGGGGCACAAGCAAAGATGAAAGACGACGCAAATAAAGGTCAAAGACAATTTTCATTTTCATTAGAGGATTTTGTTATTGTAAAATGAATGAAATTGTTATAAGCAGTAGTTACTTGTGGTTCAAGTAAAGTGGTTTACATTTACGGTTTTAGGCCCAGCAGTGATGGCTAAGGTAATAGACTTTGATTATAAATTTGGGAGTTTTCTCCTTAACTGCAGAGGTTTCTTCCCTACCTAGATTTGTATGCAGAGTTATTCTAGTGAAAACCCTAATAATTCCTACCATGGGGGTTTGGACATCAGTTTTTATTTTCTTTGAAATTCTTATCGTTCGACACATCTGACTTACATCAGATATACAAGTCAAGCTAAATTAACTTCAATTTAACGAAACTTTAGTACGAAGACATTTGACCATGCTTCAGGTGTAGCAATTTCTTACAATTGTCTCAACATGATAATTATACCTTCATCCTGGAAGCTCTGTTAAAGCCTAAATTTCCGTGTCATAGAAAATGTATCAATTTTTTTTCCTAAATAAACAAAGAATGAAACCTTCCAGTAACTAAGTCTACAATCTTGTGGGATATTTTTTAAAATTCCACTTGCAACAAAGAACATGTTTAAGAGTCTGGATACAATATTTAAACCATTGTATCCGCAATATTTAAATTTACAAATTCTGGATACAAACCAATTTGATAAAACATTTCTACCAAGTATTTTGGTCTTGAATGGCTCTATTGCCCTAATGCCAATATGCAACATAATTAATAAGTCGTTCACATGTATCAAAGTATAATATATGTAAATTTTTTTCAGTAATCAACTTTAAATTAGTTAGTAAATTATGTTGTTTGTCAGTGAGAATTACCTGTTCACTTAGTTGACTAAACCCAATTTTTTAAGGTGTTATTTATTTTATTAAATAAAAACTAATTGTACAGTGAGAACAGTGTGGAAAAACATGATATATATAATTGATTTTGGGATCTAAAGAACTAGTTTAGGTGATAGTTAATATGTTCTTTCAGTGATTTTATTCTCAGTTTTATTTCAATATGAATCAATGGAATAGAACACCATAGAAAATGGAAATATGAATTCTCTCACAAACTTGCATATTCTTAGATGTCAGTTTTTCATGTTGAATTCTTCTAAGATTTGGGCAGCTAAACCTAGTAACTCCCTCTTCCTAATACCATATATATTTGTTACCTCGTACATGTATATTCATTTCTTTTTTCTATTTATAATCTTTTCCCTTTCATATTATTTTTTCTTTTTTTCATTTTTTAAATTTTTTGGCCATGCATTTCTGCAGACCCCAACTAGTTTGGGTTAAAGCGTTGTTGATGTTAATGTTGGCTGTGCATGTCTATCTTGTTAGTTGTTTAGTTTTAGTTACCCTGTTTGTTTTTCATTGGGTGACGTACAGCCCTAGTGGACGGCAGTTCATCTCATGCAAGGAAGTTTCATCATACTTGCTCTCCATCTGTGATCTACAAGAAAAAAATCAGCCATCTTCTCCTCATGGCAATGAGAACATTCAATCTGCATGCAAAATGGCTTCTCAGTATGTAAGTTGAAATATTATTATCATTCTTTTCCATTGTTACCATATCTTTTCTACATTTAATATATGAGGCAAACCACAGCCCGAAGATGTTCCAGAGAACCCTAGCAGAGAAAGCCTTTTCTCCCATTCATCATTAGCCATTACTACTTCCATATCAAGCAACCATGAGGAGCAAATGAGTGAGGAGCCAAAGGAGGTCCAAGTTGGTGAAACATTTAAGTGCCAGCAAGATGAACTAAAATGTGGTGGTCCCAGCAATAATGTGATCGTAGTTTCTGCAAATGTGGAGCCTAATAACGAAGTAGTTACTAGAGAAGCTTGTGATAATGAGAATGTGTCTTCTACTAGCACAGAGGATGAGTTAAGACTTGATAGTGAGAATTTTGCAACCACTGAGCCAATATCTGTTTCTCCCAACTATCATGATGTGCCTGGTAAAGATTGTCCGACTGCAGTCAAGCAGACTGCTTTACCTCATCTAACCGGGAATGAGCAATTCAGCATAATTGATAACGGGAATTATGGGATATCAAGTTCTAAATTAACAGAATCAGAGCAAAAGATTGGTTTGGAAAGCAGTGCACTTGCTCCATCTGGTACTGTGGGCACATGCATCGGCAATAATGTAGAAAGAGTTCCTACTTGCTCGCTTGATCCAAAATTTGGTGGTGCTTACAACTGTGGAAGCAATGAGTTCGGCAGCCATGCTGAATCACAAACAGATGTAGCTGGTATTAATGAGGAAAAGCAATGTGTAAACTTTTCAGTTGTCTCACCTTCAAGAGAGAGAGCACTTGTTATCGAATCTAGGCAGCAACAAGTTGCTTTAAGCAGTTTACTTTCTAGCCAAAATTGTGCCGACAATTATGTAGATTTACATCCTCTGAGAAGGGCAGACTACAGTGATGTCAAAAAATGCAGGAGTAGCAACTCAATCGCTTCTTATAGCGGAAGCTTCAATGAAATCAATGCAAATGTGACTGACACCATGAAAACAAGTCTTGAATTTTGTTCACTTCTTCCATTTGGAAGAGAGGAATCATATGGTGATCAAGATAATGTAAGTGGT
This sequence comes from Centella asiatica, assembly GCA_014636745.2. Lineage (NCBI taxonomy): Eukaryota > Viridiplantae > Streptophyta > Magnoliopsida > Apiales > Apiaceae > Centella > Centella asiatica. Next base: position 11,978,826 of record CM025786.1, read on the forward strand.
GCTCAGAATAGCTCAGTGGAGGAGTGTAAGCAGGAACATTCTGAAATAAGCGTAATTGATAGGTCATGTTTTGCAGAAAATCCTAGTGATATGCATACAGTGAATAAGATTTATGATAGGCCTGTGAATGAGCGTAAATTAGTGGATACTCAAAATACCGTTAATAATGATAGAAGTCTTACTTTCAGTAATCCTTGCATAGGACTGTATGCAGATACGAACGTTGACGATGAAAATCATCCTGCAAATAATTCAGCCATTCAATCCAGGACTGAGCAAAACATTGGTGTACAAACTAATTTAAGTAGTGTTGATACTAATTTGGTGGAGCAGCAAAGAATAGAATCTCTAAGTGAATTATTTAGTTTATCTTGCAACAGAAAACTGTGGGCTTCTGAAAAAATTATTAATACTACTTACACTGATAGAGAATGGGACGGGTTAGAAGTAGATGAGGGCAGAAGTTCTGTTGACAAGAAATATATGGATAATTTTGACAGTGAAAATCAATATCCTGGTGAAGACGTATTGTCTGGTGGTATTTGGAGAACTGATGAATGTGGTGGCCCACAGAATACTTTTGCTGATACTTCAAACCCTCCAGAGCAATCACCTAGCTCTTTTCGAACATTTGGTATTATTTCAGATAAGGTATTTCTCTTGAAGAGTATTGCTTTATGTCGATTAATTTATTGATTACATGGAGATAGCTATTACTTTTGCTCTAATTTTTTTTCTACTCCTGCCAAAAAAATAAGTGAAGTACATACACTATTTTACCCATTTAAGAGGAACTGCTAAACAATAATTTCAACAAAACTTGCTTTCCAAAGTTGCGTGGAACCCATTTCAAATGGTCTTATAAGAAATTCTATCTTCAAAATTTGTTTATCTTAAAAAATGTGCAAAGTGCACTTCACTAATTCTTTTTGGGACAGACACAGTAGTTCTTTTTGTCATGGATTACTAAAATTTTGCAGAGTCTACTAGTATTTGTGCCTCCTTTCCCTAGTTTCCCAAGAATTGGTTCCAAGAACATTTAAAATTCTTTTGGCACATTTGCAAAATCTTATAATTCAAATTTAATTAATTTTGAGTTGGCATTGATCACTTTTGTAGAATTCATACACATTTCTGCAAAGTAGAACATATGTTCTGGAATTTTGATGAAATCATGCGAGATTTCAATTTTAGGCCGTCACAATGAAACCCTTTTTGTGAAATGGAGGGAGTATTTATTACTACATCCGTCTTAAAAGAATGAGTGGGCTCACCTGTTACATGCACTTTTAGGTAGAGTTTAGCACATTTTAGTGTTTTATTTACTCCCTCTGTCCAAAATTGTTTGCAATGCATTCCTTTTTGGGCAGTCCGTCAAGATTTGCGACATTCTTTTTAGTAATATTTTGTTGAACGAAATGACAAGATGATGCGGAGCAAATTAGTAGAATTTTAATTGTTAATTCTTTTTCATGTTGTTTTATATTTTTTATGGATAAATTATTATTGTAATTAATTAGTAGTAGTAGTATTATTTACTATTAGAATATTCTAGAATATAGAGTAATATCTTGATATTTATTAGTAGCAGAGGTGTTTTAGGATTCTTATAGTAGTCATATTAGGATTCGTAGAGAGATTTTAGGAGTTTATCTTGTTCATTAAGTTTAGGAGTTCTATATAAGGTGACGTAATCTATTATTTTCAGCGTGATGAATAATATCATGAATTGAATTGCGAGTTTTGTGCATTTGTGAGAGGCTCTTGGAGCCAAGTTATCCCTTTCACCCCTCCCTAACCCTTGTCCTACTTCAGTTTGATATCCAAGCCGAGTTTCTGACCACCATACTTACTGGCCTACACCACCCACTACTGCCTTTAATTGACATTGTTGGAAACCATCTCCCTTCCCAAACCACATCCCTTAAACCTTAACCCTAGCCGCCACTACAAAATACTTGCCTCCCAGAAAACATCAACCATCAAACCCACCATTCACGGGAAACCTTAGCCGCCTGTGCATCTTTACAGCAGTTCAGAAAACCTAAACAAACATCGTCAGATCGCCGTTGTCAGGTTTGTCAGATATGGTCAGACTTCGTCAGACTAGAGAAATAGGAGTAGAAGAAGAAGACAGGGTCGCTGCAGCTACTTCTCTGTGTGACTGCTGCTGCTGCTGCTTCTCTATTTCTGCTGTTGTAGTAGTTTGATTTGAGAAAGAGCAGGGCCGATCTGTTCTATTGCCCCATTTATAAGATTTATAAAAAATTGCAGTTTCTTGTGATTGCTTAGAGCCCCTCTACCATCAATAGGTACTCCCAACGCGTCAACCACACACCCTAGCATAGTCTTTCCTGCAGGAACATCTACAATAGATCTAGTGCGCTTGACAAGATCTCACGAGTTTGCAAAAATATCAAAATAGCCCCTGCAGTTTCAGAACTTTGCAATTCAACCCCTGGTTTTTAGATAATTTCCTGCAGTTTTTTAAAATTCCAAAATAGCCCCTGGAGTTTCTGAAATATTTCAGTTAAGTCCCTGCAAAAGCAAAAAGCAATCACAGAATGTTTCTTCCTCAACTTCTCCATGGGGATGATTCTGGGGATCCTAAATTTTATACTTACGCTCATGAAAAACTGCCAATTGAAATTGCTATAAATATAGATTGGTGAGAGTAATTTAGTATCTTCTCTTTTGGTGAAATCGGCAAGACGGCAAATTTAGAGGTTTTCCCAATAGAACAAGTAGTCAAGATTCCATGGCTAAACAATACTATGATTACTATTGATGAGTCTTGTCTTGTTCCAATTAATTTGGACCTTTTATATATAAGGTATGGTGTGGTATTGTTCTGATGAACGTTGCTCATGTATTGCTTGGAAAACCGTGGATGCATCAAATCAACGGAGTTCACGATGAAATTGACAACACTTGGAGTTTTGAGTATAATCAACGAAAGATTTGTTTGACAACTTCTAGGCCTTATCGAAAATTTGTTGAAACTCCGCAAGAGACTATCCATGTCAATACAAGCACGAAAGAAGAGATTCAAGTAGTTCAGAAAGAACTGAAAATTGTGGAGGAGACCAGAATTCAAAGTCCAGGGCATAAAGAGGAAGCTTACAAAGGAGAACAACGAATTGATTTCATATTTTCAATTGGAGCATTCGAGACACAAGTTTCTTCAAGATTTTCTTTCTTGCGGGTAACCTAGTTCCTAAGATTATGTTGATTGATTTGGCATGCACCAAGTTCAAGAGCTATTGGGCAATTCTCCTCTCGTGCTTCGTTGTTCTCAACCGATTCAAAACTCATGGACGAGTTTTTTTCAAAGGAAGGAAGAATGATACGAAGAAAATTATTAGAATTTTAATTGTTAATTCTTTTGTAAAGTTCTGTTATATTGTTTATGTATAAATTATATTGTAATTAATTATTAGTAGTATTATTATTTACTATTAGAATATTTTAGAATATAGAGTAATATCTTGCTATTTATTAGTAGTTGAAGTGTATTAGGATTCTTATAGTAGAGGAATATTAGGATTCTTAGAGAGATTTTAGTAGTTTATCTTGTTCATTAAGTTTAGTAGTTCTATATAAGGTGATGTAGTCTATTATTTTCAGCATAACGAATAATATTACGAATTGAATTGCGAGTTTTGTGTGCTTATGAGAGGCTCTTGGAGCCAAGTTATCCCTTTTCACCCCTCCCTAACCCTTGTCCTACATCACAAGAGTTAACATTCTATTTCTTCCCACATTAACATTATGATTCCTTCTTTATCATTACGATAAAAATTAATCTCTCTCTCTCCTCTCCCCCCTGTCCAAGTATTTCCGCCCAAATTTTGTTTGAACAATATGAAATATTATGGTTAATATCCATGAAAGGTCCAATGTTACAAACAAATTGGAATGGAGGGAGTATATAATATATAAAAGTTATGAACTAAAAAATATTTTACACGAAGGATTGAAGGTTAATATGATTGAAAGATTAAAAGGATACTCCCTCTGTTTGGATTTAAGGGTCCTCACCGGACATGTTCATGGTCAAATTGACCGTATATACAAGAAGGATAAATCTCTGTCCACAAATTAACTCACAAATCAACTACAGTCTGACACGTGTATATGGTTATAATCTCTCTCTTTTTGTATTATGTAGATAAGTAGTGGATGATGAGTTGGTTCTCACCATTTGTAAGTTTATGTTGTGACTTAGTTTGTGGGCATATATATGCTCTATACGATAAAGACACATAACTATTATCATAAGAATGCACATTGACTATACTATCAAAGTCAACTTTTACGATCTCAACATCAATAATATATTTTCTAAATTATAAAATTTAAAATTGGTTAATTTGACCATGAAAAAATAGACAGAAATCTGGACGGAGGGAGTATAAAATATCTCTCATGTACTGAGTTTCACCTAAAATCTACGTATCGCAATAGTAACACACTTGTGCCTTTTTGGGGCGGAGGGAATAAGTTTCTTCCGCCTATCTATTCTGCAATATGCTTATCATATCGTAACAATGAAATAGATTGTCTGTCCTCTTGCTTTGGGAATTTGTGTGATAGATATTTTCCTTCTGCAGGTTGATGATGGGCTCTTTAGACTTGGTGAGAAGTACGAGAGAGAATCATCTTCTGAACCATCAAGTTTAGGTAGAACTGACCCAGTGGAATTTAGTTTCCTGACCACACAAAACTCAACTTCTCTTCAAGAGGATTCGAAGAATTGTCAACATGAAACAGGAATGGAGCAACAGTTTGATTCCTCCTTTTGGCTTGGTAAGCAGGAGTTGATGCCAAACATGGCTTCCAGGAGTCAAATTACTACATTGTGTGTTTGGTGCAGAAATGAATTTCATCACGAGCCTGTGCTCTCTGGAACACAAGCTGCAGTAGGTTCTCTGTGTCCAACTTGCAGGACAAGGATTTCTGATCAAGTCAATATATTGTAAAAGGCAATTGTTCCTATATCAAGAATACCTCAAATAAACTTGAGATATAAGGTAATTCTGAAACTGAACATTGTTTCATGATGAGCTAGAAATTCTAAGAGATTACTTAATTATCTGCCTTTGGTATCTCAATCCTTCACATTATAGTGAAATTGCCAAATGTAGCTGATACCTGAGATGCAATTCTAGGTATACGAAATACGTTGATAATGATATTCAGTACAATTTCTGTACTTTACCGAGTGTTCTTTACATCTAATCAAACTATCATTCATTTAGTGATAAGGTGCTGAAGCCTTCTTATAAGTGGGAGTAAACTCCTTCTATTTTCTTAGAAAACAAGTCACATTGTATAGACATGTTAAAACACCTTATCCTATTGAAGGAATGGGTGCAGTTTGCGAGAACTCAATAGACAAGGAAATTTGAGGAAGTCAATGTGAAACTTGCACCAGTTTCATGTGATAGGTCCTATATATACATGCATGTCGTATGCATTAGGTCCTAGAGAGTCATTTATACTTGAAGTTTTTGTGGTATTAACTGGAATAACTGCAGTACCATGGTGGGTGAATATTGTGATTTGTGAGTGAAGTAAATTTTTGTTGCTCCTAATATAAGTTTTGGATAGTATAGGCACTTTAGTTGCATGGTGGGCTCATTTCTCTTGAAGATTAGGTCCTATCTTCCTATTTTATTTGATCTCATTTTTTGTATATGTTATATCAACTTCTTTTTTTGGGTGGGGGTAGAAAAGGATATAGTTGTCACTTGTCAATATCTTATGATACGATGCAATACATGAGTAGTTGCATACAATATCCCGTACCATTTTTTTTATCAGATGCTGATATATAAGATGTGTTGACTATAGAAATAGAGATGACTGGTTATGCATAAAATGTGACATCTCATTACCTATCTAGATGATATTTTACTGTAATCTAAATTTAGTGGTTTCAATAAGTTCCCTACAGTAGTTGGTTTTGGATATCCCCAGTTAGGCCAGCATAAGCCTTGCCCAGAGACGGGGCTTTCATCCACTTCCAAGATATAACTTCGTGCCTAGGTTTGAGTGTAGTGCAATGAGTAGATTAATGAACTGCTTAAAATTGTAAAATGCTTGAAATGAATTCATTTCAAGTCCATTAAGGCTTAAATGATGATTAACGGCATGCTGCTTCTGTAAAGCTTTGTTTGCTGATTGGTAGTGGCCTTCAAGATATACCATACTGAGATTGAGATTCGACAGGTGAAGAACCTGATCTGCCACATAATCATAACCTATATCGTCACCTTTAAAATCTGTCTGAAGAGGGAGTAAGAATAGAATCAGAAGTTGATGAAGTCTGGTGGACTATCCATTGATTGTAACAGTGATTATGGTGATTTAGTTTCTGCTTGGTTTTTATAATTTTTTCAGCTGTATATTTTGTGATAACTTCGTAAGGTACTAATGTTTCAATTTAATTTATATTAAATGTAACGCCTTTTCCTTATATTATATGAGCTAGAATTTGTTCCATGTTAGCTGTTTTTATCTATAACTAAGTCAACATACTGGAGATGTTCTATAATGATGACTACGGTAGACTCACTAAAATCTTGACCAGTAGTTTGGTGATGGGTTTAATGGATTCTTGGGTTTCTTATCTTTTTCTTATTTGGAGTTTTTCTTTTTTCCATGTTATTTTCATATGATTCCTTTTCAAGTTGAGGCTTAAATACGTAGACATCTACTTTGTCGATTTTTGCACATGAAAGAAGGATAACTCCACACAATCTTGTGTGCAGTACGTGCTTATAACCATTGCCTGAAAAGGTTGCTCAATTTAGTTGATCTAGCGTTATTCGAAGCGAAAATAGCAGTTCCCATGTATATTTATATATAAACTAAAGCTGTATATATGACATTTTGCAAAAGAAAAAGACTTCCTGCTAATGTAACAAGAAGTTCATTATTAACATTATATGACAACTGACAATAGCTGTAGTATAGTATACAGAAAATACCTAAACAAAATTAATTTATTGGTTTTTCCCTAAAAATAGTTAAAGTAATTTTCAGTTATCAACTTAAAATTTTGGGGTTTAACTCAATTTGAATTCACAAAATTATTGTTAAGCCATTGGGATGAGATTGAAGACCTATGAATTCTTGAACATAGTGTGGAACAGGGAGTAGTAGTGTCACTGGATATGGGAGATAGAAGCAATTTGTGGTTCTTATTTTGATAGCTATAGTCTATTAACCCTTAAATCCATAGGGTAAGAATTCGTCCTGATGTTTCCTTACATAGTTTATTTGCGGTCTTATTATGATCACTTCCACCAATGTGGTTTTGTTTGAATGGTGGATTCAATTTAAACAGTAGGTGTGAATGAGATTACATTTTCAAATTATATATTTATTTTATATTCTTATATTTTGTATAGCATGATTTTTAGTCGTTAAATTTTGGAATACCACTTATTTAAATGTTTATATGCAAGTCTAGGGCCATCTCAATTTAGGTTCAAAGTGAAAGGAAAAGGCTTTGAAAAGATACAATTTTTTGTTTTGGGCAGCGAAAGTTTGGCTGGATACTCTGGGGAGGTACCCCTGACCTGTTTTCTGGGGGGTTAATTTTGTACTTTTTTGTCCTGCATTCACTGCTGGCCATGGTAATCACTGGAATATTATTGTCTACATTGCTTTTCTTTCAACTTCTCCTTTCTATTGTTTGCTGCTTTGTAATTGCAAATCGCTCTATTTAAAAGTTGGGGTTGGAGTATAAAATGTTCTCTTGCTTGAACTGAATTAAATTAAGGACCTTTTCTATGCAAAAATTTGTATGGGAGTTGGTTGTTTAATACTTCTGGTGTACAACACACCTCTGTAGGAGTACAACACTGCCCTTCACCTTGGGGTAATATAAGAAGTTATTTTCTTTGAAATGTGATTCATCTAATGTTTTTTTTGGGTCTTCTATTCTAAATAGATTCTTTTAACTATGCACATAGTATACAAAGATTCTACTAGCTGTAATATACCTCATATTATCTTCTTAGTTGTTCAGATTTATGTTCTTATCCTCAACCTCAACAGAGAACCTTCTCCGAAATGCAATAGAATATTGATTACCTCGGATAGATCAGATTCCTCACCTTCAAAAAGTCGATATATTT
>CM025786.1:11991975-12025669 GCA_014636745.2 Centella asiatica
GTTAACCTAATCACTATATCCAAACATGAATTTCATTTGAATGCCATCAACCCATCACAAATACCACCAATAATTTTAGATTAAAAAAAAATTCCTTAAAATAACATCTAGAGGACAATACTTCCCCACCAAAAACACCAAAATTTACTTCTCTTCATCTACGCTATGCAATCCAGAAATGACAGAACATATCTAAGATCATTTTACATGTGTTTGAACATTGAAATCTATTGTAGAATACAAACTATAATTCTTCCGGGGAAAATTTACAACATTCAAATGTCTGACTAATTAAGCTCCATAAGGCCATAAAAAGTCATACCTTCGCAAGAACCAGAGAAACTTCGAACCCCTTCCATCAAGGGCTTGGGACCGTCGGCGAAAGGGGAAATTGCTGGAACCCTAATGTTGTTGGTGAGAACAGTGAAGGATAAGGTGACCTCGGGGATGGCAAGCATCCGAATGGCAGTGGAGACGATGGAGTCGGAAAATGGACCGTCGCTGTAGATGCTGCTGTCTGAGAATTTTCCGGCAAATTGGTTGGCTGAGCAAAATTGTTCCTTCGCGGCGAAACAAGTCTGCCTAACGGCGAAAACCCGGAGAATATCTTTGAATCAGAGTCCAGGTTGGAGTTTGAACTCTGTAGGTAACGCATGTAAGCAGAAATCGGTGATTCCGCCGCCGCGTGCACCGTCGGGAACGGGGGAAGAGGCGAGAGTGGCTGCCTCTGGAAGTTCCCAGAACCAGCGGACGAAGAGGCGGAGATGGAATTGTTAGGGTTTACCGGCGGTGATTCGATGCTTCCGTATTTCATCAACGGTGGCGGGCGGCTGCTCAGTTGCGGCAGCGGCGGAGGTCGGATCTTCTGCAGTCGAGAGCTGGTGTGCTTCGGCTGTTGGATTGGCGGCGGCGTCGTGAACCGCTCGTGCGCCGGAGAGCCTGTGAGTTTCTGAACGACATCCCGGAAATCGCTCTTGTTGATATTGTACACCGGCGGTTGATGCTGCTGCGGCAACGGCGGCGGCAGATTCAACTGCTGTGCTTGATTTTGCTGCGAAATTGGGGGTGGGTTCAGATTGTTACGGCCCTGATCATCAAAACTAGGTTTTTTGATACCGGGCTTTGAGATTTTGTGAGATAATCTGTTAAGATGCTTCAGATATTGATCTCTATTACCAATACTAGTATTATCATCACTATTATTGTTACCGGTAGTATTATTATTACTAGACTCAGAAGCCGAGTGACAGCTTTTATCCATTCTCTAATACAAAATTCCTCTCTCTCTCTCTTCTACTAGATCTGTAAAACTTAACTTTCTCTCTCTAAAACATATCACATGCCCCCCTCTCTGCAGATATCATAGAGAGAGAGAGTGCAATAATATTACCAAATTTAAGTGCAATAGATGAACAATAATTATTGGTGTTGATTAGTCATTGAATAGGGAGAAAGAGAGATTTCAAAGCGGCGAAATGAAAAGAAAAAGACTGCAATGAGAAAATGAAAAGTAAGAATCTGTCTGTATGCAAATGCCTTTTCTTTTCTTTCGCTTAAAAAGAATAGAAGTAGCTTGAACTGCTTTATACAAACAAATGGACTGTTTTTTATAAATTTCAAAATTAAACGTGTAAAAAGTAAAAGAAAGGGCGACAGACAGACGACCATTTTAGGCCTAAAGTATCAGACATTATTCTTAACTCCTAATGTATGACATCTACTTAAAAATGAAAGAGATTTAACATTAATTCTTCAAATATACTTTGAATATTCTTTAGGCTTCATATTCCACATCAAATTTTGATTTCCCCCCCCACCCCCCACCCCCCACCCCCACCCCCCCACCAAACTAATCTAACTAATTTACTTCATGTTTTGAACTAATTTTAAGTAACATTTCGTCACTATAGCTGTAATCATAGAGAATTTCATAATAGTCTATAGATATACTTTTTGGATACCATAAGGATAATAATTTTAAAAAATAAATTTTCATTTTCATTTCCTTTTGATAGTTAGAATGATATTAAAAATATAAATAATAAATAATCCTGCAAAACTAACAAAATATTCCTTATATTATACGTTTGTTTCATTTTAGTGTATGTACTTTTAAGTTTTTATAATCGTTCATTCTATTTTTCTTTATAAGTTCAAATGGATCCAACCTTCTTACCAAGTCAGGTTTAATGCTGATGTCAAAAAAAAAATCATTAGTAAATGATGAGTTGGTATTTTTTATTACATTAAATAGACATTTTTTCATCTCCCTTACAACTCTTAACAAATTCACAAGACATAAAAATAATATAAAAATATATAATTATCTTAACACTCTCTTCTCACAAATAAATAAAGTAAAAAAAATGAAAATATTAGGAAAATTATTATTTTGTTTTATTTTAATTAACTAAAAATTATTTAATAAAAAAGTAATTAAAATTTTAGTGAAAGTATTTAAGTTCTCCATTCCAATTCTAATAGAATATTATTTAAGTTAAACCTAATGCAAAAAAAAAAAAATTTTGGTTGAAATCAAATTTAACTTGAATAAATGAAATGCAAGAAAAAAATTGAAAAATAAAATACTAAAACAAAACTTGCCCAAAATAAAGAAAAGAAAAGATATAGAAAAAATAGTCAATACCAAATTCATGATTCCCACCCATAATTTTTGTCATCTTCTCGTCACTAATTAAAATTTATAATTTCTAAAAAAATTGTTGATTATTTTTAAAGAGATAATATACTCCAAAATATGTGTAATATATATTGTAAATCTGATACTTCGTGTATTTTTAATTGAATTATTTTTAAAGGAGTTTTAGAGAAAATCGAACTTCTAAAGTTGAATAAATTAAAACATGCGTAGAAAAAAATGTTAAAAATTATAGCATTTGATGATAATATATAACACTTAGAATTGTTAGAGTTTGTAATTGTACTGAAACTGAAATTGCAGCTGGTTTTATTTAAGTATTATCCTCTGATAGTGTAAACTGTTTATCAATGGATAAATAGACAAACCAGTGAGAGTTATTCTCTGACAATGTAAAATGTAAATTAGAAGATAATTCAGAGGATAAATCATCACAGCAACCATCAAAGGATATTTTGTAAATACATGTTCATTTTGCAATAGAGAGATTTTGAGAAATGAACTTGAGAAATCTGCAGCAGCAAGAACTAAATTTAAAGATTGAAGATTGATGAATTAAACTTGAAGATTGGTGAACTGTACTACTTATCAACAATTGAACTGCATTAGTGGATAAGTCGTTCATCAGTGGATAGGTCGTTCATCAGTGGATAAGTCGTTCATCAATGGATAAGTTATCAACAAATAATTTCTTCATCGGCTGATAATTTTTTCATCAATTGATATTGAAGATGATATATGACTGACTACACAAGAATTCTTAATATGCATCAAATCATAAAAGGTTATGAAAGGATAATTTTTTCATCAGCTGATAATTTCTTCATCAGCTGATATTGAAGATGACATATGAGATAACATATGGCTGATTGCACAAACCACTAACTCAGTTAAGGCTCTGAATTAAAATAAGAAAGTTGGACCAATAAAAAGATATTGGCTACCAGAAAAGGTTAAAGGAGATAAGTTATACAAATACACAGCAGGTGCATAAAGTTGCAGTTGTATAAGCTGTAGAAATAACTTATACAAATCCTAAGAGCTCTAAGATTAAAATAAGTGAGTTGGTCCAATAATAAATAGAGAAGTTCGAAAAGATAAGTTATACAAATACACAACAGATACAAATGTTGAAGAATAAAATAAGTGAGTTGGTATAATAAGAAGAGAGTGTGTACCAGAAAAGTTACATAGCAGATTATTGTGCAAGAAAGGTCATACAAAAAAGAAGCTATGTAACAGAGTTGGAATTACCAAAGAACATCAGAAATATTTTTGGAAGCAAATCAAAGAAGAAACTTGGAGGACAAGGGAGCTGTGTTTATAAATAGAGATACAGAGTAGCTGAGGTAAAGATATACATTTGAGAACACATATCAACAATACTTCTCAAAACACATCTCATATCTTAGAGCATCAAATACATCTCTATACATATTGAGAGAAAAATTGAGAGATAGCAGTTGTAATTGATTTATAGAGAGAGAAACAAGTTATTAAAACTTGAGAAATTAGGATTTATATTCTCGAGTTATAGTTGTTCATCACTGAACAAGTTCAAGAAGCTGTTATCAACAGTTTTGATTACCAGATTGTATTTCAGATTCAAAATCAATAAAAGTCATTCATTATTGATTGATATAATATATTGTTTCTATACACTATATTTTTGAGATTATTTATTATTTCGCAAATTTATCTATTACTTTTAAAGAATTGAAAGAAGTTGCAGTATTTATTGATTTGTATTCAACTGATCTTCTACAAACCATCCACTCATTTAGGAATAACAACTTGAGCATATTGATTAATATATCAATCAATAGATCAAAATATGGGATAGAAGGATGGCAATGTCAAGATTCCAATGCTCAAGAGGGATGAGTACTTTTTGTAGAAGAAAAGAATGTTCTTGCATCTGGAATCAACTAATTCTGAATATGCTGACATTCTCAAAGAAAGACCTATCATACCCACAAAAGATGTGCCATAAGGTATTGTTGATGGAATTCCAATCCCAGAAACCTTTGTGCCTAAAAAGCCAAATGAGCTCACCAAAGAAGAAAAGGAGAAAGTTCTGAAAGATAGAAAAATCACGAACATCATTTACAATAGGTTGGACAATGACATGTTCAACATTGTCGTTAACTGTTAAACTTCCAAGGAAATTTGGGAACCCATCCAAGTTCTATATGAAGGAACCGAAGAAGTAAGAGTCAACAAAAGATCGTTATTCATTTAACAATATGAGTACTTCACTGCCAAATCTGGTGAGTCTATTACACAACTGTATGATAGATTCAACATACTTATCAATGATATGAGATTACATGGGAAAGTCTATGAAAACATAGACACCAATATAAAATTCATAAGGTCACTCCCATAGTCTTGGGATGCCAAGACAACTGCTGTAAGGGAAGCCAAAGATGTGAGCACCATGTCATTGGACAAGCTCTATGGAAATCTGAAAATCTATGAGCATGAATTACAACAGAGAAACATGTTGAATACTGACTTCAAGAAAGAGAATTCCGTTGTACTTACAGTAAAGACAAAGAACATGAAGTTTGATGGAAAAAAAGTTATCATTAAGGAATCAGATTCTAACCTAAAGTCTGATGAAGAAGCTGAAGATGCAGAGGTAGAGGAAGAACTCTGCATACCTGAAGATCTAGATGACATTGATGAAGTCCTAACTCTTATAGCTAGAAAATTCAAAAAGTTTAAATTTGCTAGGAGAAAGCCTAGATTCAACGATGCATCTACGTCAAAAAAGAAAGTCAATATGGCAAGGTTGACAAATCCAAGTTCACGTGTTTCAACTGTGATGGTTTTGGACACTTTGTAAGTGAATGCAGGAAGTCTAAGTTTGACAAGAAGGCAAAGGAGCTCAAGGATACTAAGAGAAGTGAGGATTACTATAAGAAGAAGTACTTTGAACTCCTCCATAGCAGCAATGGCAAGTGAAAGACACTAATCACAAAGGGAAAGGATTGTGCTGAGTCAGAATCAGAGGATGAAGAGTATGTCAATATGGCATTAATGGCCAATTTCTCTGATAGCAATGAAACTGATGGAAGTTCAAACTCCAAGAATTTCAAGGTAACTAACATAATCATATATTTTACTATGTCATTATCTGATTGAAAAGAAAGTCTAGCTGACATCTATAAAGATATATACAATTTGAAATGAACACTTAGGTGCTCAGTCAAAGAAAATACTCATAATCAACTTATATTTTTCTCAATTCCTACTTCTATTATGAGTAACAAAATCTATAATTAGGGAATTTTAAAATAAAATATATGAATATAATATAATATGATAAATAACTTTACATGCATAACTAATGAAATTATGGACAAAAAAAATTAAATGTAATATTTGATAGTTTAATTAACATAATTATCATACCTATTTAAAATTAATTTCATGAAATAAATACAACAATTTTTAAGTGTATAATAACTAACTTTGAAGTATATAGTGTATATATATAAACATGTTATAAATTATATAAATAAAGTCAATGTTTCGATTAAAATTATATTGTTTGACTCAAAGTATTATTTGTTTTATTAGTTAAGATATTTTCATGCAGTTATTTTATTTTGGGGTTACTAACATTTATCATCATTATTTTGTTATAATTATTTTAATTAACATGTTCAATTATAATCGATTAAATTGTGATTTACTGGATTAGGTTTATTCGTTTAATAATTGTCTGGTTGATTATGTTATATGTATTTATTATATTTTCTTTTAGTTAATAATTGTTAAGATTTACCATATATTTCAATTTTATTTTCTAAGTAGTTTGTAGTTTGATATAATTTAAAAACATATTCTCTAATGATATAAAGTTTCAAATATTTTTTATATTTTATTTTTGTATGATTTCTTTACTTTGTATTTGGATGTCTAGATTACGTTTTTAAATTTATAATTAATATAATATCTATAATATATGAGTAAGTATAAAATAATATATTTTAATTAGAGTTTGAATTATAAATTATGTTGAGTTCACTTCAATTTAATTAAAAAAATTTAACATAACTTAACGAAATATTAATAAATAATCTAAAATATAGTGTTAGACATTATATTAATTGTAATTCTTAAGTACTATATTTTATTATTTTTTTTTAAAAAAATTATATTATCAAAATTATAAGTTCGTATTTTATTGATATGGTAAGTTATATGTGATGAAATTATTAATGAATATGATAACATTATATTGATAATAAAGTATATAAAGATACATATTAAATATGAAAAAAAAATGAGATCAAATTTGAATTTACAAAATCTATTTGACATGATAAAATAATGAAATTAGTAATACTTAATATATGTGCTAAAATATTTTTGTATCGTACGATCAATAAGTTAATTCATACAAATTTGATATTAAATAATAATTAAATATACTTTATATTAATTTAAAATATAAAAATATTAAATTATAATTATAAATAAAATATTTAAATTAAATAATAATTTAAAAATAACTCGTGTCTTGCACGAGCTTATTAACTATTAATTGTTGAGCTTATTAACTATTAATTGTTCATTAAACTTTTTTTAGAATTCAACAACTTCTGCAAGATTTAACACCTCAATTTATGCACATCTAACGCCACTGAAAATCAAAATAAATAAAGCATACAACAAATCGCAACAGTAATAGCTAATCAAAATGCGGAGAATTCGGTTACTTATTATGCCGATAGCCAGGGCTAAGAGAACTGTTCAAACTATTTCAGTCTGTAGAACAGTTCGGAGAGAACTTTTAGCTAGCCAGATACATAGTGACTGACACTTTTTTTTTTTTTTTTTCCCTCCCTTTCCCTCTCCATATTCCATAGTCAATTAGTTTTTTTTTCCTTTCCTTCTCAATATCCGATAGTCAATTAGGTTCTGACTAATTCGAGATCGAATTTCGATCAAACCCATAAAAAGAAGTTTTCTTTGACATTGTTTTCTCTATTTTATTTTATTAATAAAGATTTGAAATAGATTAAGAAGAAAACAACTAACCAATACCAAATTAATTACGCTCAAGGTATTAGGAATATCAATTTACACAAATAAATATGTACAAATTAATGTGATTAAACTCTAATCCTTAACTCTAAGAGGTCTATATTTTACAAATTATTGCTTCAATATTTATCACGTATATTTTTATACGTTTATTTATATAATTTATTGGTGTCTCTAATATTTTAACCGAGAGAATTTTGTTTATCTAGGCGAGCTTATATAATATTACTTGCTCATATTTGTGTTTATATGTATGTTGGCGTGTTATACATGTTCATTTTAGATGTCTCACAGTTAAAATTTTCTCGTGCCAAAATAGAATTTTGTAGACTCGTAGAATTTCTCCTTGCAACATGAATTGTTTACCTTCCTTAAGTCAAGCAATCGACTACTTCAAACTATAAACGTGCATTCCACAACCACTTGATGATTAACAACTTCATCGTATCAACCCCACCCCCCACCCACCCCACCCCCAAGTCGTCTTAATCTTCTTTATATTCCCCCACATATATGAATATCAATCTGCTCACCATAACTAATGTCAACCCAAAAGCCACAACAACCTTCTCCTCCTCCTCCATCGCCACCACTTCCTCCTCCTCCACCAAACACACTAATAGCATCACCTCATACCAAAAAAGGTCCTTCCAAATCCACTAAAATATTCCGGCAAGTCCGGTCCATTTTTCGATCACTTCCCATCATAAGCACCCCATCCGCATGCAAATTCCCGGCCTCGCACCACCACCTCCAAGACCACCACATCCACGGCGGAAGACGAATGACCGGCACGCTTTTCGGGTGTCGAAAGTCAAGAATCAACTTAGCCATCCAAGAAAATCCAAGGTGCATTCCCATGCTCATACTCGAGCTCTCCATCCCCACCGAAAAACTCCTACGTGACATGGCATTGGGACTCGTGAGAATGGCATTGGAGTGCGAGAAACACGAAGCAACAACAACAAAGAAGAAGAGCAGCAGCAGCAGCACCACCACCACCACCAAGTTGATGGAGGAGCCCATATGGACATTGTATTGTAATGGTAGAAAGATGGGGTATGGTGTAAAAAGAGAAGCAACAAATGATGACTTGAATGTGATGCAAATGTTGCATGCCATGTCTATTGGTGCGGGCGTGCTGCCGAGTGACACATTGATTGATTCGTCCGAGGGAGAATTGACATACATGAGGGCTTACTTTGAAAGAGTCATTGGATCTAAGGATTCTGAGACTTACTATATGATGAATCCTGATGGAAATACTGGACCTGAACTAAGTATATTTTTTGTCAGAATATGATTTATTAAATTTTTTATGTTTTTTTTTTCCTTTTTGTAAATTTACTTTTTAAAAGTAATTATTACAAGCAATGTTAGTTATATATTTCCTTATTTAAATACATGTTTACAAGAAATATTTAATCTAATCTAGTCGGAGATTAGGAGTCTTGTTAACTTAATTACTTTGGCATTTGTTGGAGATGAGGAGTGATTAAGAGAGTGGGTTTCATTTAATGTTTGAGTGGGATATTGATTTTTGGAAAGAGTCAAGAAGGGGTAAATGTATAATCTAATATATATTCAAATTAATAAAAAAATAAAAAAAAACACTGGAAATGAAGCATAGAAATTATAAGCGACTTCAACAAAACAGTGTTTACTGTTAGATTGTAGAGATACAAAATTTCATTAATTTTTTTTCGCTCATAAGTTTTCACAATTTGACCATTTCGTGTATTGAAACCCTTACAACAAAGGATTGGCCGCATTTATGTCTATATTTTCTCATTTCTTTGTGGGAATCTGACTATCTGCGCCTGCTGATAAAAAGCAGTTAACTTCTGTCTACAATTTGAGTTTGCTTAAATCCACTTTCTGAACAGGATATGTATAGGCTTCATAGTTGATTTGTTGGCCCAAGCAACTCATTTTTGTAAGAGCAGTAATCAAGTCAACCTGAGAAATAAAACTTTTAATCCCTGAAATGTCATTTATATCAACAAAATCGATAATCTAAACAAAAAATAGTAAACAAATTAAAAACAGAAACTACCTCTGTTCCAAATCTGAAGTGCTTTTCATTACTTGAAGTATATTGAAGAAATTCTTAATTCAAGATTATTAAGTTTAACAATTTTTGCCCGTGACATTCGGATTACCGTAAATCTTTTAAAATAAGTAATTGAAAATGTATCATGAATTTGAAAACATGTCAAAGGAGTCCCCTTTGAAGGTGCTTGTAGTGTTCGAATCTCATGCTAAATAACTACATTTTGATCAATGTAAACAGTAATTATCACCATAATTTAGTTTCCATTTTTTAAGAGAATGAACATAGCTTTCCTTACCTCATAGTCGGTCTCAGATACTGTTTCTCTGCTACGTTGATATTTCTGTACCCAAGGCAAAACATCTGGATCTGTGGCTAATAATGTCTCAGTCGCCGCCTGATCAGGACCCAAGAATGCAGACATCACTGCTAGCTGCAAGAACAGGAGTTTTAGTACAATACTGTATGAGAAACCACTTAGGAAACTACAGCAGATGTGGAAAGCAATCAGTTATGAGTCCAACAAGATGTAGAAAGTACTATAAAGTTCCTTTCATTCTTCTTCGATATTGATGATCTATGATGTTCTATTTATTCATTGTTCTAATCAGACAAAAGTCCTATGTAGCAAGTTTAAGGAGGTGATATTGCCAAAGCAAAAATTATGAAGCCAGAGCAATTGCTCTGGCATTATCAGTTTTGGTCTAGCAACATCATCTCCCTAAGTTTACTGACAGAACATCAATATTTTCATCCTTAAACATATATTGAAAAATTACTCTGTCCCTCACCATTTTTCCTTCATCATTTGAGTCCTCCAGTTATTTCTTTTTTCTATTTCTTCATGTCCTTTCATATACTTTCCATTGATAGACATTAAAATTGTCTTAGTGGTAATTTGCATCCTTTGTGTTTATTTATTATTTATAATAGTGCTGGCTTATTATATATAATGCCTACTTATTATCCTTTATGGGAGGAATGGTTGCAGCCTCAATTTCAACACAAAGTTTATGACCATATTTTGTGGCGTTTGAAACATATAACAGTCTACCAAAATGACTAGCAAGGAAAGCAAACAACAAGAAAGAAGGCTTTGAAAATTGAAATGCAATTTTGTAGTTCTGTTGATCAGTAAATGGAAATACCTGGCGTGGACCAAATCCAATAGCTGAGAATTTATCTTTCATTTCTTGAACACTTGCTTTGTCCCATTGGGGTACCCTTCCCTCTGGATCTGGCTCTTGGGTATCCGATCTCCCAAAGTTCTTATCGAACAGACCCCACTGTTGGCAGAAGGAACAACTTTGAGCTTTATATGAAGAAACACATAAGATTTCAAGCAGGTCATAAAATACAATTTCAATAAAGTAACACAGATACAGAATAGTGTAGACAATTTAATGTCAGCATGGATCAGTGCATCTTTAATATTCTACTCATCATAATAAATTTAAGCAGCAAACTTTATCAATCGTCATCGACAATTCAACAGATTGATCCTCTTATGTGCATACTTGATGAATGATGATACATCAATCCCATCTCCCACATTGACTAGGAGTTCAGGAGCTTCAATTCTTACAATTACTGGCTCCTCTCCTCTATGTGAGGCGTCTTTTCCGGGAATGATCAAAATTGTTCAGGTATGACAAACACTGAAGCAGGAAATACCTCAGTCTGTTGAGCTTAGTGGCATGTGCCCTTTCATCAAAATAATTTCCAGATATTCACCCAGAATAAAACTTCTAACAGCAAAATCAGAGATCAAAAGTTCTACTGTGTAAGCAATTAAAGGGGATGACTTTCAACTCAAAAGAATAAGTAATTCCAAATTATAAACCTACTAGTAACATTCCTATATCTGCTAATGTTAACCATAGTCAGAGTGTTGCACCGTGAAGTCTAATGATGATGACTTATGGTCAGTGAAACCGGAGTATATCTAATATAATTTCCATGTGGAATGACTTTGTACAACACAATATGACAGGTTATTTGGTTACAGTTTCATTGAAGCCCTACACACAAGTCCAATATTAAAAATGACCGAGTTCAGCATGCAGGTGCACACGGGTGGGGGATTAAAAATGTCAACGTGTTTAAGTCAAGTGTGCGAGGATTTTTCTCGGTAAATAGCCATGATGACATCAATGTGATAATCACGTACAGCTTTTACCCTACCTAAATGCAAAATTTTGGTTAAAACAATGATTTTCTAGGGCAAGTATGCCAACAAAACAAGCATACAGTAGCACAAAGTGCAACAATGTAAGATTATTCCACTATATTCTTTATTTTTGTTCACATGCATAAATTAAGTCAGGCGATAATCACGGAGGAATATTAGAATTAAAGGGATGTATCATTTATACATAAATATTGATGACGTTCAGGAAATGTTTGAACAGGATTTTCTGAACTTATAGGAGACTAACCTGTCCACTTGAACCATATGCAGAGTATAACAAGCTTCCCTTTTCTTCGTTTCCACCACATTTTCGAATCGCAGCAGCCAGAAAGCTAGATTTTATTGCACTTTGCGCTGCATCAAGTTCAACAGACCACAACATGCAGCATTACTAAGGTTTTTTATCTTATTCCTCAATGGATGTGAAGAATTAATTGACATTCTTGTTGTGTTTTGTATTAAAGGACAAGGCATCGTATCACTTGAATCAACCTATACATAATGTAATCCAAATGCTCTCTCTGTTAATATATATAAGATCAAGTTTGACTTTTGAAAGTCAATTTGACTTATTTTCAAACTCAAGTTTTATAAGAACTATATGAAATTTCAAAATAAAAAACTTGTGTTCAGTAGTTTTCTTTTTTTAATTATTATTTACAAAATTTGTGATTGTATTTACTAAAACTAAAGTTAGTCGAATTGCATTTGAAAATTAGTTAATTTGATATTGAAAAGTCAAAGTTGAAAAAGTATCCATGAATGAATGGATGATCATCCGTTGTTAAACGAACTTCGACTAAGGCCCCATGCTGCCTGAGATATATGAACATGATTTTCGTATCAGTCAGTTCTCCATCTAACTGGTCTTCACTTCACTTAATGGTATGCCAGTCTGAAGTCATCATTACAATCATCACAACATATATAGTGGCTGCAAAAGACTCATGAATTTGTCACATCAATACTAAATAATATTACCACTAGCTTTGTCAAAAACGCTAGGTGAACTAAAAATCAATAATACATCCATATCTCGTATAAATATCTAGTTCTCAGATATTGTGTTAACATATGACTTAGAAAAAAATTCATGAAGATCTATGTCATATCCGGCCCATGGAACTATCCAGATAGAGTATTAGTTGCAATAGAGTAAGTATTAAATAAAATAACTGATAGATAAAAGTCAGGTAGCAGGGTATTCTAGTCATTCCAGAGTTTGTCTGACTGTTAGAGGGAAGTAGAGTCATTTTATTGATCCGTAGTTGCTTATAAACCTAAGCTGAGTCTGTGATTTGAGATAAACATGAATTACGCTGAATGAAATCTCTCTAAGGGTCTCCATGGAGATTCAAGTATCTTCTTCCTCCCCTTCCAATCCCCATTTCTATCTCCCTCAGTCCAGCTGCTGAATATAACACCTTCCACCTTCCATTCTGATTCTATATCATCTTTACCTTTATTTCTACTGTTACATTGCTATCTGGTGTTGGTTTGTCAAATACCTTATGTGATTGTCATTCCAATGTTGTCCAATGTTGTTGTGACGACGATCTTTTCAAAATATAAATTTTTACTTTTTTTGTTGTCGGTATTAAATATGACTAACCTGCAAGTTGGATGAGATCTGAATATGAGATGGGTCCGCCCTTTGAGTATGAATCTATCTCCTTCTTTGCATCCTCCAGAAAGTTCAAAGCAGCAGAGAGCCCCTTATTTTCAGGGCGGCTGATCTCTGAACTTCATAAAATAAAAATAAAGACAAGATAATCAAGGAAACATTTGAGCAAGAACTAAAGCTTATGCAAACAAGTACCAAACAGATGAACAACAAAGAAAAATGAATACTGACAAAGATACGATCCATTGATGATCTAAAAGGGTGACAATTCAGCACATTGAAATAACAAAATTCTTGTGATAGAAATTTGACATCCTTGACAAGTCAGTAATTGGTAACATGTAGTTTACTAATACCACATAATCAATGATATAAGTATTTTGTACCTTAACATGTCAATGAAATTAAGTGCAATATGTTTCATAACACTTATATCCCTGCCACAACTAAGATAACTATACCAGAATTTGGTAAATTATAAGAATACCTAAAGCGAATTGATCCATTTGGGCCCCCAGATTTTGTAGCCTACAAGCTTAATCAGAATCACATCAAACTTTCTTTATCATATAAAACCTGGTAATATAGAAGAAAGTAACATTCTTATTCAACCTTATCGTACGTCATAGCATCATTAAGTGCCAAAGTTAATATTGATGGGGCAAGATCAGGATTTCCCTGTAACAATGATGGACCAAGGCACAGATTAACATTACAATAAACTTGCTTCCAAATATCAACACGATCCATTGAACATTGGCAAGAGAAAAATGTACCTTTATAGCCATATAAAGGGTAGTTTTGATATTAGCTGTAAAAAAAGACATGTAAATTAGTTACATGCATACAGTGAATGACATACACAAGATCAAATTAGCACAAATAGTTTCAGAGGATATACACTGAAAGTCTGATCGTTGCCTGCGTTGTATCAAGTCAGCAGCATTAGCCACTTCAATGAATGAGGTTGAGCTTGCTAACAGACACTAAGGAGAAACAATAACCGCATCATATAGGAATATTTGTAAGGAAGTGATATTTCCACAAAAAAAACTTATACATCACACATTAGTAACTTAAACTTTTCTCTCATATGAAAATGAATGGTTAGGATCATGGGATGCAAGTGATGGTTTGACAAAAAAAGGGCCCTACTGCTGAATTATAAAACGTATATTGTGGAAATATCACTTCCCTATTTTTATAACTCTTCAAATGTTGTGAAATATAAGTGAAGTAAACTTATAAGATTATTAATACCCTTAGGTAATCTTTCTTTTAATAAAACAGTAAAAGGAATTGATGTTTCTTTTTTCTTTTTTTGTTAAACCATCCGAATATTTCGGTAGTCTATTTGGACTTTGACTAATCTGAATTTAAGTCAAGTCGGACTTGAGGGAAGCTCTCCCGATACTCATTTTCTCCGTTCACAAGGCCCAAACTCAAGATCTTACTTAACTGAACAAGCTATTCACCACTTAAACTAACGAGTAATGGTGCACGTATTGATGTTAATGCTACATTCTTATCAAATTTTAAAAATACTAAAAATTTAATATTGTTGTTCCTATTCTTTTTTATAAAAATCAGAGAAGCTTATAGAAGAAAATATTAAGTTGCAGTCATCAGAAAATACTAAAGAAAAGCGAATTCAATGCACAAGGCAACACTGGCAGAATGTGTCCAGGAGGGGTATCATTTAAGGCACACATTCGCCTTACTGCATCAAATGCAACAATTACACGAAAAAATCAAAAACAAAACAATATTAAAAATAAAAATAAAAAAGATAACAAATCGTGTATTATAGATGAAGAAAAACAAGATAGAAAAGATCTTACAGTGCCAATGGCAGCCCCAAAGGAATTAATGACATCTCTTCGGCGAACACCATTCTCAATGACAATATTGTCTTCAATCTTACAACGAATTGTACCCTGTTTATTTATATTATAGTAAATGTTAGCATAAGAAACTACTCCCTCCAGTTCCACTTTTGATTCTGCAATATTTTGTTCATTAATCACCCAAGATTCTTTCAATTTCATGTAAAGATCATTTCCTTCGGGAGTACGTTCGCCTACTCTGCCAAATATAGATACAACCCGTTGGCAATATTGTTAATCAATTCCATAATGAGTACGTTTTACCCGCTTCAGGAATAGTCAGATTTTTCCTCTGAGGCCATAGGGGTTAAAAGATTAAAAACTTTAATTCTGGTTCAAAAATAGACAATTTTGTATTCGATTTATAACGAGTGACGCTCAACTTTTTTGCTCGTAATAAAGTTTAAGGCGATGTCTTTTATATATTAAATATTTTATTTTAGTTAAAAATTTTATTTATAATAATTTTTATTTAAAATATTTTTAATTATTAAGTTTTTTAAAATTAAACAAAATTAAATTAAAATGTAGGATGGAAAAAGAAAACACATCCCCAAGGAGTAAATTTCTAAGTGAAAACATATAGTGAGTCTACAGCTCCGGAAGAGTATGGCTAAATTTGAGACTAATGCATATGATGAATGTGATCAAAATTGAAGAAACACAAATGAACTTAAGATATATATATATATATAATACTAAAAAGAAGTTAAAAAACTTACAGCATGAATCAGAGGGTATCTGGGAGAAGCAAGAGATGGCAAAGGAACAACTGGATGCAGAGAAGGGAGAGTTGCGAGGAATGACGCCATCTCCCTGTTTCTCTCTCTATATTTTTCAAGTTATTGCAGATTAGAGAGAGAGGATGTATGAATTTGCCTATATTTTTCTCTAATTTTCACTTTTTTTATAAAACATAATTTTCTGTTTTTCCTTTTATTTTCCTCGTGGGGGCAAATTTGTGGAGTTCACACGAATGAATGATCTGGATTGTGGTTATGGAGTTCGTGATTTTTCGTTATCCTATCTTCAGTGCATTCTGTAGGTGTGGGGTCCTGCCCTATATTTTCTTTTTTCTTATTCTCTCTGCCTAATGTTAATTGTGTTTTATTTTATTTATTTCTCACATAACAGATTTTAAGGTTGTATCTGATTGATGAAATGAAATGATACACGATAGAAAAAGAAAAACTAAGGTGGAATAAAATATGTCAAAAATATGAGTGTGAAAATGAAAAAGAAATTTAAATAGGAATGAACTAAATTTGAATAAGGTGATATTAAATTTACGGTTGGTGTTTTGTGAAATGAATTTTTGTAGGTAAATAATTAAAGAAAAAGTGTATGCATATTTTTCGGTTATTACCTTCTTGAATTAGAACTCATTTTTAGAGCAGTAAACATAATACGATTATGATCTAATTGTCGGTTAAGTTGGTTAACAACGATATCTTTTTTATTGAAAGAAATTATGATTTTAAACTTTATGGGTCAAACTTGCAAGGTAAATGAGTACTTAAATAATAAATTTTTAAGTAATAATTTCTTATGTAAACACGATAAAAAAAATTCATCCTTTTTTTGCTACAATGGAGGCTCACACTCTTTAGAGAAAAGAAACAATAGTTAGCACATAATCTTATAAAAGACATGCTTAATATGTCTCTAAACAAATCATGTTAAGTCACAATATTATCATTTTTTTAAAATTTATCCTTATTAAATATTTTAATATTATTGCAAATTAAGCAAATATTATACCACCACCTGTTTAGCGACTACCGTCAGTCGCTACCGCCGCTAGTCATAGTCTCTCTAGAAAATTAGTAATATTAACTTATGACTTAGTAACATATATATATTTCTTTCTTAGTAATTTAAAAATATTATTTAGTAATACTAGTGAGTGCATTAATAAGGATAAAAATAAAAAAAAATGAATAACAATAATCTAATTTAATATTATAATATTTTAACTTTTATAATATAAAGAAATTAAATTAAAGACAAACAAGAAGAAGAAAAAGAAATGAAAACTATAAAACTAAGAATATTATTGTCGCCACCGTTAGTTGCCATCATCTTCGGTCGTCTATCATTACTCAATCTCTCAGTCAACTGCCACCACCACCGATATCACATTTTCAAAAAAAATTTTGAAAAAAAAAATTGTAATATTATCAATTCTTTTAGTATCATAAACAGATTTTTAGTAATTTTAAAAGGAAATTAGTAATATTAAAATCTAATTAGTAATAACAAATATGAAGCAATAATAAAATAATGTGGACACTAACACCTCCACCACCATACCAATTTTGCTCCATCTCTTCCACCATAATTATTATTAGATCCACAATCATAATCGCAAATCAAAATCATCATAACGATGAAAGAACATTGCTGGCTCTACTAAAATTACTAATAATTCTATCAAAATCACCAACAGCTCAGATAAATTTACCAAAGCACATATTACAGTTACTATTAAATTTACAAAATAAACCTGGAACAGTTACATTATAAAATATTACGATGTAGAACGATATTTTCTCATATCTCTGTCGCCGACCACCATTCCAGATATACTACTTTAACATCAGATTTCAAAATAATAATAAGAAGAAGACGAAAATGTGGAAGAAGAAGGCCGTGACTACTACAAAAAGATGGCGGCCAACCAGAAGAACCCTAGTGACGATCATGATTTCCGACTAGAAATCCGAACGAAGAAGAAGAGAAAAAAGAACAAAAATATCATCACCAATGGCAGTAGAGATCGATGTCGACAGATTTACATATTGCGGCAACGATTACGACGGATCTATAAGTAACGTAATGGGTATTTAATGATAAAAGAAGAAGAAGAAGAAAGGTGCTGAGAAATAGAGAGAGAATGAAGAAGAAAAAAAAGGGTATAATGATAATATCACCAGTAGAATAAGAATAGCAGTGCGAATGAATATAAAAGTACCATGGAATTTTGACGTGTTTACTCAGCCGACCCGATATAGGTATATCTGGTCGTAACAACGGGACGACAGTGTCGAGACGGAAAAGTTATTTTTAAATTTTATTCGTTAAAATTATATAGTCTTTTAAATTTTTTTGCTTCGTTAATATTTTTATCAAATTTATCTCGTTTTCATCCCGTTATTCAATATTATTTTTTTAATTTAATTTATTTATTTTTTTTAAATATTATTTTCTTATAAAATTTTTTAAAATTATTGTAAAATATATTTTATATATAAACCGGTTGAAATTTGAGTCAAATGAGATGAAATGTTAAATTTCATACCTTATCTTAATTTTATAAAATTTAAATAATCGAGTTTCATTAGAATCAGAGTTAAATTTAAATAATTGAATTTCATTAGAAACCGAATTAGACAAAATATTAATAAAATTATCATCCATGTCCATTCCACTGAGAGGATAATCGAGACACGATCCATTCACGTCACAATCTAAAGCACCATTAGCAACTCAATCCGCATCACATGTTTCTTTACGAAGAAACAAATACAAGTTTATGCATATATATATTTGTAATATCTATTTCTAGTTTTAGTTCTTATATGTGCCAACTTTTATACATCATTTATGTTATTCTCATTTAGATTTTTAAATTTTTATAAGTTTTGCCCAGATTCATATTCAAATTTACTTGAAAATTTATAACAAAATGAAGATTATCATTTATATGAGAGTTTATTTGGTACGTTGAACGTAAATTTAATCGCTATATATATTACACAAATAATAAAATATTTTTAATTATATTCAAATATTCAATATTCATATTCGCCTGATTTTATTCACCGATATTAGTCTTATTTATATCCACAATAATGGATATGAATACTAAAACATACATAATCTATTTGTATTCATTAGTTTACGGTGCTATAATTTTTAGGAAACAATAAAACTTCCCTTCACAAAAGTAACTTCAAGTAAGAATTTAAGTCCGAAAAAGGAAAACAAAAAAAAAAAGGAACATAACCAATAAATGAATATAACTTTTCACTTAAATTGAAGAAGTTAAGAAAGCGTTGGTTCAATCTGGGATCGATTTTCATATTACACTGTATAAATTATTTCCTGATATAAATAATAAAAAACGGATAAATGTATCAATTAGATTTATGGTTATTAAATTAATAATCATAAATAGGGGGAGATTGTTAAATATAAATGATGATGTTGATGATGACTAAAGGTTGTTTATGCATCTGTAAATACTTAAGGTGATCTATAAACTTAAGTATTTTTACACGAGTTTTTGCATCCACTGATGATCAATTTGTCATCAGGGGATGAATTGCTCTATACTAAACAAGTTATCAATGAACGCTTCTAAGAGGCTTGATAGTGTAGAGGGAATGTTTGATATTACTTAAGAACATTAGAGCATTCCGCACATCAGACGATACAAACAAAGTTAACAAAGCATCAATGATTAAATCATCAGATAAACCCGTCAGAGGAATCATCAGATGAACCTGTCAGAGGAACGCATCAGGGGAGCCTGTCAGGGGATGACAGTGAAGAATCAACTCATCAGGGTATGACAACGAAGGATAGAGATTTAAAATCATCTCCCCATATAAATAGTGAAAAATAGACAAATATTTTAATTTCAGTTTTTTGAAGTAGAGATCTAAAATTATCTCCCCATATAAATAGTGAAAAATTAATAAATATCTTGATTTTAATTTTTTTTAAATAAAAATCTAAAACCTATTTGAAAGAGTATCCTGAAATAGTTGAATCAGAAAATGTACTATGTAATACTTTAGGGTAATATCTCCCGTCCAATCCGGTGCGCAGTAATATAAACCAATGTACGGATCACGGAGTGGTTCTCTTATTTAATCACTTCAAAGGAATAGTTAAGGACACCTCGTCCAAATTATTTTCTGGTTTTTCATTTTTGTTTTTTTCAAGATTTTCATGATAAAACTCTCATCAGGCAAGTGGAAGATTATACAAGCCAAAGCTGGGTGCAGCTTCGTAAATATCTAAATACTATTGTTCTTGAAAAAGCCAACTTTTATATATAAAAGTATAGAGGAAAAAAAAACCAAAGATACAAATCTTGATTTTCAAATATATTTAGCAAAAAATATATATACATTTTAATTTATAAACTTCTCATTTTCTCAATCAATTTTAAAAATAAGGAAGCCACTATTAAATAAAGGAAAAAATTGAGATAAAGGTAATAATTCAAAGAGCTGTATTGAAGACTCGCACACAATATATAAGAATAAATATATTTATTTAATATTAATTTATTTATAAAATGTTAATGTAATATCATCAAGGAAACAAAACAGACAAAATAATCTCATGATCTGGGGAAACTCGCTAGCTTTGCGGTCATTTCATTTTTGATTTTTCTGTTTGGCTTGTTATCTTTCTTGTTCATTATCATTGATAATCCTTGTAAACCTCCACAAGATCTCACGAGTAAGTAATTGCAACTTAAGTAATTCCAATGATAATTTGGCCAGTTTATGGCATTTACTCAGCTGAAGGAAAGAAATTTTGAGTTTAGTAGTCATAATGAAAATGGGCGCATAATACAGTGAACAATTATTAATTTTTCCCATATTGGAGGAAGGGAGGGAGCATAATAAAGTGATCAATTATTCATTTTCCCCATATGGTGGTGGTGGTGGTAGTGGGGGTGGCCTCGGTAAACTACAAAGGAAAAAAGAACTTTTCTAATTTATTGCGAAGTGGAAGCTAGAAAAAGGAGAGTAAGAGGAACAAAAGGAAGAGGGAAAAAAAATAGTTAGATACATTGATAGACTACAGGAGAGGACTAACACTGGTATTTGCTACCCCCTAACACCCAAAAGCTTCAAAAGTGATTTTAGTCGCAGTTCCATCCAGCATAGCCTCTTTATAATAACAGGCTACATCTTCCATGCAAAACCCAGTCCAGTCCTTTCCTATCCTAGTGCCCTATCCTGTCTTGATTATCCACATGTAAATAATCGTGGAACACATCCACAGGATATGCGCATTCGACATACCTGCTTTGTCCGTGGCAGCATCAGCTTCTCAGGCTTCAATAAATATGAATGATATGTAACAAACTCACAAGCCAACTGATGTTTCACCGAAAAGAATTGTTTTGGTCCTGCTTCATTAACCTAACCTAATAATATTGAGAAGTATTTGTATTAAGAGAATCCTTACGACATAAACAATCCGGTAAAGGGTTCACATAAAATGGTTCCTCCGAGCGAAATCTATCTGTGCCCTTTGTTCCAGAAATGGGACCTTTTCTTTTCCTTGGAGACCCTTGCCTGCACCTCCCACCAAGAAACAAGGAAATAAATTAATTAATAAAGGGGCACCTTGTAACTTGTTAAATCTTCAACACCAGAACGCAAGTCACAAAATACATAATAACCCTTCCATTTGAGGAAATGTTTTGTAGACATTGAGGATATATCTCCTTACATATGTATCCCTAAAACTAATAAATATAGTGGAGTAGTCTGATAGTTGAAAAATGATATCTAATTTTTCGTATGGGATTATTCATGCTGAATGGAGGGAATGACATGTAATTACTTCTCATGAAGTCAAGGAGCCAGCCTGAACAGGTATGTTAAAGGCATGTATTACTCCTTCCCATCTAGAGCTAGACCAGAGGAATGGTAAGTCAAGTGTAGTTTTACACCCCTATCTTTTCATTAAAAACTAGAATCCTCTGTTTCCACAAATCTCAACACCTAGGGGATGTAATTGAAACTTGAAAGATTGTACTGATTAAAGGTATAAAGAAAAGGATTGCGGTGGTTGCAAGCGCCAGTCACAAGCCTATATTAGACACACCCCTTATAAACACACTGAAAACAACTCTAAAATGAAGCTACGGAAGATCAGTAATATGATTATATGCATTTATTTCTCATGAAACATAAAGAATAACATAATATATATATATATATATATATATTGCTACAGTATCGCTATCTTTATGCTTCATTAACCCTAGCATATTGATGTCAAAAGTGATCAATAATAATTACTACGCATGTAATATAAGCCCATAAAGAAGTTTCAAGTTCACATACCGTCTTTTGTGGATATCAATAATTCGAGCTGATAGATTTTTCCCTTCTTTCATTGCTCCACGCTCAATTTTGTTGAAAAGACGAACAAGGAATTTCCTAGATGCAGGTATGACATAAAAAAGCGATCTCTAACAACTAAAGTTCAGCAATAAAAGAGCTTCCGTAACATATTCCTGAATTCCAACTGGACTAAAGAGTTTTACCTGTCAGGAGTTATGGTTTTTCTATGACCCAAGAAGCGCCGATGTCCCTCGACTGCCCTTGCCATGTTTCCAGAATATGATGGAATAAAAACATCACTCTCAACTGATACAATATAGTCCAGAGCTGCCATTTGAGATGCGTGACTATAAAAAGGTTCAAGCTCATCAGCTGTTGTCAACTTTTCCTTCACAACAAGGACAAGAACATCAGTCTATAAATTTGTGTGCTCATTGTGAAGATATCAATGTTTCATATTTCATTGCATATTAGTGCTCCACAAAGAACAGTTAGCGAGAATACTGGCAATTATAGGGAGAAAATATGATATTAATGAAGAGCAGGGAATTAAAATGTTCTCCGAGAGAAGGGAAAAAGGAAACCCCAATAACAGATTCTCTGTTTGTCTTTTTTTAAACTTTACTAATTTTTTCCTGGTGGGCGTATAGGGAAAGAGAGGGCCTGTCAATGAATCATATTGTGAAGATAAAAACCTGCGCAGATCCATATCACCACACAGTCCACACACAAACAAGAAATCTTTTTTTCTTCGTTTTATTTTATTCTTAACATATAACACAACCTGGCATAGACAGGACAGTAGCGAAAATCGACATGTATATTTGGAGGATATAGCATCTCACATAAAACCGATATGTAACAAATGATGCTACTACATAAACTCCATACCTTGTTCATTAGTATGGGATAGCGAGATTGCAAAGAAGCCATATGAGCATCACCCCCATATATTTCTCCAGCCGCTATATATATGGGGGTGTTCGATGGATATCCCAGAGCGGTAAGGAATAATCCAACTTCCTTAGGAGTTAATGGACAGTAACCTTTCGCTCTCTGTTCAGTGGAATCGATGTCTTTCACTTTCCAGTATGCTGTGTTTTCTCTACATATTAAAGATGGGAATAAAATAGACAAAGTAGTCTCAGAACGCCAAGACACAGAAAGCTGATTGTATTTTTCTTTTTAACACAAACATTTTTATATCTCCATTCATAGAGCATACTGTACCTGATTATGCGCAGCTCTTCAGTTTCCTCTGGGGATAAATCATGAGTGCATCCACTAAAAGCAAGCATGTCTTTTTCATACCGTAAATGCAAAGCAATGTAAGGACCATATGACCTCATACGATCCACTAATAACTACAAAATCAAAAGAACAATTATTTAAATAGGGATATCTACTGGCCACAAGAAAGAGTGTGCTTATCCAAGACATACTTTTCCCATTGCTTCAATGTGGGGTGCAAAGCGGAGGGCCTCATAACAAGCACGACAACGCAATTTCTGAATATCTGGAGGAAGATTATTATTTGCTAGTCGAGAATCAGATTTAGCTGCTCGAATAACCTGTAAAATTCATCAGTCGCAGATACGAATATTCTATTTCACGTACAAAAGCAAAAAACCGTAACTGAACTAAATCCAAATAAAATACCTGATAATCTTTCCACATGCTTGCAATCTCTTCCTGATAATAGTCTATACCGGACCAGCTTCTGAAGTGTTTGACTGCTCTAGTAGCGGTTGCTAGTTCTTTAGGAAGTTTCTTAATGATCTTTACGTCATTAGCCAAAGCATTGATGAAGTAATCTTCGTCAAAGACATCAGAAAAGTTGCTGCAGGTCAAACATATCATAAAAACTTTGTCCATAAGCATGTAGAACACTAGAACATAAACACAGGCAAATAGCAACAATGAACAAAGAAAATAGTACCTAGTGTCATGCCAAAATGAGCGTTTATCAAGTTCTGGAGTTACAAGGGTCGCATTTATAATATGAGCAACGGCAACCATATCACATATCTGAGAGACAACAGTAATTCCTCAGTTCTACATGGTTCGATATGAGGTACTATTTTACTAACACTAAACTTATTTATATAGACGTGCATTACTTTGCTAGTGCATTATATGTAAATGTGTCGAAAACTAAGTAAAAACCGCAACAACATGAATTCATAGAAATTGAATCAAAACTCACTGCAGAATATGGAAATATAAAAGTCAAGCAAAAGTGTATTATTCATCTCTCATACAGCAGATAAGGTAAGCCGATTTGACAAGGTTGTGCCAACAATAACTTCGTTGGGATTCTGGAAAGGAGCTTAAAATTTGACAATTTATCAACTCACGGATCATGGGATCAGTCACTTGATCCAAAGGAGTGGCATATATTATCCAGTGTATTTTAGATGTTGGAAGTAAGGGTGTTAATGGATACAAATGGATAAAAATATGCCTGATTGCATGTTCTTATCAGATCTCAAGATCAAGCAGAACTACTGATAATACCTAACAGATATTTGGGATGGCAATGGATGAAATAAAATTAATATTAATGTTATTACATCACTGAAAACACATTCAATTAAGTAAATAAAATAACATATTAACAGTAACTTCATTTTTCAATATCTTTTCAATTATTTCAGATCATAAAATCATTAGCATAGCTTTTTAAGAATACAAATTAAAAATAAAAAATAAAAAAATTCGATTAGTTTCGCTTATATATATTTGTATCTGAAGCTCAAAATTCTAAGTAAATTAGACATACTGTTATTATAAACAATTTACATGGTGTTCTAACTCATGAGTATATCTCCATACATGCTACACAACACATTTTACTAATATAGAACAAATTAGCATTAATAACTGCTAAAAGCATATTCTAATATATTTTATACATATACATAATTACATATATATATATATATATATATATACACACACACACATACATCTATACATATGCCACAAACTCAGACGCGTATACACATACACACACACATACATATACGGGGGAAATGAATGTGAAAGACCAGTCATGCAAGGTACATTATTTCTCACAATTTCAATTCTATATTTAGTAGTCCAACTGTACCGGATGTAAACGATATGCAAAATAACTAGAGAAATACAAAATTCCATTTAATATAAGGTTGTGGATCAAGATTTGCATACCATGTTAAATTTTTTATATTTGCGATGTCTAAGATTTGTTTATTTTTTAATCTTATAAGAAAGTTGGTGCTCATATCTAAATGATGTAAAACTGTATACTTTCATATTATTATGTGTTCTTTCCATCCGTATAGTTGGATTGTCAACTAGAATATAATTAGGTTTCACCTTCCTTGCACCAAAAAGATGGTGCAAGACCTTGCACCTCCATATTGCCCTATCTATATTTATCTATTATAGTTAATATCTTTTTATATCATTCTAAATTATACTCCATCCATTCCACAAAAAGAGATATATTTACATTATTTTTTCATTATAATGCTATATTTCTCAAAATTGTCGTTATAATCATCTTATCTTATCATTAATTAAATATTTGTACAAAAATAATTCATCAAAAAAAATATTATTTAAATATGTAATTCTCAATCGACCATGCAATATAATATCCGTCAAAAACTCAAATGTAACTATTTTTCTAAAATTTCCATGTAATACTTTTACTTTCTTTTTTTCCTTCTTATTTGTTTCATTTTATTTTCTCACAATCTCTTTGCCTTTTCTTTATATGGAGTCATTGACCTCAACAAGTTTGGGATGATAAAGGGAATGTAGACGTTGAACTTTTACAAACAGGTATGTATTTAGGCTTTTAGCAGATATGGACATATGTATATCCTATCAGCTTTCTGTATGTGCTTTAGCAGATAATATCTGCTTACATACAAACGCGCATATAGCAATATAATCATTACTTATTTTGGATTCCTTTACAGCCCTAGCAGGAAACTAATATGATGTCTCAACTGGAATTTGTACAGTATTACATTTCAAAGTTTATATGGACCGTTAGTATAATGTTCCAGAGTATGGCTTGACTGTTAGAACTAGTGGCATCAGCCATCAGCATTTCAAACCATCTTATTGAGATAAAAGCTTAAAAACCCCATCCTGTTGGCAACCCAAAATTTAAGTACGTAAAATCAGGACATATTCTTCCTCCCACAAACATCGACTGTTAACAGCTGATAACGCCTTTCTAGTAAAAGGTATATAATGACTCATGGATTAGATTAACATAATTTTATCACAATAGAAAGGAGAGCTCCATAATACTGTGAATAACCAAAAAATTTAGCACACGCACAGCCAGTCCAGCAATAATATATTATTCTAAGTCATAATGGATTTTTCTAAATTTCCATGTTGAACTTTAAACTTGTTATATGGATGCTATAAAGAAGGCCAACACTTGGAACATGGAAATAACTTGCTTCAACAATACCAGCCTGACCAAGTGATAAAGCTTCAACAATTATAGACTTTCTTATTAGCATCAACAACAACTAGCTTCAACAATTATAGACTTTCTTATTAGCATCTATTATAAAGCGAAGAAACAAAAATATGATAAAGCTTCAGTTACCAGCTACCAAGTAAACCAAAAGAAGACAATCACAATTATTTGATGGTTAAATACCACACACACTCAAGCACCTTAACTTGGAACTGTCTTCCAAGGAGCTCATTGTAGCTTTCAATACTTTAAATTATACTCCCTCCGTCCCATGAAAATTGCAACATTGGACTTTCAAGGTTATTGAGAAAAAGTTTGACTATTGATAATTTTACAAATGTCCTTTGAAATTTATATATAAAAGAAGAGGGAATTTCAAAATCTTGAATTTGAATTGTAAAGTGGCGGGACCCATATAAGAAGATGAAGTTAGTTGATTTGATTGGAGGGGTATTTTGGATAATTTAAATTACTTAACTTGCTAAAAGAAGAAATGTTGCAAATAATACGGGACACCCAAAAAAGGAAAGTGTTGCAATTGTTGTGGGACGGAGCGAGTATAATAAGTTAGGCATGAATTGGCTGCCACAGGAAGCACCCCTCAAAATCAATATAATCTATGAAATTTTATTCTGGTAGTACTTTTTCATAGAAAAGGAAAGGGCATCAGTTGATGATAACTATAGGTTTCTTACAAGAGTTAGACAGAGATGAACAGTGTACATACCCCAGCACGCATCTGGTTAAGCCCACCATTTGTATGTACAAGCAGGTAACCCCGAGACTCTCGATGAACTGAAGTATCATACAGTTCATTAAAATTAAGTGCACAGAAACAAAAGCTAAAGCTAAATCATTATGCTCTTACAGGTGTAGGATGAACTTGGCTTGACACATGGTACATAGTCTCGATTTGGAGGTGGCTTCCACAACTTGTCCAAAACCAATGATCCACTGGCATCATCCAACTGTCAAGTCTAAAGGAGTGAAAACATGAAAGATGCATGACTACTCTGTATCAAATGTGTGTGCCTATATCTATGAGACTCAAACCACGATGTGCCTGCTTTACCAAGAAAATCACGTTCTTGATAGCAATAGGAAAAAAAACAAAGAATTGAACAAAACTAAATGAAAAACTACTGGAGGAAAAAGCATGCTGACAGAAGCACAAAACCTTGCGTTTAGAAAGAGAAGCATTCAACAAATGCGGTGGTTCTAGATATTGTTTCCGAGTTCGCTCTCTGCTCAGCCTCTGGTATCCAATTTCATGTTGCTACAAAGTTAAGCTACGCCAGATCAGTGATGTTTTGTTTCCAAATTCCCAAACCCCCAACCAAGCTAAATGAAAGAATAGTAAAAAGTATATAGTAGACACCCATCCAAGCAACAACAAAAAAATGCACTTAATCATATCCAGACTGAAATAAAATAAATAAGCCCAAAATGGAAAATTTACTCCAGAACATATAGATATACAGTCCACTGAGACTGAGAGCCAAGCGAACAGAATTAACAAAATGACTCAACCAGCTGAGGCACTATTCACCACGTGGAACTATGTACTCTCTTTCCTAAGCCAATCATCTAGGGTCCGATGATGTTGAAATGTATGTTCAAAATATAATAATAATATTAATTTGATAAATATTAATTATACTTTATTATTTAATATTATACGTGGACAAAAAGTTGAAGGTGTATGGGCCAATGTAGAATCCTAATTGGAACAGGTCTATATTGAGTTCGATAACCTAGTCACAAGGGTATGTATATATATCCTTCTGGAGGGGTATTCCAAACTTGATATCTAGGGTGTCATGCTTCAAGCAAAACCCTATATACATCCGTATCCTTCTCTCTAACAATTCCCATAATTATTGTTCTTACCTCCATAGAACTAACAGATGAGTATTATTGTTTATATCACTACGGCTATAAACACGTTCTTGTTCCTGTAAACAAAACAACCCCTTTTCCTTCTGTCTTCTAGAACTAGTGCAGAAATGGGTGTTTTTTCTACGTTGTTTACACTAGTTACTAACTTACTGGGGTTTCCAGGGAAGACCTATGAGGAGCACCCTTCAGATGTGAGATGCTTGTTTAACCTCCGAATTCATATCGTTCCTTATTTACCTGGTTGCAATACATTTTCAAAAGTTTCCGTATCCCCATTCCAGATGGACGCTGAGATTGGGATTGGGAGCTCACTAAAACATTCTGCCACATTTTCCCAGTCAGTAAACATTGGGGAAAAAATATATATACATACTAAAACAATTCGCTACACACAATCGCACAATTGCAGAATATTTTAATCAGCACCCAATCTCCAGCCGTCCATCTTATTGATGAGCGGCAGAAGATTGGTAGCTCAAAAGTAACCAGAACTAACCAATTCATTGGATCATTTTCCATATTGTGTTTGTGTATACATATAATGCAAAGTCCTTAACAGAGTAATTGTTGGTACGTGGAAATTATAAGATATGAATTAATCAAGCAGAACAACTACTAAATATCATAGTCCTGACACTTGAAGATTAACTAAGTTTCAAGAAATTATAAATATAAAAAGTAAACCCTAAAACAAACTTGTAAAAAAAATAAAATTAAAGGGTTTGAAGAACAAAAGTAAAAGTAAGATTTGCCAATATATCAGCTCAAGATTAAAGACGACATAATAAAAAAGAAATGTAAAGAGAATCACCCCGGGATACTTGTAGAACTCGAAAAGACTTGGGACTTGAGAGTCGGAGAAAATGTGGAGATGGGCAGATAGCAGAGCAAGCAAAGCTATTAGACATATGCCGAAGATTAGCAACTTCCTCAGTAACCTCAACTTCCTTCCCCTTTTCTTCATCTATAATTAACAACAAAAATACGGACTACTACTTTCTCTCTCTCTCTCTCTCTCTAAAAACTGTAACTGGCTTACAACAACAAATTAGAGATATCCTCCATTTGTAATGGAAACTGTGAATTCACCATATCCCTTCTCGATTTCCGAGTATGAAATTGAACTGAATCTATATGCTAAGAGCAGTCAGCTGTTTTCTGGGTCTCTCTCCGTTTTCTCTCGTTTTCAATAGCAGTTTTAAACTGTTATAATTATTCTACTCACCAAAAAGCCACTCCGAAGAAGGAAGAAGTGGGAGATCTGACAAATTATGCGGAAGAATTTAATAGTAGATGCTCACTGCACGTCTGCACTAGCTGGTATCATGTGACTGACTGCCCCCCCGCCCGGACTTACGGTTTCACAAATTACGGGGTAGGCTTGCCAATTGGGTAGCGTGGATTAAGGTGGCTCAAATTTAGCTCTATTCAAAAATATTTTAACACAAGCATTATTAATTTTATAATTTTATAAAGTGATTTTGTAAATTTAAATTTGATTTTATGTTTTTATATTCATATTTAATATATATTTTTATACATTTCATTATCAATATAATGATAACATGGTCATAAAAAACTTCATTATCACATAGTCGAAAAATAATTACATAAGATACATAAGAAATATTAAAGAAAAAAAAAAGAACTATGGAAGTAAATTACTACATAGTCAGTAATTTAAAATTCTGACTCTTTCCTCAAAATCAAATGAGTAATTAAAAAATTAATTAATGATAAAAATAAAATAACATTTTACAATAGCCACTAAAGGAAGTTAAATTATAAATTAAGTACTACATAACTATGTGAATTATGTGAAATTAAAATTAAATGTTGTAATTATTTTAATCA
Organism: Centella asiatica; assembly: GCA_014636745.2. Classification (NCBI taxonomy): domain Eukaryota; kingdom Viridiplantae; phylum Streptophyta; class Magnoliopsida; order Apiales; family Apiaceae; genus Centella; species Centella asiatica. Next base: position 12,022,798 of record CM025786.1, read on the forward strand.
TGAAATAAATTTTAAGCTTACAATACATATCACTTGTAAATCTATGTAGAATATTTAAATTTTATTATCTCTTTTATTCTTAATACGAAAGCTAAACAAACATATGACATATAAGAAAAATATAAGTAGTATATGCGATTATTTAAGTAGAATATATTAGTTAACACTTGATAGAACGCAGCGACTGAATATAAAATTAACATCTATAAGAAATTATACTTTTAATAGCATAATTTGAAAGGGAAATATATATATATATATATATATACACACACACACACTATAAGAATTGTAATAAATATAATGTCTAACACTATAATTAGATTATTAATATTTTTTTTAGTATTAAAATTTTCAATTAAATTGAAGTGAAATCAACATAATTTATAATCCAAACTTTAATCAAAATATATTCTCTTGCCCCTACTATTTATTACACTTATTTCATTAATTAATTTTGAACATGTATGATAATTATGGTAATTAAACTATCAAATATTGTAATTAATGTTTTTCTATATAAAGTTATTTATTATATTATATTCATATATTTATTTTAAAATCCTCTGGTTCTGAATTTCATAACTTCTAATAGAAGTAGGAATTGATAGAATTAAAAGTAAATTAGGAGAATTTGGTGAAAGTTGAAGTAAATTAAGAAAGGACCATAAAAGAAGAAAAATATGTTGGGGAAAATAGTGTGAAACCATGAGATAAAAATAATATATTTGTGTTTTTAAATATAGTATATAGATACATTCTATTCAGTCCAAATAAACTCATGAATTTTAGGCCTAAATTCGATCATGATTAAATTTAAATAGAGAACATTTTAATAAAGTATTTTTTTAATTCAAAAAGTAAGTTGTTGTTGTATAAATTATTTTATTAAAAATACTAAAAATTTATTATTTTAATGGGAATTTAAATTACAGGAAATGTAAATTGCAGGAAACATAAATTACAATAAAATAAATTCACCGAATTGAGAGCTTTTCTCAAGAATAATCCAAATTCGAAAAAAGATGGATTTATTACAAATTACGAAACTTTTTCGGGAGAAACTATAATCCAGAGAGATGGATTAAAGATTCTAACTAATCGAGAGAGTTTCGTGATTAACTTGGATTTGGTAAAAAGATGAATGATTAGAATTACCAAATTATGAATCAAGAACTCTTTTGAGAATAAATCGAATTCAAAAATAGATAAATTGTTGGAAAAAAGATAGATAACACAAAATGTATGTGTGTGTGTGTATATATATATATCCGCAACTAATATTAGATAAAAAAAACATTGTTTCATCTAACACATTTATAAACATAGATCAATATATCCAATGACTGAGAATATTAAAGAAAAAAAAAAAACCTTTCGTCAAAAAGATAGGTGGAAGGACTCCAATTCCTAGTATGGTTTGTCCAATTGTATAGTCAAATCATTCATAGTATGTTTCTACATACACAAATTAGGTCATTTCACTAATGTAACATTTGCAACTGCTCGAACAATCTTCTGGCCTCTTCCATCATCCCCATCTGATTTTTCAAATATCATGTTTGATTTGTCAAAATTTTTATTTTAAGTATGAATAACTCAAGTTACGTCGTTGATGCAATGTTTTCTTCTAAATCTTCTGATATGATATTAGTTTAGATTGTGATGATAACAATAAAATGAATAATAATATTGATGTTGGCATTTCTTCATATCCAGGTCAAATATTTGAAGCTGAAAATTTTTACATTACATATGCACATAAAAGTGGGTTTGAAGTTAAAATCATAACTAGTAGGAAACATTTGGGAAAAGACAAAATCATAACTAGTAGGAAACATTCGGGAAAGGACAAATTATCCCACAGACTATATGTTTGTATAAAAGAAAATCGTCTAATTCCCAAAAACACCTTGAGGCATGTTGTTCTGTGATGAGTATTGTAAAAGGGGGAGTTGAATACAAATACCAACTTTTCTCAAAACTCTATAATGATCACATATATAACTTGCAACTTATAATGTAGAATTATAATTAAAACAAATTATATCAATAAATAAATAATCACTTTTGTTAATCTTGAATATGAACTTACAATCTGGTAAATGAAATATCAACTACTGAAATCTGTTCACGAAGAACAGTTGCAAATTTAGAAAAACAATTTCTAGCTTCTCAAGTTCTAAGAACCTGTTTATAAAATTTTAAGAATTTGTTGCGTTATTACAATTGAAATCTCTTTTGAATCGTTATTGTAATAATAATTACCTAATTGTAATAATAATTTTTATCTGATTTGAATCTGAATATATATAAGTGTTAGGTTTTATGAACATTTGATGATGATTGTCTTTAGAATACTTAGGAATACAAATGTACAGAAAAGTGTTGGTTTGTAACACTTTAGTTTTGTAGCTAGCAGTAGTATCTCTTGTTTGTAAATTAGTCATTATAATAAAGAGATAGATTTATTTTATTTGTATGTACTGCTGGAATGCTTGTTGAGTTTGTTCAACAAGTTTTTTTAAATTTATTAGTCCTTCGAAGATTGAATTTGGCGTGTCGGAGATTAAGGGAAAAGTTCATCAGAGACTAAGTTTTTGTTTATCAGAGATTGGACTTTGCCAATCGGAGATTAAAGTTTTCTTAATCGGAGATTGAAGAATCCTTCATCGGAGATTAAAGTTTTGTTCATCAGAGATTGAAGGATTGTTCATCGGAGATTAAAGCTTATGTCATCGGGGATTGGAACTAAAGAGTCAGAGATTAATGCTGACGTCATCAGTGATTAACACAATACCTCGGAGATTAAAAGCTGACGTCATCAGCGACTAAAGCCAAAGCATCGGAGATTACTCAAAGTAAAGCATCG
>CM025786.1:12025679-12044582 GCA_014636745.2 Centella asiatica
CAGCGACTAAAGCCAAAGCATCGGAGATTACTCAAAGTAAAGCATCGAAGATTACTCGAAGTGATCAGGGACTAATGAAGGAAGCCATCGGAGATTAGTCGAGGACTTAATCACTGATGGAGTTAGAGTTCAAATCAAAGAAGGAAAGTCTTCCATGCACACATAGACTTTATTGAAGACGTAGCTGACAAGGAAACTTGTTAGAAATCTTTCAATTGGAAAGATTGTATTTGATTTGAATTAGGAAGCTAGGTTTTTGGTAACTTAGTTTTTTTTTGAAGCTGTAATTAAATATATTACAGAAGATACACGAAGCTGTATAGAATTAAAAAAAGAGTTGTATTTTCTTAATATACAGAATAGAAGCTGACGATCAAAGTTTGTCTTGATTGTTAGAAAACTTGTAATCAATTGTTAAATCAATAAAAAACAATTGTTTATAGAGTTTTGATCTTGTTCTTTATATTCCGCAGAAAAGTTTAATTTCTTAAAAAGAACAAGAATTTGAAAAAGTTGTAAGAACTTGTATTCAACCCCCCTTCTACAAGTTCTAGGTCGTCTCACTAGGAAAACAATAAGTGTCGACAATCCTAATTTGATTCAGATCAACCGCTCGACCTTGTTAACCCAAATTTGATTATGTATCGGATCTTGATCGACTTCTTGATTGCAACTTCAAATTCTATTCAGCTTAGGACTTCAACTTCTAGTCAAACACGATCTTCAATATCCGCTGATAAATCTTTATCTACTGATGAGTTTATCCACTGATAGACATTTATCTGCTGATGAACTAATCTGTTGATGAACATTCTCTGCCGATAGTCATTATCTGTTGATGAACAAATTAGCCTCTGATGCAGATTATCCTTCGATGAACAAAATATCCACCGAGGAACATATTTATCCTCTAACTAGCTACTTGGATTATTTATCCTCTGATAAATAAATTACATCGTCCGAGGATAAATATCCATTAGACATAATTATTATTCTCTGATGAACAAACAACCCATAGGAGGATAATACTTAGAAAATTTTAGTTTCAAAAACTTATATGTTGATGTTTATACTACACATCAGCAGCTACTATACAATTGAAAAACTAACAATTCTTGATATATATACATCATCATCAAATGCTATAAACTTAACAATCTCCCCATATTTATGATTATTAATGTGATAAGCATAAATCAAGGTTGATGATGATGTCAAAAAACAAAAACAATGAAAACTACTTAGAATTGAAACTTTTGTACAACTTTTACACGAATTACAATTGTATCTGAACTAAAACTCTAAGCCTTTGAGTTAAGCTTCTCCTAGACTAAGGTTTAAAACCTTTTAGTCCAACTTCCTTCTTTGAAATAATCTTTCAGTTTCGTTCTCTGAAATATGATTTCAGCTTCCTTTTCTAAAATATGATTTCAGCTTACTTTTCTGAAATATGATTAATATGCTTTCAATATCGATATCAGTTATTCTCCCCCTAGCTACTCTCCCCCTGGAATCCGTTATAGCTTGAATATCCCAATTGACTACTCTCTCGTCCCTTCCTTTTTTTGACATCAACATCTGTACTTGGAGATGAAGGAATATCCAGTTCAAGGTAGGCCTGGAAAAATAGTTGTTTGAGTACTTGAATGTCCTTTGATATTTGACTTTGTGAGACCAAGATGAACTGAACATTACTCTAGCGTTTGACACTTCTTATCAGTGTTGGATTTGTTAGATAACTTGTTCTCAATTGAGTAGAGCACCCTCCTGACAAGAAAATCTACATTGCATTTACGCATCTTATTTACCTCCAGCTCCATCTTGTCCTTGACACTATTGAGTTCAGTCTTGAGACCAGTGACCATGAAGTGTTGGAGCTTCATATTTCTCTTTTCAATATTGGCCAATGCCTCAAAGACATGTTGTGGAGTAAGCTCAACTACACTTGACCCTAGCGTGATCAGATAATCCTGTCTGAGTTGTGTAACTGCCTCATCTAATGTATTTGTGAAGCTTGCATCTAACCAAGTATCTGCATTCTGCTGTTCAGGTAAAGCTTCAGGTTCATTTGCAGTTCAGGTTTTGAATGCTGACAATTTGTCCTGATGTTGTTGAAGACCATAGAGTTTTTCAAAGTCCTAAATAGACATGTCAACAAGCATTTGGAGTGTTTGATCCCCTGGTTGAGTTCTTCCCTCAGTATCCTTTGATGTTGTTAGGAATTATAGAATTAGATGATGATATATAATACTTAGAATTGTTAGAGTTTATAATTATACTGAAACTGCTGATGCGTTATATAAACATTAGCAGATAAATTGTAGATGGTTTTTTCTAAGTATTATCCTCTGACAGTGTAAAATGTACATCAGAACATAAATCAGAGAATAAATCATCATAACAACCAATTATAGGATAATTTGTAGTAGAGAAATTCTGCTGAAACATGTTCATCAATGGATATTCTACAGTAGAGTTTAAATGGCTACTAGAGGATAAAGATTGTCTGCAGTAAGTTGGTCATCGGAGGATAAAATTCAACATGTTGAGATATATCTTCTTCAATAACTGAGATATCATGCTTTCAGAAATCCAAGTGCATGTCCACATCCCACTTCCAAGCCTCATCTTTGACAAAAATTACATCTATACTCACGATTACCCTTTTTGTCACTGGATTAAAGAGCTTGTAACCACCATTTTTGTAACCAACAAAGATTGTTTTCTCTCCTCAATCATCTAACTTCATTCGTATTTCTGCTAGAACATGAGCATAAGCTATTGAACCAAACACCTTAAGGTGTTTCACATTAGGCTTGTAACCACTCCATGCTTCTACAGGGGTGATGTTCTTCAAACTCATAGTTGGGCATCTGTTCAAAACATAAACCGTACATGAGACAGCTTCAGCCCAGAATATATTCGGCATACCTTTAGCCTTTTGTATACTCTTAGTCATATCCAAAATTGTCATGTTCTTTCGTTCGGCTACTCCATTGTACTGTGGAGTATAAGGGAACATAACTTCATGCTCAATACCCTGTACTTCACAGTACTCCTTAAAATCATTAGAATTGTATTCACCACCACTATCCATTCTTAAAAATTTAAGAGAAAATCCACTTTGCCTTTTGACATGAGCCTTAAATTTCTTAAAACACTCAAACACATCAGACTTTTTTTGTAAGAAATAAACCCAAATTTTTCTGCTAAAATCATCAATAAAGGTAAGAAAATACCTATTTTTACCATATGAAATGGCATTCAATGGTCCACAAACATCATATGAGCTCGAAGGGTTCTTTTACACGCCATGAATTATGTATAACAAATAGCAACCTATGTTGCTTTCCAAGAGTACACGCCTCACATAACTGATCTGGATGGCGTATATCAGGCAGTCCCTTCACCATATTTTTGTGAGCTAGTAGCTTTAAGCTGTGAAAGTTTAGATGACCAAAACGAAGGTGCCACAACGAAGACTCATCTTTTACAATTGCATTAAAGCAAGAATAAATATCAGTAGTGATATCAACCCGGAACATACGATTTTTTGCCAATGGGGCCTTAAGAATAATCATACCATTTTTATCAAATATAGTGACGTGATTATCACGGAAATTCATAACGTACCCTTTCTCTAACAGTTGGCCCAAACTCAGTAAATTTCTCTTCATATCGGGAACGTAGAAGACATCTGAAATGTACTTGTGATCTCCGTTCTTTAACTCGATTAAAATTTTCCCTTTTCCCATCATTAAAATGGTGTTGTCGTTAGCAAACTTAACTTTGGAGCGGACGGAGTTGTCAAGCTCAACAAAAAGTTCTTTCTTGCCACACATAAGATTCGTGCATCCTATATTAAGAAACCATGTTTGGCTGCCGGGTTTTTCATTTGTTGTCGTGACCATCAATCGTGCATGGTTTCCATCATCGTCACTTTCTCGTGCATAGTTAACTTGTTGATTGTTGTATTTAAATCTGCATTCACTTGCATAATGGCCACGTTTATGACATGACTAACATTCAATATTGGACTTGTCATACCTTCCTCTTCCTCGTCCTCTGTAGCTTGAATTATATTGACGACTAAAATCCAGACTTTGTTGAAGATTGTTTTGAGTGTTTCCGCCTCCATTACAGTGATTGTAACTACCTTGTCCTCTATCATTGTGAAAGTAGCCACCACATCCTCGTCCTCGTCCTCTACCACGAGAACTCCACTGTCTTTCACCTTTTTCACCAGCTTGCTCGTATTTGGTAGAGACCTTACTTTTTAGAGCTTGCTCGATTGGCTTCTCAACTCCTCGTTTCTCATTCATCAGTTGCTCGTAGGCTTGTAGTGTACCTGATAATGCCTCTATAGTCATCTCTGACAAATCATGGGATTCTTCGATTGCAACCACAACATGATCGAACTTTGGTGTAATCGTCCGCAAAACCTTTTCCACTTTAGTAATTTCCTTGTACTCCTCCCCATATGTTTTCATTTGATTTGTCAAGGAAAGAACTCGACTACAATAGTCATTTATGGATTCACTAGAGTCCATTTGCAATAGCTCATATTGTCATCTCAAAGTTTGAAGTCGAACCTTCTTAACTTTATCTACTCCTTTAAAAGATGTCGTCAACTTCTCCCATGCTTCCTTTGACGTAGTTGTTCCTTCAATCTTTTCAAAGACCTCGTCGTTTACTCCTTGATGAATGAAGTACAACGCCTTCTTATCCTTCTTCTTGTTCTCATGGTGGACGGTTCATTGCGTCTTTGTAGCATTCTCCGCAAGGTCCATAACTCCTTTTTCCACGGTAGCTAGCAATTCGTGGTAATTAAAAAGTACCCTCATTTAAGCACTCCACCATATATATTTTTTTCCATCCAAGACTAGAATTGAAGGCAAACCAGAACCATTCATAATGTTATCTCTGATACCACTGATAGGAACAACAAATAGAGGAAGATGAAACTAAATAAAATGAGGACAAAAGAAATATATATTAAAAACTTCTATTTCGCATATCTCTTAAGCATACATCTGATAGCATATTTATGTAGAAGACCCACTAAACTGAATTCCTATTTTTCAGCCATAATATCAACATGTAAAATAGACTCAATCATGAAGTAAGTAAATTCCTAAATATAAGCTACTAACTCAAGACTTATTCCAACTCTAAAACAGAAAGCAATGTGGTCCTACAAATTTGCAGAATCTGGATAACAAACAACAGATATTAGCAGCAACTTGTCGACCAGAAAAGAGAGAGGAGAAACTTGTGGCAGACCACCAGCTGGCCAAAGTAATGATATTAGACTATTAGTTAAAAGTTACACCAGAATAAAGGAGAAGAAAAAGCTGCCATTTGAAAAAGAAAACGAAAGAAATTAAAGGAAAAGGTTTAGAGCACATCAGACCTGGAACACCAAGTACTCTTCCTAAAGAGGTTGGAATCACCAAATGGACTTCATACTAAAAAGGAGACAACTGGTTGTAACAAAGCACACCTTGTCATACATTCATAAATTTGATGAACCTACAATTGTGCAATGAAAGCATGACCATGAAGCTCAAGAACTTAATATGTACCTGAAAGATATGAAGCCACTACGAAAGTAATATTGTTCTTTCAAACTAGCGTAGTATGGGTAGAGGTAAATCAGGTTTATCAAGGTTGAATTTATTTATCCTTACATCACAATTGTTTACCGAATGAAATAAAATGAAGTGGTTGATCTAATTCAGCCATGCGATACAGATACACCAGAATTCATTGAAAAGACTAGAAATTCAAACAAGCAAATCAACTCTAGTTATAGTAAATGCAAAACAGACCTCTCGATCAATAACTGCAGCAAGAAACTCATGCACCCTCCCAATGTAGCATGCACACATGCAAGTTGTATGAAATGTCTGACAAGGAACGCTACTTCATTCATATTAGGTTTGAATCAAGAGAGGCCGCCAAACACTTCGCATTAGCCCAAGGTGTGGCAACGCAGCATAGCAACAACTCATCATTAACAACCATTAATTATACTTGACAATGGAGCAAGATCTACAAACTAGAAAATCCTGCCTACAATTGCATCTAGAAGGGACAAGTCTATTTGCTGATCTTTATATAGAGTAACTTACTCATTATAAAAATTATTGAGGTGGTCGTGGTCACCATTACTCGCTACGTATTCAAAAGCATACAAAAGAAAGAATGTTCCCTCAATTAAACAAAAAGCGCCACAACCACAAACATGAACAACGAATGAACAATTCACTAATTAACAAATGAAATGCTTAGGACCCGTTTGTTTTATTGTTCGTTTTCGTTTTTTCATTTTCATTTAAAACAAAAACAAATAAACATTTTCGTTTTCACTTAAAATGAAAATAGAAATGCGTTTGGATGAATCTTTTTCGTTTTAAAACAAATTTGGTATTAAATAAAATAATTATTAAATTTCAAATTATATGTAAATGTACATTATTTTAATATATTATAATTATGTAGTACGTAATATATAACAATATTATTCATTATTTTACGTAGAATAACTTATTGTAATACAAATAATATATTAAATGATATTTTATACTCTATATAATATTATTTATACATATATTGTTTAAATTATAGTTCAATATTAACAGAAAATATTAATATTATATTATAAATAATAATATAAAATATTGTATTAATATCTAATATATTTTATACAAGTTGTTGTATATTTATTGTAATATTGTAAATATATTTTAATTATTTATTAAAATATATTTTAATAATATAATAGTTTTATTTGATTATTTTAATATAATTTATTTTTTAAAAAAATAACTATAAATTTTCATTTATTTATAATTTTAATACAATATTACATATACTGTTAGAGATAAATGATGATGATGATTATGTAATAAATTGTGCAACTGTAAATACTTAAGATATTTTATAAACCTTAAGATCAGCACAAGTTTTGCACCCACTGATGATACACGTATTCATCAGTGGATGGTTAATAACTTCACAAGACAAGTCAGAAAACAGAAACATTCAAAGGACTTGACAAAGTGAAAAAGAATGTCTGATGCTACTTGTAAACAGTCAAAGTATTCCGCACATCAGAAATTCTAATCAAAGTTACATTGATTAAGTTCCATCAGGGGGAACCCATCAGGGGAAACCCATCAGGGGAACCCATCAGGGAGAACTCATCAGGGTATGATGAAGGCAGACCAACCCGTCAGGGAAACACTTCAGGATATGTCATTGTCAAGCAAACCAATCAGGGTAACCCGTCAGGGGAAATGACCAACATGACATCAGTGGAAGCCATCAGTGTATGTCGTCAGTCATAACCATCAGGATCAAGAAGCACTGAGTGAAACTCAAGTGAAGGTTGAAGCCCTGATCCAGTCAATAAGCATCAGGGGATCCAGAAGCACTGATCAAAGTCCGTCAGGGCTGACAGTCAGTGGATCGTTGTGACAGCATGCACCCGTCATCAGTTCTTACACGGAAATCAACGTAACGTGTTACAGAAGCAAGAAATATCAACTGGAAAGATATTTCTTGAAGTTTGTTTATGGTCCAATGAGAACTCTCACGCATTAAATGTACACATATCAGGGGAAGTAAAGTAACAACAAAGCATGCAGCAGTCTGACACATAAAGGTTCGATGTGACATACTTGCGGCTAAGTTGAGAAGAGCAGCACGTCTCAAGCACGTGATTTCATCCCACTGATTTATCATATAAACAACGGAGCTCTCATTACAAAGACATAGAGATTGAATCTATCCAATAGATCAAAACAAACGCTGAAGCACACAAACACTATAGAGAAGCTTTGTAATAGATCTTGAGAGAGATATTTCAAAGAAAATTAGAAGCTAGTGAGTGTGAGAAGCTGTGAACTTTATTCACATAATTTGTAGCTGTAAATCACATTTGTGATCATACAGATTTCCAGAAAAACCTCAAGTTTTAATATAACTATTTTAACTTGAATCTGTGTGTTCATTTCTTATAGTTTTTCTGTTTGTTACAACTGTTTTCCAGTAAGCACTTCTAAGTTTAAAAGAGGGAAAAGTTTCAGGTGTTTGTATTCATCCCTCCCCTTCTACAAACACTTGTGCTTATATTGCATTAATAATTGGTATCAGAGCCTCTTAGCAGATTTCACTTGCTAAACACGATCATTATCTATGGCCAATAAAACTGGAAACAGTAAAGTCCCCATGTTGGAAAGGGGCAAATACTTCTTCTAGAGACAAAGAATGATAGTTCATCTTAGAGCTATTGATGATGAATACTTGCAGATTCTAGAAGAAGGACCTCACGTTCCCAAGAAGCTCATTCCTATAGAAATCGTTAATGGAGTCAGTATTCCTGAAAAGCTTGTCCCAAAGACAACTGATGAAATGACGATAGAGGAAAGAGAAAAGGTGAAAAAGGATCTTAAAGTTACTGGTATCCTATATAATGGTTTAAACGATGATATGCTGAATAGTATCATGAATCTTACCACGTCTAAATCTATATGGGATACCATACAAATCCTTTGTGATGGTACTGAGGAAGTGAGGGAAAATAAACTACAGCTGTTGACACAACAGTATGAGTGGTTCACAATGAAAAATGGTGAAACACTTACTGAAATGTTTGACAGATTCAACAGGTTAGTAAATGACCTGAGATTATATGGGAAGGCATATGCTAACAAGGATGTGAACAGAAAGTTCATGAGAGCCCTTCCCATATCATGGGATCCTAAGACAACAGCCATCAGGGAATCCAAGGACATGAACCTTCTAAACTTGGATAGGCTTTATGGCACCCTAAAGACATATGAACTTGAGGTTCAACAAAGATCTGAAATGTCAGGGGATGCTAGAAAGCTTAAATCTGTAGCCCTGATGGCTGCCACGAAGGACAAACAAGAAGTAAGGCCAAGTGTCTTGATGAAGCAGCAACTAGAAGATGCTGACATAGAAGGGGACAAAGAAGCTGACTTCAAGGAGGAAGAATATACTCCAGAAAAGTTAGAGGAGTTAGATGAAACCATGGCCTTTCTTGCAAAAAGGTTTTCCAAGCTGAAATTCCAAAAGCCTTCGGGATCTAAAAGATTTTCAGCAAGGAAACCCAGTAGCACTAAAAACTTTATTGACAAATCAAGAATAAAGTGCTACAAATGTAATGAGATGGGTCACTTTGCAAGTGAGTGCAGCAAGGCCACAAAAGATGGTGAATCCAGAGACAAAGAAGCTGTTGTGGATTACAAGAAGAAATACTTTGACCTTTTTAATGCAAATAAGAAGGGAAAAACATATATAGCAGAGGGAAAGGACTGGGCTGACTCTGATGAGGAAGAAAATGAAGAGTATATCAACCTAGCCCTTATGGCCTCATCCACTGACAGTAGCAGCTCACAGGTAAGCCTCAAAATTTCCTCTAACATGTCTAAAACTGATTGTGTTAAAACTGTTAAGGAAATGGCCTGTGAGATAAAGGATCTCTATGACACCTTGAGGAGTGCTGTAGCTGAAACTGAGAGAGTGCAGAAAATAAATGAACAGTTATCTACTAGGAACACTCTTTTAGAATCAAAAAACTCCAGACTTGAGAGTCTTGAAAAAGAACTCTCAAGGACTAAAAATCTTCTCGACTGTGCTATCAAAAGAGAGGAATGGACCTCAAATCTTCTTAGTCAAGAAAGGGAAGTCATTAAGAGATGGAATGAGTCAAGCAGGAAACTAGAGGATCGTTTGAAAAGTTAGAAATATGATCCAAAATCTGGTTGGGCTATGAAAAGACTCAAATGCAGCAACCTCCCATTGAGGTTGAGATGGCAGCTAGCTTTAGAAAAAGGCCATCTCAAACTATCAAGTTTGTTAAGGCAGTAGCAAAGCTAGAATCTGGGAATGTCTTCCCAATGAATGAAGCTTCCACTAGTGGTGGGAGAGGCAAGAAAATTATTCTTGTCAAAACACTCAACCCTCCAGTTATGAAAGAACAAGACTGTGCATCAGTGGATACACAGTCGTCAGGGGGAAAGAGTGCATCAGGCTGTTGTTGCCCGTCAAGGGAAAAAGGCCTGTCAGGGGAAAGAAGGAAGAATAGAAATGGTAAGCTAGGTGTTAATAAAACTAGTAATTATTCTTCTATTCATGAAGCCCCTAGAAAAGTGTGCTGGAATTGTGGTAACTGTAAACATTTATCTTTTCAATGCAAAGTAAAACCACAAATTTTGACTGGCATAATTTTATATGCTAATGATTTACCAACTGTTAAAGCCTGCTCCTCCAAGAAAAAAGGCAAGATAACTGTTGAGAGATCAAAAACATATATTGAAGCTCCTAAAAAGGAGAAAGTTTTAAATTTGCCAAAACCAAAAGTCACTGATAAAGAAAAGGCTGTATTACCTATTACTGTGACTAAACCTAAAGGACCCAAAACACATTGGGTACCAAACACTATTTAAATGTTTTCTTGTGTGCAGGGAAAGGTCAAAAGCAGTCAAATCTGGTTTCTAGATAGTGGCTGCTTAAGGCACATGATAGGAAACAAAGCCCTACTCACAGAATTCCAAGAAAAGGCTGGTCCAGTAATTTCATTTGGTGATAACAGCAAAGGACTAACTCTTGGTTATGGCAAAGCAGCAAGTGGGAATGTCTCATTTGAAAATGTAGCACTGGTTGATGGGCTTAAGCACAATTTGCTAAGCATAAGTCAACTAAGTGACAAAGGATTCATCACTTCCTTCAAAGGAGATCAGTGCCTAATCTCAAATGAAAGTGATGGGAAGCTGGTTTTGTCAGGGATAAGGAAATGAGATCTCTATGTTGCTGATTTTAACTCAGTAAGTGGAGAATCATGTTTCTATAGCAAGGCAACTCCTGATAAAAGCAGACTATGGCACAAGAAGCTCTCTCACCTGAACTTTAAGTCAATTAATGATCTAGTGAAGAGAGAGTTGGTAACTGGACTACCCCAAATGGAGTTTATCCAAGAAGGATTATGTTCAGCCTGTCAACAAGGGAAGTAAAGGAAATCATCCTTTGTCAGCAAGGAAGCCACTATGATCAAAGATCCAATTCAATTGTTACATATGGATCTCTTTGGCCCTGTCAACATAATGTCAGTGTCAAAGAAAAGATTTGCAATGGTCATTGTGGATAACTACACCAGATACACTTGGGTAAAGTTTCAGCATGCTAAATCAGAAGTATCTCAACAAATTATTGACCATATCAAGAAGGTGGAAACAGAATCAGGGTCAGTGGTTAAGATGTTGAGAACTGATAATGGAACTGAATTCAAGAATGCAGCTATTGAGGGATTTTGTGTGGAGAAAGGCATAAATCATACATTTTCTGCTCCAAGGACTCCTCAACAGAATGGTGTAGTGGAAAGGAAAAATAGAACCCTGATAGAAGCTGCTAGGTCAATGCTAGCAAAGGCAAAGATTCCCACCTATTTTTGGGCTGAAGCAATTTCCACTGCATGCTTTACTCAGAATAGATCACTAATCAACAAGGCTCACAACAAGACACCATATGAGCTAATGACAGGGAGAAAGCCAAGTATCAAGTTCCTCCATGTTTTTGGATGCAAATATTTTGTTCAGAGGAATTTTGGTGAGAACTTAGGAAAATTTGATCCAAAAGCTGATGAAGCAATTTTCCTAGGTTATTCTCTGTCATCCAAGGCCTTCAGGGTTTACAACAAAAGACTTCAAGTGGTAATGGAGTCTATAAATGTAGCTTTTGATGATCAAGAAATTTCTGGGCTTGAAGACCCTGGTTTTCATGAAGAACTCAGGTTTGAAAATGAAGATGATATTGAGTATCAAGAGAATGAAGCCGATGAGTGCAGACAAATGGAGAATTTATCCATTCCTGATGTCAATCCAAATAATTTAGAATCCCCTTCAGCAGATAGAGTTAATTTCCTGAACAACATATCAGGGGATACTTCATCAGGGGATCATTCATCAGGACATGCACCATCAGGGGATAACTTGAACCTTGAATTTTCCACTAATTTAGGGGGAGAGTTTTCAGAAGCTGGTAGCACAGGCTTAGGGGGAGGAGATGATAGTCAAGCAAGCTCATCAAGACACATCTCCAATCCTAAATGGGCCAGAAGTCACACAACAGATCTGATTATTGGTGACCCAAGTAAAAGAGTGCAGACCAGGAAAGCTACATCTAGTGAATGTCTATATGCTTGTTTTCTTTCTTAAATTGAACCAAAGAAGTTTGAAGAAGCTATTCAAGATGCTGACTGGATCTTGGCAATGCAGGAAGAGCTAAATCAATTTGAAAGGAATCAAGTATGGAAGCTTGTACCTAAGCCCAAAGATAGGATCATAATAGGTACTAAGTGGGTATTCAGAAATAAGATGGATGAAGCTGGCATTGTTGTTATAAACAAAGAAAGACTGGTTGCAAAAGGATATCTTCAAGAAGAAAGGATTGATTTTGATGAGACCTTTGCACCAGTAGCCAGACTTGAGGCTATAAGAATTTTCTTAGCCTATGCAGCACATTCAAATTTTAAAGTATATCAAATGGATGTGAAAAGTGTTTTTCTAAATGGGAAATTGGAACAGGAGGTGTATGTCCAACAACCTCCAGGATTTGAATGCGCAAAATTTCCAAATCATGTCTACAAACTGGAAAAGGCACTTTATGGACTGAAGAAAGCACCTAGAGCTTGGTATGATACACTGTCAAAGTTTCTGGTGGAAAACAAATTATCAAGAGGTATCATTGACAAAACCTTGTTCTTCAGACAACACCAAGGTCATCTAATTTTGGTTCAAATCTATGTTGATGATATTATTTTTGGATCCACCGACACAAGACTGTGTGAAAAGTTCTCCAAACTCATGCAAAGCAAATATGAAATGAGCTTGATGGGTGAATTATCTTACTTCTTGGGATTACAAGTTAAACAAGACTCTGATGGAATCTACATTCATCAAACAAAATATGCCAAAGAACTTCTCAAGAAATTTGATATGGAGGATTCAAGAGTAGCAAAGACACCTATGGCCACTGCAACCAAGATTGACCCTGATAAGAATGGAAAGAAAGTTAATTTGAAGACTTACAGGGGAATGATTGGATCATTGCTATATCTGATAGCAAGTAGGCCAGACATAATGTTTGCAACATGTCTTTGTGCAAGATATCAAGCTGACCCAAAGGAATCTCATCTCATTGCAGTGAAAAGAATCTTGAGATATATCAAGGGCACTACAGAGTTGGGACTTTGGTATCCAAAGGAGTCTGGATTTGAATTACTAGGATATTCTGATGCTGACTTTGGAGGATGCAGGATTGACAGAAAGAGTACAACAGGAAGTTGTCAGTTTCTGGGAGGAAGGCTTGTATCTTGGTTCAGCAAAAAGCAGCATTCTATTTCTACATCTACTACTAAAGCTGAATACATTGCAGCTGGAAGTTGTTGTGCACAAATTCTATGGATGAAAAAACAGCTAATGGATTATGGTCTGAACTATTCCAAGATTCCAATAAGGTGTGATAACACTAGTGCCATTGCCATTGCTGAAAATCTAGTACAACATTCCAGAACTAAGCATATAGAAATTAGATATCATTTTAACAGGGAACATGTTATGAATGGGAATATTGAATTACAGTTTGTGTTAGGTTTTATGAACATTTGATGATGATTGTCTTTAGAATACTTAGGAATACAAATGTACAGAAAAGTGTTGGTTTGTAACACTTTAGTATTGTAGCTAGCAGTAGTATCTCTTGTTTGTAAATTAGTCATTATAATAAAGAGATAGGTTTATTTTATTTGTATGTACTGCTGGAATGCTTGTTGAGTTTGTTCAACAAGTTGTTTAAATTTATTAGTCCTTCGGAGTTTGAATTTGGCTTGTCGGAGACTAAGGGAAAAGTTCACCAGAGACTAAGTTTCTGTTCATCAGAGATTGGACTTTGCTCATCGGAGATTAAAGCTTACGTCATCGGGGATTGGAACTAAAGAGTCAGAGATTAATGCTGACGTCATCAGAGATTAAAACAATACCTCGGAGATTAAAAGCTGACGTCACCAACGACTAAAGCCAAAGCATCGGAGATTACACGAAGTAAAGCATCGGAGATTACTCGAAGCAAAGCATCGGAGATTACTCGAAGCAAAGCATCGGAGATTCCCGTAGAGCCTGTCCAGTGTGAGTGTTTCCATATCATGAGCCTCCCTTACTGCAGTAGTCTTTGGATCCCAGCTAGGTGTTAGAGTGTATGCCCTAGTGGCCAATTATGTAATGATTGTGACACTATATTTATGATATGTTTTTGGTTAATGATAATTTATTATGTTTTATTTACTGCGTTATATAAATTATTAACATAATAAATGTCCTTAGAAAAATGATACTAATTATATGGATTCAAGTAGGAATTTGAGGATTGTCCTCAAGCAGGAGCGCAAGCTCTATGTCCTGGATGGACCAATTCCTGCTGCACCAGCTACCACTGCACCACATACAGAGCAGAATGCTTACAAGAAGCATTAGGATGATGCTCTGGATGTGGGCTGCCTTATGTTAGCAACCATGAACCCTGAGCTTCAGAAGCAACATGAGTTGATGGATGCTTATGACATGATTGAACATCTTAAGAAGTTGTTCGAGGGGCATGCTCGGCAAGAGAGGTATGATACGAGCAAAGCATTGTATCATTGCAAGCAGGGTGAACGTGATCCAGTCGGTCCACATGTTCTGAAGATGATTGGGTATATTGAATACCTAGATAGGTTGGGCTTTCCACTTACTCAGGAGGCTCAAACTGATCTTGTCTTACAATCTTTGAACAATAGCTATTCTCAATTTGTCATGAATTACCTCATGAACGAGATTGAGAAACCACTTACTGAGTTGTTGAGCATGTTAAGAACTGCTAAAAACAACATGAAAAAGGCAGGACCCTCTCCCATGTTGATGGTGCAAAAGGGGAATGCCAAAGGAAATGGGAAGGGCAAAAAGAAGAAGATGGGATCTAAATCTGTCGCCAAATCCAAATCCAATAAGGCTTTGAGCCTAAAGGTGGGATAGCTAAAGAAGGTAATTGTCACTTCTGTGGAAAGCCTGGACACTGAAAAAGGAATTGTCATGCTTACCTGGAAGATCTAAAGAAGAAGAAAGGAAGTGGGACTTCCAATTCAGGTATATATGTTATAGAAGTCAATTTATCTACTTCTACATCTTGGGTATTTGATACTGGATGTGGTTCTCACATTTGTGTAAATGTGCAGGAACTGCGAAGGAGTAGACCATTGGCTAAAGGCGAGGTGGACCTACGCGTTGGAAATGGAGCAAGAGTTGCTGCATTAGCTGTAGGAACTTACCATTTGTCTTTGCCCACTGGGCTAGTATTAGAACTTGAAGATTGTTATTATGTGCCTGCTATAAACAAGAATATTATTTCTGTTTCTTGTTTAGACAAGAAAGGTTTTTCGTTTATAATAAAGAACAACAGTTGTTCCTTTTATTTAAATGAAATGTATTATGGAGTAGCACAATTGTTTAATGGTCTTTATGTTCTTGATTTACAAATGCCCATCTATAATATAAATACAAAACGGCTAAAATCGAAAGATTCTAATCCGACTTATCTCTGGCATTGTCGTTTGGGCCATATAAGTGAGAAACGCATATCCAAACTCCATAAAGATGGGTATTTGGACTCATTTGATTTTGAATCATATGATGTATGCGAGTTTTGTTTGTTAGGCAAAATGACTAAGGCACCTTTCACTGGACATAGTGAACGGGCCAGCGATGTATTAGGCCTCATACATACTGATGTATGTGGACCCATGAGTTCGCTAGCTAGATCTAGATTTTGCTACTTTATTACATTTACTGATGATTTCAGTAGATATGGATATGTGTATCTTATGAAACACAAATCTGAATCTTTTGAAAAGTTCAAAGAATTTAAGAATGAAGTACAAAACCAATTTGGCAAAAGTATAAAAGCCATTCGATCAGATCGAGGTGGTGAATACTTAAGCCAGGAATTTGATAATCTTCTTAAAGAGTGTGGTATAATATCACAACTCACTCCACCTGGAACGCCACAGTGGAATGGTGTGTCTGAAAGGAGGAATCGAACCTTGTTAGACATGGTACGATCCATGATGAGTCATGCAGATCTTCCAATAAGTTTCTGGGGTCATGCCCTAGAAACTGCTGCTATGATACTTAACCGTGTTCCTACAAAAACGGTTCAAAAGACACCATATGAGATGTGGACTAGGAAACGTCCTAGTATGTCTTTTATGAAGATTTGGGGATGCGAAGCGTATGTAAAGCGTCTAGCTTCCGACAAGCTCGGACCTAAATCAGATAAGTGTAATTTTGTGGGATACCCTAAAGAAAATAAAGGGTATTATTTCTACAAACCTTCAGAGAACAAAGTGTTTGTTGCTCGCACTGGAGTTTTCCTAGAAAGAGAATTTTTCTCTAAAGAAAATAGTGGGAGGCATGTAGAACTCGAAGAAATTCGTGAACCACAAAATACCAATGAACCTGAGATGGAACATGAGCAGGAGCCACAAATTGTTGTGGAAACTGAACCTGCTCAAGTAACACAAGCTCCTCGTAGATCTGGTAGGACACGCCATGAGCCTGAAAGATATTATGGATATCTTATCACTCAAAGTGGCGAAGTAATGCTCATAGATGATGATGAGCCTATTTCCTATCAAGAAGCTATGAACGGACCTCAGTCTGAGAAATGGCTTGAAGCCATGAAATCTGAGATGGACTCCATGTATGCCAACCAAGTGTGGACTTTGGTTGACCCACCTGAAGGGGTAAAACCAATTGGGTGCAAGTGGGTTTTCAAGAAGAAAACTGACATGGATGGTAATGTTCAAACCTATAAAGGGAGATTGGTAGCAAAAGGTTTCAAACAAGTTCAAGGTGTTGACTATGATGAGACTTTTTCTCCAGTAGCCATGGTTAAATCCATCAGGATCTTACTTGCTATTGCAGCTTTTCATGACTATGAAATCTGGTAGATGGATGTCAAAACAGCTTTCCTTAATGGAAATCTGCTTGAGGATGTGTATATGACACAACCCGAGGGTTTTGTCACTCCAAAGGATGCTGGAAAGGTATGTAAGCTACAAAGATCCATTTATGGATTAAAGCAAGCATCTCGGAGCTGGAATCTTCGTTTTGATGAAGCAATCAAAGAGTTTGGCTTTATCAAGAATGAAGATGAACCTTGTGTTTACAAAAGGTTTAGTGGGAGTCATATTGTATTCCTAGTATTATATGTCGATGACATATTACTTATTGGGAATGACATTCCTTCCTTACAAGCAGTCAAGACATGGTTGGGAAAATGTTTCTCCATGAAAGACTTGGGTGAAGCAACCTATATTCTAGGTATCAAGATCTATAGAGATAGATCGAGAAAGATGCTTGGCTTAAGTCAAAGTACATACATTGATAAAGTGTTGAAACGGTTCAGCATGCAAGATGCTAAGAGAGGTTACATACCCATGTCGCATGGAGTAACGCTCTCTAAAGCTCAATGTCCTAAATCACAAGATGATAAGGATCGCATGAGTAAGATTCCTTATGCTTCGGCAATTGGATCTATCATGTACGCAATGTTATGTACACGTCCTGATGTTTCGTATGCTTTGAGCATGACGAGCAGATACCAGTCAAATCCAGGTGAAGGTCACTGGACAGCAGTCAAGAACATCCTTAAATACCTCAAAAGGACTAAGGATACATTCTTGATATTTGGAGGTGAAGAGGAACTAGCAGTAAAGGGTTACACTGATGCTAGTTTCCAAACTGACAACAATGACTATAAGTCACAGTCAGGCTACGTGTTTTGCCTTAATGGTGGAGCTGTGAGCTGGAAGAGTTCAAAGCAAGAGACAGTTGCCGATTCTACAACAGAAGCTGAGTATATTGCTGCTTCCAATGCAGCAAAGGAGGCTGTATGGATAAAGAAGTTCAGTACTGAACTTGGTGTTGTTCCTTCCATTATTGATCCAGTAGATCTCTACTGTGATAACAATGGTGCCATTGCACAATCGAAGGAACCTAGATCTCACCAATGATCCAAGCATATACTTAGGCGTTTTCATCTCATTCGAGAAATTATCGAGAGAGGTGATGTACATATTTGCAGAATACCAACAGAAGAAAATGTTGCAGACCCACTGACCAAGGCTTTGTCGCAGCAGAAGCACGAAGGTCACACTATTGCTATTGGTATTAGATACATGAGTGATTGGCTCTAGTGCAAGTGGGAGATTGTTAGAGTGTATGCCCTAGTGGCCAATTATGTAATGATTGTGACACTATATTTATGATATGTTTTTGGTTAATGATAATTTATTATGTTTTATTTACTGCGTTATATAAATTATTAACATAATAAATGTCCTTAGAAAAATGATACTAATTATATGGATTCAAGTATGTGACTTGAATATGAGATCATATAAGTATGTAATGTATCATTATTCTTAAATGTCCCTAGTCGAGTATCATTGTCATCAGGACAACAATAATACATTGAGACTAGTATGTGATTAACTGATGGCCATATCTCATTGGTCATAAATATATACGAGATATATTAAGTTGATACATAGGTACATGTTAGAGAACATTGTACTGGACAGACCCACCATGAGAATTCTACATGGAGCGTTATGCTATGTGTCATAAGTAATTCTCATAGTGACAATGATGTAATGGTCCTTCGACCTGAAGTCATGACATTTCTACATAAGGAGTTATGCGTTTTGACGTTATCAAAAGTCACCTTTAACCAGGTGGACGATAAAGGTGATTGTTGGATGCATAATGAGTTATGTGAGAAATG
>CM025786.1:12059013-12070426 GCA_014636745.2 Centella asiatica
CCCCCCCCCCCCCCCCCCCCCCCCTTCTACAAGTTCTAGGTCATCTCACTGGGAAAACAGTTTGTACCTTCAAATCAGCAGCTGGCAGACATATTCACCAAAGCTCTTGATGAAGCCACATTTTCAAATCTTGTTGGAGAGCTGGGAATGGTGAATTATGCGTCAGGATCAAAGTCAAACTCATAAGATTTGGTATTTCTAACTCATTTCATAAGTTCTTGATGAAATCAATTGATATGTGGTTATATATGTTCAAATTGTAAATATGTATATATTTGTATGTTCTGCATTTTCTTTTGGATTGATGCATCAGGGTCAGGGTTTCCTTAAGGACGCATCAGGGTCAGGGTACCCAGCTCGCTCATCAGGGTCAGGATTTCCGGATCACTTGTCAAGGTCAGGGTGTCCGACTTGTTCGACAGGGTCAAGGTATCTGACCTGTGTGTCAGGGTCAGGGTGTCCGTTTTGTGCATCAGGGTCAGGGTGTATACTTCAGTATATTATAAGGGTAAAGTTTTAAATTTTTTTTATTGCATCGGGATTCTAGGTCAGTTAAGTGATGACAGCTCATCATTAAGTTCTTCTCTCACTGATGACGTGTCATCACAGAAACTAAACTGACTCCCTGATAGCGTGTTTTCAGGAAAAGTTTTCAAACGTCTTTAGGCGGGTATTAATACTCTATCTCTCCTACTTTTTGAAACCCCCAAACATTTACTCTAAACCTGATATTTGCTAGAGTTCTTTTTCTCTCGTCTTTACAAAAACCCTAGAACTTCGAATCTTCAAAGCATCCATGGCACGTCAACAAATTCAGAGGAACTTTACAGTCCCATACACAAACTTTGTGGGCTTCTCTGGCATTGATGAGGTAAGTGATTGCTTTAAACCGATGATGAATTATCTGCTCAACTCTGAGTATAGTAAAGCCATCTTTACCGAGGAAGAAATGTCGGGGGAGGCACTGTCACAACTTTGGACCAGTGCTAAGTTTATGTACTCCACCACCAAGCCGGATGTGGTCAAGGGTATCTCATTCAAAGTTTCGTCTGAGAAAGGGAAAATAACTCCTTCCAGACTTAACTCTGTTTTGGGGCTACCTACTCAAAATCTGGTGGATGTACCCAGTGATGCAGACCTACTGGATTTCTTAAGGGAACTGGGCTATAACGCTGCTTCCAACGCAGTGTTAAAGTTCAAGGATCTCAAGAGGGTGAACTTGAAGAGGGAGATTTCTTATCTCTTTGACACTATCACCAAAGTGTTCTCAGGTAAATGTTCTAACTTTGAGGTAATTACCTCTTTAACGTTAAAAATAGCATACGCAATAATTAAAAATGTAAATATAAATATAGGTAAAATAATTTTTGATGATCTTGTAAATAAATTAGGTAATTCTAATAATAGGAAATCTGAAATATATTATGCAAGATTTTTGTACATGATTATTAAAGATCAGATTACTAATCTTTCTTTTGAGAATGATATATCTGTACAGACATACAAGCAAACATAGAAATTATTTGCAGAAATACTGAAGAAATCGTATACAAGTGAATCATTTGCTCTCCCAGCGCATATGATACAGGTAGTAAATTCTACACCTACTATTTCTCAAACTGTACATTCTTCACCTTCATCTACTATGGCAGAGAAATCAACCACCTCTCTGCCTACCCAAGTAGAACAACCAATTTCTTCACAACCAATCTCGAAAGCCCAACCCACAGTCTCCCAAAAGACTATTGGGATTAAAAGAAAACCCAGTGAAGTTACCACAACAACTGAGGGGGAGCAAGGCGAGAGAGTGATTGGCTATAGGAGGAGATTGAAGAAGAAGACGGGAGCCACGAGTGTTACCCAACAACCTGACCAGGGTGTATCCTCTCAACAGGATATAGCCTTTGATAAGGAATTAAACATATTTTTAATTAGTTCCTCTCAAAAGGGATTAGTTATTGAAAATAGTCTTCAACCAAGGACACAATTGAGTGAGGCACATACACTGACCATAGACACTGATGAACCTACCATCAGGGTCTCTGAGAGCCACTTGCAGATATCTGATACAGTGAGTGCACACACCACTCAAGATGTTGTAGCTCAGAAGCTTCTCAATAAGATCAACATGAGTCATAAGCATTCTTCTACAACATCTTTTGATGAATCACCTCCTCGTTCAGTGATTCAGCCAACACTCCCATCTACACCACTTCCTTCTTTCTCTGTTCCTCAAATTTCTTCAGATATAATGACACAAACATTAAGTGTCATACAATCAGATTCTCCACATTCTCAATTCGTGGAGGAGCCAACACTCTCTGACACAGTGTTTGATAATCACTACTCTCACATGGTTGACTCATTTTTATTTAATACAAACACTAGTGATCAAGCAGGGGACATAAACTCCACTATACATACTACAGCCATAACTCTTTATGTACCCCCAATTGTATATATTTCCTCTATAGAATCCTATACTTCTCCAATTATACATACTCACTTTACTTCTTCTCCTTCTCCTATCACAACTGTCGAACCAGAATCTGTAAATACATCACTTGAACTGGTTACAGTTGATGATTTCCAAGCCCATAGGAGTCCCTCTAGGACAATTTTGAGTGAGACTGAGAAAATACTTAGTGCAGAGAGGCAAAGTCAAACCATTGAGAGGACTTTGGCAAAAGGAGAGCAAGAGAGTACTGCCTTAGTAGGCAAAGAAAAAGGAGAGAATCTGAGTGATGCCTTAGATGGCAAAGAAAAAGGAGAGGATGAGAGTGATAAGGATGAGATCCTTGTAAATAAAGAACAGAGAGAAAACACAGATACTGTAAATATTACTTCTTCCTCTGCAAGTGATGAAGATGATGCTCCACAAGATGATTTTTCCCAGTTCATCGGAGTTGATTTATACTTTCGACATAACCAAATGTCTGATACTGTACAGTTATTGAAGCAAGAGTTAGCTAGGACTACTGATCCAGTCTTGATCAAAGTGTTAAAGTCACAGATCATGATTGGTCAGTCAATAGATATAGAAAATCAAAAATTGTATACACATTTTTCCACAAAGTTACAAAATGTACAGCAAGTTATCGACTCTTTGGTCACCAGTCAGACTCTACTCCGGATGAAGAAACAAGTTGACAATGTTGAACACAAGCTTGCTGATCTTTCTACTCAAATGAACAGCATGGAAACTCTGCAACAATCCATGGATGACACCATGCAACAACTTCTTCAAGTCACATCCCGACTCTCAACTCCCACTGATGATGCTGTCAAAAAGGGGGAGAATTCAACCAAGCAGTCGTCAGGGGCTGTTGCTGAGAAAACAAGTCAACCATCAGGGGATGTGACTACTTCTGTTTCTGCTCCAAAACCCAAGGACAAAGGCAAAGGCATCCTGATTGAGGAACCCAAGAAGATATCCAACACTCAATCAGGGCCTAAGCTACTTGGAGACGCCATGAAGACAACCCACTTTCCAACACCTGTTGAAGTTATAATTGATGGAAAAATGGAGCTGGTCTACCCTCAAGATAAAAAGCTAGTAGAAGCTGATGCAATCTTTGCACAGCAACTTCAAGAAGAAGAGGAGAGAGAAATGGCAAAGGAACAGGAGGAAGAAATAAAGAAGAAGAAGAATGTCAGGCCTAGGACCTCCAGGAAACCTCAGCAAAGAAGATTACAGAAACCTAAAAGTGCATCAGGGGATAAAAAATAAGATAAAACTGAAGACCCTGATGTCACTACAAAGAAGTCACATGAAGCCAAGGACAACGCACCTTCTCCTGTTACCAAAGAATATGGTCCACCCACTCTAGATGAATTTCTCAGAGAAGAAAGGCGTAAAAACCTAACATTTATGTTCTCAATAAAAAGCATAGATGTCAGGTTCAACAATAGAAGGGATCAGCTAATTACAGTTCAACTGAAAAATGGGTCAGAATTCAATGTAACAATGGACTGGTTCAGGAGAATGGATGCTGAGTAATTAGGACTGGTCCTAAATCTGATTCCAAGCTCATCGCAGGCTAACAAAGACTTAAGGGGGATAATCGACAGGCTGAGGAGAGCCATCAATAATGAAAGGAGCCTGCCCACAGCATTGGAAAGTTCACTGAAATTATTTTATAAATCCGCTGATGGGCAGGAGAAAAGTATAAGGATCAAAGAAGTTGATGGCCAAAACCTGGAGGAAGCGATGCATGTTCTGAATCAAATTGCAAATCATAAGAACGAACATGTCATCAAATTCAGAGTTCTGCTGATTCAAAGAGTACTGAAAGAGATCGAAGAAACCAGAGCTGATGATAGGAACACTGTAGTAAGGGATGTGCCACCAGTAAAGGGATTCAAAGTCTATCCTAAAATGATCACCAGCCCCATGGGAGTTCAATTCAAAAACAAAAAGGGGGAGATCATTACCTTTTACTAGTCACAACTTACTGCAGCCAACATTCAAGAAATCAAGATAGTCCTTGAAGCTTTGGAAACAAGCAGCAATGTCAACATAGTCAATTTCAGAAAGCTTCTTCAGAAGTGTTGTTGCACCCCTGCTTATATTATATTTGCTTAAACTTTCATTATGTGTTTAATATATAAGAATTGATGATGTAATATAATCCTTGCTTAGTCAATGTAAAAGGACTTAGAAAAATATCCAACATGTTAGGTGGATATAATTTATAATTAAGCAAGGACCTTTGATCACCATTGAAGTCTACTGGTAAGCCTGCTATGGAGGATTCTGAAGACGAAGAATTTTCCAAGTATAGTCCTGCTTAGAATGGAAATAAGCAAGGACTTTAGTAAGCAAGATCCTTTGCTTATCAAAGTGAAGATGTCAGAAAAGATATCTTATTCCTTGCTTAGTCAACTTCTGAGAAACTCTTCTGAAGGGCACTAGAAGACAGAAAAATGGCCAACTTTTTAAACTAAGCAAGGACTGCTGAAAAGGTACAAGTCACATCAAGGACAGTACACTCCAACGGGTCTATTTCAAATTTCCAACGGATAGATTCTTTGGAGGAGTATAAATAGAAGTCATAAATTTCATTTATGACTAATAAATGAACCAACTACCTCCTGAACAAAACTCTCTGACATCTTAAAGACTACAGCAAGACATCATAAAGCTTGAACAAGTGCTATCTATCTGCTTAACCAAGGAGCCTTCTACTTGAAGATAGCAAGCAAGATTTTCTGAAATCTTCTTAGTGTCTGTGTGACAATTGGACTAAGTGTCCTGCTAAAGTGGTCTAAGTGACCCATTATAAATTGGACTAAGTGTCCTCTTGCTGATTGTTCTGTGTGAACAAATTATAGTGATAGCCTTCTCAAGTAAAAGAGAAGAAAAGTGGAGTAGGATTTTTCCGAACCACTATAAAAATTCTATCTCTTCTCCTGCTTATCTTTTATATTGCTTCCTTGCTTTGTTGTGCTTTGCTTTAGTCCTGCTAAACTTGTTCAGCAAAGACTTACTATCTTTGCTACTTCAAGCCATTAACTTTTGATACAAAATCTAAGGGGTTCCTTGCTTAAAACAATTCCGCTGCTAAATTCTTTGAAAATCATAAGAAACCTTTTTATAAGCAAGAAGATTTTTAATTCAGTAAAGTTTTCTAAGTAAGACTTAATTTTTGAAAAACACTATTCAAACCCCCTTCTAGTATTTTTACCCTTTGGGACCTAACAAGAAGGAACTTGTGAGAACCCAAAAATTTTAAATGTATTTTACGGTAAGAAATAATTTTATTTTGTGTTATTATATTTTTACTTGGAAGTTAGTCTTTTAAATATGAATGATAAATTCATATCTACAATGAAAATTTTTATGATGATGTAATATCCATGATGATGAGGTTAATTTCCTTAAAAGGTATCAAAAAAGGGATTAGCAAATCCCATATAAGATTATTTTGAGCAGCATGGAGGAAGAGGAGAGGATTATGTAATATTGGTGATTACGTGTTTGATTAGAAATTGTTTAGGTGGCTAAGTTTTCATGCATGTAGGACAGCAGCTGTTTGCTATCAAGAAGTCATGATGAACAACCGTTATACCGTCCAAATTAACCAATCGTTTTATTTCAATGCGTAACCTTAGTTCACTACTCTTGAACTCTATAAATACCTCATTCGAGATGAAATTTCAATTCCTTTACCAAAATTTCTCTCTTCAGAGTTTCGTTTAAACATACCATCTCCATAAATTTCCAAGCTTTTCTCTCGGAAATTATTTTTAGAACAGCTTTGATTTCACCCTTAAGAACAAGGAGGTAAGAATCTGGAACCCTACTCAGTTCTTTCGTGCATAGCATTAGAGATTTATGCTAAGTTCTTATTCTTTTGCATCTTCATAAGCTGAGTCTGAGCATGATAGGTTTTCCATCGTAGCAGAAGCAAGTTTTAATGTTAATCTCTAATGAAATGTTGTTAATCTCTAATGAGATGCTGTTAATCTCTGAGGAGATATGGTTGGTCTCTGACGAGATATTCTTAATCTCTGACGAGATATTCTTAATCTCTGACGAGATATTCATAGTCTCTGATGAGATATTCTGTTAATCTCTGAGGATGACGTCAGCTTTAGTCTCCGACAGGCTAAAGTTTATTCCCCGATGACGTCATTAGTCTCTGATCAGTTATTTAGTCTCTGATGACGTCAGCTTTAGTCTCCGACAGGCTAAAGTTTAGTCCCCGATGACGTCATTAGTCCCTGATCAGTTATTTAGTCTCTAATGACGTCAGCTTTAGTCTCCGACAGGCTAAAGTTTAGTCTCTGATGACGTCATTAGTCCCTGATGAGTTGTTAGTCCCCGATGACGTCACCCTTAGTCTCCGACAGAATTAAGATGACGTCATTAGTCCCTGATGAGTTGTTAGTCCCTGATGACGTCATTCCTTAGTCTCCGATGGGCTAAGTTCAGTCCTTGATGACGTCATCCATAGTTTCTGATGAAGAAGATTTCTTAGTCTCCGATAGAGGAAATTCTTAGTCTCTGATGGCTAAAGATATCAAGGTTATAAAACATTATTTTCTTAAAATTATTTTATGTTGTTATTTTTTTTTAAAACAGTAAAAGTTTAAGGACATTACATACATATTTACTTTTATAAATTCTTATTAAGGTATTAAAATATTACTTGCATAATTTACAGAATCTTTCACTCACCAGTAAGTTGAATTTGAAACTTTGTTGCAAAGGACCGAGGCAAGTATAATATCACTCCTATGCTTATTTCAGTTTAGCGCATGATCAATTGATCCGACTTGCACACAAAGTTATGATATTTAATTTCCTTGTGAATCATAATGCTATGCTTTAATTTCTGCTAGCATGATATGAATAAAAGTGCATGGATATAAAGAAGCTTTGCTCTTTCAGCTATTTTTCAATGTTATATCTGTGCCATAAATGGGAATGCTATATTCCATGAATGATTATGCCACATGGATGGCTAGAGGAAAGGAAAGGTGCTGATTTGTTCTTCACCTGACCTAGAGGAATTTTATGTGACTACGTACGTTCACACAAGGAGGGATCATGCGGGTACACTTAGGCCAGCTGTATACCGTATGGTTAGCAGATCCAGCGGTTTTAGCCCCCGATGGATATTTTTTACTTCAAGGAAGTTATGCTTTGTTTTAAGAAGGATTACACAATTGTTTATTATCAGTAGTCCTAAAGATTCCTTAAAGATTTCTGAGGCATTAGTATTGATTCACTAAGCCTCTTAGTAAAAATTGAATTCTTTGAAACATTCCAGATTTGTTTTCCCAAATCATTTATATACTTGCTGGGCGTAAATCGCTCATTCTTGTAGAATTTTAATGTTTTGCAGGACAGAATATAAAGGTTGAGCCCTCAGACAAGGGAAAGACAAAAATGATCGGTTATTAAGGTTGGCTAGCCTTGTAATGCCAATAAGGAGGGAAGAAAGGAAGATGATATGAGAAGTGATGTTTTGTATTATAGTATAGAAAAAGAATAGCTTCCGTTGTAAATGTAATATTTTGGGTTGTAATAACTCTTTATTACCGTTTCTTTCAGTAATTATTCTTTGAGTGGATGTGTGGTTATCTTTTCCTTCTTTTGACGAATCCCTGATCCAGTGAGGGATTTTGGGGTCCTCACAGAACTAGAGTAGCTGGAGACAGGAGCAGAAGACAACAGACTCAGAATTCCTGATCAAAACCCAGAACAAAGAAGACAAGGCCTTGGAAGTGACTCTCAACCTATTGAATCAAGTCATCCATTGCCCTTTGTCTCAGCAAAAAGGAAAAGCGATTCTGATGTCTAAATACAAAATTCTTTGTGTAATAGATATAGGTTAAACTTATACAGAAATTCTTTTGTTAATTCATTCAAAATTCTTTCATGTATTTAGTATTGGTTTTGACATCATCATCAGTGCATCTAAGGATTTATGGTTATCAAATTGATAAACATAAATAGGGGGAGATTGTTAGAGATAAATGATGATGATTATTATGTAATAAATTGTGCAACTGTAAATACTTAAGGTATTTTATAAACCTTAAGATCAACAAAAGTTTTGCACCCACTGATGATACACTTATTCATCAGGGGATGGTTAATAACTTCACAAGACAAGTCAGAAAACAGAAACATTCATAGGACTTGACAAAGTGAAGAAGAATGTCTGATGCTATTTGTAAACAGTCAAAGTATTCCGCACATCAGAAATTCTAATCAAAGTTACGTTGATTAAGTTCCATCAGGGGGAACCCATCAGGGGAACCCATCAGGGGAACCCATCAAGGGGAACCCATCAGGGGAACCCATCAGGGAGAACTCATCAGGGTATGATGAAGGCAGACCAACCCGTCAGGGAAACACTTCAGGATATGTCATTGTCAAGCAAACCAATCAGGGTAACCCGTCAGGGGAAACGACCAACATGACATCAGTGGAAGCCATCAGTGTATGTCGTCAGTCATAACCATCAGGATCAAGAAGCACTGAGTGAAACTCAAGTGAAGGTTGAAGCCCTGATCCAGTCAATAAGCATCAGGGGAACCAGAAGCACTGATCAAAGTCCGTTTAGGGCTGGCAGTCAGTGGATCGTTGTGACAGCATGCACCCGTCATCAGTTCTTACACGGAAATCAACGTAACGTGTTACAGAAGCAAGAAATATCAACTGGAAAGATATTTTTTGAAGTTTGTTTATGGTCCAATGAGAACTCTCACGCATTAAATGTACACATATCAGGGGAAGAAAAGTAATAACAAAGCATGCAGCAGTCTGACACATAAAGGTTCGATGTGACATAATTGCGGCTAAGTTGAGAAGAGCAGCACGTCTCAAGCACGTGATTTCATCCCACTGATTTATCATATAAGCAACGGAGCTCTCATTACAAAGACATAGAGATTGAATCTATCCAATAGATCAAAACAAACGCCGAAGCACACAAACACTATAGAGAAGCTTTGTAATAGATCTTGAGAGAGATATTTCAAAGAAAATTAGAAGCTAGTGAGTGTGAGAAGCTGTGAACTTTATTCACAGAATTTGTAGCTGTAAATCACATTTGTGATTATACAGATTTCCAGAAAAAACTCAAGTTTTAATATAACTATTTTAACTTGAATCTGTGTGTTCATTTCTTATAGTTTTTCTGTTTGTTACAACTGTTTTCCAGTAAGCACTTCTAAGTTTAAAAGAGCGAAAAGTTTCAGGTGTTTGTATTCATTCTCCCCCCCCCCCTCCTACAAACACTTGTGCTTATATTGCAATAACATATACTATAATCTTTAAGTATATATATTTTAATTTATATGTATGAGTTATATTATACGGAGTAGATTATATATTTTATATGTTATTTATATTCTAAACCGATAAAAAAATCCATATTATTGTAATATATATATGTATATGTGTATATACACACACACACACACACACATAACATATATATATAATATTATGACATACATAACATATGTATGTCATAATATTATCTATACATAACATATGTCATAACATTATGTATACATAACATATATGCATATATATGTCATATACATAATTATGTCATAACATTATGTATCTACATAACATATATACATATATATGTCATATACATAATTATGTATATGACATATATATGAATATATGTTATGTAGATACATAATGTTATGACATAATTATGTATATATGTTATGTATACATAACATAACAAAACATATATACATACATATATATATATATATATATATATATATATATATATTTACACACACACACACACGTAAATAGAGTAGTATATTATATTTTTATCATTTTGAAATTGCTGAGAAAATGAAAATGAAAAAACTTAAAATATTTTTTTTGTGTCTTCGAAAATGAGTGTCAAAACGAAAATGTCTTCATTTTTTTTAAAAACGAAAATATTACTAAATAATACAAAATGATGTATTCGTTTTCGAAAATCAAAACAAAAACGAAAAAACGAAAACGAATAAGAAATCAAATGAGCCCTTAAAACTCTCAAATTAAGGTAGAAAAAACATTAAACCCAACGTACAGTTATGATGTCCAAAGTAATGATACTACAGAAAGACAACTGCTTCTGTTAAAATGTATTAATAAATTTTAAACAAATATCCATTCTAATGAGAAAAAAGAAATTCTTTGAACAGAAAAAATACAAAGAAATTTCAACCCAATATCCAATCTAAAGACCTCTGAGCTTAGAACTAAACAACGACTGAATACTTTTAGTGGGAACTCGAACATAACAGTTATGTTCTCCTGTCTAAGAGTTATTACCAGCATACGGGGTTTTAATTTTGAAAAATTGGTCTAACAGATCATCTACCGTGAAATCGTAACCCAACACAATCACGACATGATTAGCAACCTTGGTAAGAAGAGGAGCATAAGGTGGGTCATCTACGGTCAAGTAGAAACAATGATCGTCAGCATAGATACCACCCAACACCAGACCATTCTGCTAATTACAATATCTCCCTGATATTTATTTCACAATTAAAAATTTGTCGGCCAAAAGATAGTTCCAAAACTCATAAGACTTGAAAGTTTTATAAATAAGGGTTTGAGGCAAATCTCTATCCGGTGATGCAATGCTAATGATTTGTTCATCGAAATATAATTTGCATCCCATGATAAATGATCATCAGAAGATAATTGATAGGTCCAGTCAAAAGATATTTATCAGCGGATATCCTCTGATGTGTTATTTGTTCATCGGTGAATAATAATTAGGTTTTTTATCCTCTGACAGTGGATATTTGTTCATTAATCAGTCAGAAAGATCGATATGAAGTAAGTTATGAAAGACTCATAACTAATACAAGCTATGAATCATTCTCATATATATATATATATATATATATATATATATATATA
>CM025786.1:12070526-12161238 GCA_014636745.2 Centella asiatica
ATATTTAATTTTATTAATATTTTATTATTTTTTGTTTGATAATAATGGTGCTTAAGTCTTCTACAAGATTTTTGGGGCCGTTACCGCCAGAACCAAAACCTTGAATCACAAAAAATTTGTGCAGTTCCTTATGCAACAATTTAATTTGTGAAGGTGCTTATACTTATTCAAAATATAAGTTTCTATGTTAATTGTTAATCGTCTTTTACTCACTCTGTTTTGACTAATGAATTGGTACTACACGATGGTTCGTTAACTTTTAAGGAAAATTTTAATATTCTATACTTTTGTTTTTAGTCATTATAAATTAAATTATTTTAAAATATATACTTTAAAATAAATAATTAATACACTATACTAATGTGAATAAAATAAAGGCACAAATGTTATTTAAAGAAACTAATAAATAAATAAGATTCGACCGATAATTATGATGTAGTTAAATAATAAAGATTTAACTATTTCAAATTAGTTTATTAGTTACGTAAAATTAAAGTTCGGCATGACAACGGGACCGATATAGAACGAGGGAACTGTTCTCAAACACTACCCGCTAAAATTACATAGTCTTTCAAACTTGTCCCGCACGGGCACTGTTAACATTTCTACCAAATTCGTCTCGTTAATTGTTCTACTAAACCCACCGCGCCCCTTTCCCGTTATCCAAAATAATTTTTTTTATTTTTTTTATTTAATTAATTTATTTTTTTGTATTATTATTTTATAAAATCTTCTAAAATTATTATAAAATATGTTTTATATATAAATGGGTCAGAATCAAAATTAAATGGGGTGAGATGATAAATTTCATATCCTATCCTAACTGTATAAGTTTCAAATAATCAGATTTCATTAAAATCAAAATTTGATAGAGTATTAGCGATTCTGGTGAAATTGCCGATTAAAGTTGTGAAATTGTCCCGGACGAAAAGTGTATTTAACCATCGGTTTGACGGTACCTATCATCTCCTCTCTTCTTTCTTCCTCCCAATTCCCAAACCCTAATTTTTGAATCTAGAAATAAAGAATGTCGGAGCCTCTCTTCTCTCTTCCTCCCAATTCCCAAACCCTAATTTTTGAATCTAGAAAGAAAGAATGTCGGAGATGGCGTTCGTGACGACTAGTGTGGGTGACATCGTGGTGGAGTTATACACAGATCGACGTCCCTTGGCATGCATGAATTTCTTAAAACTGTGTAAAATTGGATACTATAATGAAAGCCTCTTCTTCAATGTCTGAAAGAATTTTATCGCTCAAACAGGTGATCCTACGAACCGGAGGCAATTCAATCTACAAGTTTCTCTACGACGACGACGACAGAGATCTCCTACAGAAGGATCTGCAGGAGGCTCGATTCTTTCGCCACTCGGAGAAGGAGGATCGAGATCTAAAGCATTCAAAAGCCAGCACACTTGGTATGATCAATTCGTCGTCCCAGTTCTATTTCACACTCGCAGATGGCCTTGAATTCCTTGATGATGATAACAAGCACACCGTTTTTGGGAGAGTTAGATAGGGGTTTTCGACCCTGAGTTTGATAAATGAGGCACATGTATGAAAAAACAGGTAGACCATACAAAAATATCATAATCATGTCCATGGTTGTACTCAACGACCCCTTTGATGATCCACTGTTATTACCTCGCTACATGTCCTTGTTGCCACCTGATGCTCTCAAAACCAAATGGGGGCGAGATGAAGCAGTTGAGGGCGACACTACGTGCTAGGGAAGCACCCTTCAACCACTAACCCCCACCTAATGCTCTGAAAACCAAATGGGGGCGAGATGAAGTAGTTGAGGGCGACTGGGTACCCACCGAAGACGAGACACTACGTGCTTGGGAAGCACCCCTCAATTCTGAACCATTAACCCCATTTGTATCAACCCTTACCTGGAGTTGTCTTTGAAGATGTCTTGGTCGGAGTGGTTGCTGGGTCCAGTTCAAGGAGTTGTCGCATAACGCATAAAGGAAAAGTAGGAGGCCTAAATGTTAATTCCCATTTTTTTTAGAATTGTAATTTTGGTTAATGTATGTTTTAGGATTAATGTATGCTAGTATCTTGTTTCTCTCTCTCTGATCCTAAAGACACATAAGTAATTGGAATGAATATTCAATGGTTACAAAATTAAATGTGAATACACAAGCTAGTGGGTTCCCATGTTGTACACATGCTGATTCTCTTCTATGATCACACACTTCATACCTGATTTTAAGACAACTATTTTTGTTTGTTGAGAGAATCAGCGGTTCTTATGGTTACCTGATTTTAAGACAATTATTTTTGTTTGTCGAGAGAATCGGTGGTTCTTGGAATTTTTCAACCATATATAAAGTACATAGCCAGTCAAGCTTAAATAACACATAACTATTTCAAGGAAAAAGGTAGGACTTATTTTTGAATATTCCTGTTTGCATCATTGCCAAAGCCAAGAATTTCAGATAATATGTACGTGCTTCATAGCATATATAAAGAAGATCCGTGCTCTTTTTTGTTATATGTATAATTAATATACACCTCAATTGTTGAATCGCCAATTATAATATAATCCCAACATTTATACTCTGCATATGATCTTGCTGTTGGAGTGTATGCCCTAGTGACCAATTATGTAATGATTGTGACACTATATTTATGTTATGTTTTGGTTAAATGATAATTTCTTTTATTATGTTTTATTTACTGCATTATATAAATGTTAACATAATAAATGTCCTTAGAAGAATGATATTAATTATATGGATTCAAGTATGTGACTTGAATATGAGATCGTATAAGTATGTTACATATATATATATATATCATTATTCTTAAATGTTCCTAGTCGAGTATTATTGTTAGTGGGACAACAATAATACATTGAGACTAGTATGTGGATTGACTGATGGCCACATCTCATTGGTCATAAATATATATAAGTTATATTAAGTTGATGCATAGGTACCATGTTAGAGAATAGTATACTGGACAGACCCACCATGAGAATTCTACATGAAGCATTATACTATGTGTCATAAGTAATTCTCATAGTGACAATGATGTAATGGTCCTTCGACCTAAAGTCATTACATTTCTACATAAGGAGTTATGTGTTTTGAAATTGCCAAAAGTCACCTTTAACCGGGTAGACGATAAAGGTGATTGTTGGATGTATCATGAGTTATGTGAGAAATGGGAATCATATAGATGAAATTTAACCCTCCTATAAATAAGGGTGATATCTATAGGCCTCTTGATTGAGTGAGACTATGAA
Source organism: Centella asiatica (assembly GCA_014636745.2). Lineage (NCBI taxonomy): Eukaryota > Viridiplantae > Streptophyta > Magnoliopsida > Apiales > Apiaceae > Centella > Centella asiatica. Next base: position 12,073,780 of record CM025786.1, read on the forward strand.
ATGGATGGTCATGCTCAAATAGAGATTTGTTTCTTATAGTCTACTCATTGATCAAGAAAAATGAGATTAAATTGTGAAAAAGATGACACATCCATGACTTGAATTTAATCTTATATATCAAGGTTAAAAGGATTACATTACATTGAAACACTGGTCACGAAAAGGTTGCGTCGAATCAACGACTTTATTATTACTTGGGTAATAGTGATGTATTACTAGATGTCACTCACTGTTTATAATTTTATAATATGATTTAAAATTATTGCCAACGTAATAATAACCTACATGGTCGCACACTAAGAACATTCATTAAGGAGATATAATTTAAATGTCAGTGATTTGAATATATCAATGAGATTGATTTTATTCAAATAATGGCTTTAAATTATATGTATTTAATCTGTATATATATATATTAGAGTCCCTTGGAAGAAAATACGAATATATATTTATTTGACTTATATATTAATTAAGTAAGACTTGATTAAAATATATAATAAATATAAAATTTGGATTTTATTCTCCTAATCAGATTAGGGTTTGGAATTACTCTATACACAGCTATATATAGGATATATCAGTTGTTCTCAAAGGGATATATGTATTCTAAAATCCCAGCCACTCATCAAAGAGATACTACAGTTAAGAGAGAGAGAAACAGATTCAGCAACTAGTACTTAATCGGTAAAATCTTAAACCATCTGTATTAAATTGTTTCGCATGGATCCTTGGGTTAGGGTTTTGTTTTATTTTAAATTTTTTTTTATTATTTCTCTGCGTTTTATCTGTCGAAACCCTACTCTTGCTTATTAGATATGCATATCTCAAATATCAAATAAAATTTATCTACGATAAATATTATTCCAAAAATAGTTTTTTTAAAGTAATGTTACCTCCTAAGGGATTGACATCTCCCTCTCTCTCTCTTCCTTTACATTTTCTCATCTATATATTATTACAATTGTCAATTTGTATTTAACTAGCCACTAAGCTAGTACAAAGTATATAGAAATTTGTACTATATAGAAATTTTATTTAAACGTTAAAAGTTAAATTTAAATAGAAGATTTTTTTTTTTTTAGAATTGTAATTTTGGTTATGTATGTTTTAGGATTAATAATATATAATCCCGCCATTCTATAAAAAAAATAACATTTGAATTTTTGACGATTTTTAATTTTGTATATTTGACTAAGATTTACATGTAGAAATAATAAGTTTTTCTCATTAATTTTGTTATGAATGCCCATTTAAAGATCATGTAAGAAAATTATAACGACAAATTTTAAAAAATATGACATTATAGTGAAAAAATTATGAAAATGTTACTCTTTTCTTGGAACAAATATTAGTCTCAAATTTTACTCTTTTTTTTTTTTTTTTAAACAGAGGGAGTAGATGTTATGTATTTTAATTTTGAGAACAAATTTTACTAACACGGTGTTAGAAAATTAGTTCTTACTTTGAATTTGTTTTATTTAAATAATGTAAAGTGTGTCGTATAAATATTTTTATATTAATTTTAAAAGAAAAAAATTCCACCATTTATCATTAGTCCTTCCATTTTTTAATAAAAGATTTTTTAGCTTTCTGCACATAAATTCAAGTGAAATTTAGTATACATTCAATATTAAAATTTTTTTTTTCCTTTTATTCATATTTATGTTTTTTTAAAAAAAATTCTGGATCACGGGACAAGTATCATTAATAAAGAATCGAATTACAAAAATGAATGGGATGAAATTAAGAAAAATTCCCCAAACAACAAATTAATTCGAAACTAAATATAATAAATGAAACTACACAAACTTGAGTATATCTATGAATCAAGCACACAATAAGTTATCCATTGAATAAATCTATATCAAATTATAAATACATTCATTTTCGTTGATAACTTTCACCTATGAGAGTAAAAGACTCCCTAAGGAGAAATCATATTTCGTAGAATAAGAAAAACCTAAACTAGAATAAGTAAACTCCGTAATACAAACATATTTTAATATGAAATATAATTTTACAAATTGAAACATTTTCGTATTAGGATAATTAAATTCCACAAAGAGGATAAAGAAAAACATATAAAATCATAAAGTATGACGCAAAGAGGTATGAAAAGAATATCTCAATATTAAAGAGGGACTCTCCCCAAATCAGAAGATTCGGAGGCTAGGGTTTAATCACAGAAGATGTTATGTCCATGTAGATTTATATTTATGTTTACTTAAATATTTTAAAATTTTAAATTTCCTTAAATTTTATCTAGATTTACATGCAAAACTTAAAGTGGCATCTATTAAGAAATGGAGAAAGTATCGGTCTTCATATTTTATCTTGCACTCTCTTCCAATCCTTGTTAAACTCATCATTCACGATGTCAAGACATGATCACATATGAAGACAGATACTTTCTAATAGTTACAATTATTTTATACTAATAGGGTTCCATCTTCTTAAAACTAAACTTTTTTACATAACTGTTCAGAACATTATCTTCACGCCTGTGATTCATTAATTTCTAAATGATTTAGTTTGAAAAACACATTCATCGATTATGATTTTGCTATACCGATTATAATGCCACAGAAGGAAACCGCTGGCATCATTATTGCTATCTATAAACTACCTCACATTTTAATTTTTAATTATTGTACCCTAATTAACTATTCGTATTTAAATTTGTATGAATTTATAATAAAAAATAAAAACGCTTTAAACGCTTAGTTGATTAAAAACCGATAACCTATACACCCATCGATCCATATATTATATAGAAGAGTCAATATGTATAAAATTGGGTTACTTTCTCACCTCAAATTGCAAAACAGTAATGAAAATCAAAATACTTATAACCAATTGGAATTGCTTGCATCCAAAAAAATTTTATAAGCATAGATACTCCTCCGTAATATGTATAGATAATAAAGTTAATAATATATAGATACGGAGTTTTTATGTTAAATTTCCCTATGTATATTTACATATTGAAGATATATTTATAAATCTTATTACATGAAATACTTTTAAAATCAGAGAAGGAGAAATTACTTAATAAATAGTGATAGAAAAAATAGAATAAAAATGAAAAATACTAATTTGGGTCATTTAACTAATAAAAAAAATTAATGCTAATTAATATTCAAAAAATTATAATTATATTTACATATTTTAGAATAAAAATGAAAAATACTAATTAAGTTCATTCAACTAATTAGATAAAAGTTAATGCTGATTAATATTTAAAAAATTATCATTATATTTACATATTTAGAAAGTTAAATATGTGATTGTGTATTATCTAGAGTGAGATGTAATTTACATACACAATAAATGTTGGTTATTAAGTAAGATCTTTTTCCTATACGAATTGATCCATGAACCGTTTGATGCAGCATTCAATGATTTTGCAATTAGAAATGATAAAACGAGCCAATTTTATCCATGTTGGATCATTATATAAATTATCGAGCAAATATATGCGGACAAATAAACTTATAAGAAAATTTTACAAATTAATAAAAGTTTGATATATGTGAACAGTTTTATTACTCATCATTTACTCAATGGAGTCCACCAATATTCTTTTTTTGTTTTTATGCACTTTTGTGAGTTTTTTTATAAGTTTATTTGTACGCAAAAATTTATTTATCCATGATCGTACATTTTAGTCTAAAATATTCAATTAATTTTTTCATTCATAATTTTCAGGATTAATTTAAATCTTTGACGAATCCATTAATTCCAATTTCTCGATGCAAATAGAACATACAAAAAAATATTCAATCATATATGTTTATCTATGGTGTACAAAGTAATTTTTGTTTCTTTCACAGCGTATTCAGAAAATTTTCAACCATATACATTTATCAATGTAATTATAATCAAGCGTGGTTTTAATTAATTTAAATGTACTATTGGTAATTAGTGTGTTTGAAATGTTTTCTTTTTTAACCCTCAAAATAAAGGAAAAATTCATCACAATAAGAGTCGAATTACAAAATAAAAATAAAAGACAGGATCGCGAAGACAACCCTCTCTTACAAGGCTGAATTCGAGAACTTGACATCAAGGTACAAAAAAAAAATACAGAGAAGCATAAAAAAAACAAAAAGTCAAAACAGCCCAGAGAGAGACCGCCATACGACCAAGTACTTATAAACCAGTTTGACTTGTTTGTAAGTAATTGTCAAATATCCCCTATATCTCACAGTTACAATAACATCAAATATATATATTAATCTTTTATTTTGACGTTAAATTTTTTATAGTGACATAAATTGAGGTTTTACTATTTTAAACTCAATCTTTGTATTTATTTATTTACTTAAATAAATGTTTAAAGTGTTTTTTTTTATTATTTGTGGCATTGTTATATGATAATATAATTGTATTTGTTTACTTGTTGTACGTATGATGGATTAGAATAATATTGATGGAATAAAAAAAATTAGATATTAAAAAGTAACAAGTGTAAAATATTGTTATTTTATTATTCTACAAATTAAAATAGAGAATTTGGTGCAAATATGATAACTAAAGATTCTGCAAAAGTAAAAAAAATAATATTTAAGTCCGTAAAATAAAAAATATGTTTAGAGAAATCGGTACGAAAACCTAAATAATAGTTAAAATGATGAGTTATAGTCCTTTACTAGTTACTACTAAACATAGAGATCACAGATAATGATGTGCATAGGTTAATGCATATTATTAATTATAATTAGGTTTTTCAAAAAAAATTCAAAAAAATTATACTTGTATTATAAAGGAGTATATAAGGGTCGAAATAAATAGTTCGTACATTATAGTAAAAGAAAAAAACACCATAAAATTTCGTAGTAAAAACTTACCCTAAAAACTCGCACTACAAATGAGCAAAACAAAAAAAAAATAGGGTAACAAAAAACTCCATCAAAACTCACAATAAAAACTAATCCTAAAAATTTAATAACTTAAAATCACACTATAATAGAAAAAAAACTTATAAACCAAAATAAAACCAACAAAAATTCATGAACACGATTTAAATATATATATATATATATATATATACCTCACATACACCAAAAATAAAAATAAAAAACACAATTCTAAAATATATTATCCATAAACTTAAGAAAATGATAAATTAAAAAAAATAATCTAAATTATTATATAACATCTAAAAATATATTAAAACTTTCTTTAAAGAATAAATAAATCAAGATCAAAATGTTAAAAGAAAAAATATTAATAAAATATGCACGTCAGGTACACGAGCTCCATAGCTAGTATCACATATTTATCTATCTACACAAATATACTACTCTTCTTTTTTAGTTGTCTTCTGACATTTTTTATGTATATTGAATATTTTATTTTATTTTTTTATTCATAATAATATTTATTTAAGATATTTTTTATTGTTAATTTTTAAAAAATTAAATAAAAATTTTAACATATGTAAAAATTCACCTAAAGCTACGTATACAAAAGTCAAATGACAACTAAAAAAATGGACGAAGTAATTCACAACAAGATAACACATTTAATAGGACTTTTTTAATTTTATTTGTCAATTTTAATTTACCTAATTGTGTTTATGACATTTAAGGTACCAAAATGAAATTGTTTGGAAAATGAAGTTCAATTAAAAATTCATGGACAAATAGGTACTACTTTTTAAAAATATATTAAATTAATCCCAATTTTACCCTAGTTCCTTTTTTAAAAGTATTTTATTTTAATACATATTTTATTTGGATCCGGCTCCTTTAGAGTTCTTAGGAAACTCTACAAATTGAAGTTCCTTGAATCTCAACTTTACATTCAAAATCAATGGCTATTAATAATTTATTTAATATATATATATATATATATATATATATATATATATATCATTTTCTCTCTCCAATCAACACTACATACATTAAAATTCTTTTTTTTTTCTAATTAGCATTTGCTTCTTATTAATCTTTTGATAACTTTTTTCTAATATTAAATTAATACGAGTAAGTCAACTTTTTTTTTTTACAATTTACAAATTTCTTCATACACACATATAATCAGTTAAATAATTAAAATTATTTATTTATAAGTAAAAAGGTGTGTGTTCACATGTTTTATATGTGTGTGATCATATTACATTTACCGTTTTTATTAACAGAAAAATTCATAACAAAAATTAATAAGCTATTATTATTAGACTTTATATAAATTATTCAAAGATATAATATGTCGCTTAAGTATCTAAAATCATTAACTAATGGTTATAAAATATTTGAAATAATTTATACTACATAATATTATTTTAAATTAACTCATATTAAATCAATATCTAGATTATATACTTTGATAATATATTTTAGCATATTATATGTATCATCTTATATAAAAAATCAAAGTACTACTAAATAATACCCCACAAATATTATATAAATCGATTAATATTACATACATGCTTTGTTTATATCATTAGAAATTATTTTACTCAGTTTTTTATAGGATATATTTATAGGTACTTAAATTTTGTATCTGTGTACTTAATCCATAGTTATCTTTATATTATTTTAATTCACTAATTTTATACATTTAGACATAAATTATAAAAAAAATCAAAAGTAAATAAGTTATATGATTTACTCAAGAAAAAGTATAAATGGTAAATAAATTGAATAAGTACGGATTAGAATAGATATGACGTTAATTGGAACGAAAAAAATTGTCATATACAATAAATAAATTAATAATAGTTATTAATCTTAAATTTAAGGTTGGTATTTAAGAAATTCTAACTTATAGGGTTTTTTAGAAACACTAGAGAGACTGGATCCATCTTATCTCAGCTCAGTATACTTACTGTCACTTATATACATATAATCCATAAACATACTTATCAAGTATTATTTTTTCTTACATATTTCACTTATACCACTCCACCCCACCCACCACCGCATGCCTATTTTTTTTTATTATGAACAATAAACATTAATAAATTTTCAACAAAAAATAAAAATATCACCATACCTCTCACCTCATTCCATTATTAAATATCTACTATTTGTTATAAATAACAAATACTCAATCTATCCCAAATTAAATGACTTAACTATTATATCGACACATATTTTTATGTTAAATTTACTATATGTTAGATATTTAAAATAAATTTAATTATTTATAGTATTAATCTTCATATCCTAAAGTTTTGTTTCATTATTTTTATTAAATAAAATAAAATATTTAACATATATTAAAATTACGTGGAAAAAATGAGTTAAGTCAGACAAATATATATATATATATATATATATATATATATATATATATATATATATATTACATACTATTTCTCAAATCACCACTCAACTCTAACCCGCCCTATCTGACTCAACCTCAAACTAAATTCCTAATGTATAATCATAACTACAAATACTAAATATTTGTTTACATATTATTTATTAAAACATCGTCACCTTGCTCCACCTTACCCCCACCCTACCTCCAAATACCCACTATTTCTCTATAAACTACAAATAATAAATCGCCACCTTACCCCCACCCTATCCCCACACCACACCACACACACACATTATCTCTAAATATACATTCATAACATCAAACAATACGTATTTCTTTTAAATATTATTTATTAAAAAATTATTACCCCATCTTAGGCTCACTCCTACTCTACCATCGAATACTTACTGTTTATTTATAAGCTATAAACAATATGTACTTTTACATAATTTTTTTAAAAAATATCTATCATCACACCCATCCTTAAATACCTATTATATATTCATAACTACAAACACAAAATATTTTTACATTTATAAATTTTATGGAAAAGTAAATCCACTTAAATTTTTATTTAACACATGAGCACCACTTTTTAAAAATATTTTCTTTTAATAACAGCCTTACTCTACGTTCATATATTTATTGTTGCTCGATATACCTACTATATATTTATTGGTGCTCGATATACCTACTATTTCTGAATACATATTGTCTTTATATAACTAATGTCTCTATATAAATACTATTTATATAACTACTGTCTTCATATACCTACTATCTTTGTGTATATATATATATATATTATCTTCATATAGTTACTCTTTATATCTATACAATTTAATAATTATTTCCTTTTATATATATTTAAGAGATTATTACACCCACCGTCCCGCCCCCAAAATATTGTATTATATATTTATGAATTATAAGTTTTATACATACTATATTATATTATAGAAAATCATCGCCTCACCCTCATTTAACTCTACGTATCTATCATCCACAAATACCTACTTTTTATTTAAGAATTACAAAAAATATATATTTTTTACCACTTATTTTCTTAAAAATCCATACCATTGAATACGTATCAAAAAAAATATAAATGGTATATATGTTTTTTTACATATTATTGTTTGAAAATCATCACCTAACTCCCATTTTACTCCACGCAACTTCACCATCCTAAATACCCACTGTTCATCACCAATTACAAACAATAGATATTTTTTTTATAAAAATCATCCCATCATTTGTCGCTCCCAACAAATATATAGTGTTAAATATAACAATACAAATGGTAGGTATTTTACGGTTAAACCATCAATCACCATACTCTATACAGCCTACTTTGAAATACTAGTTATTCACATTTTCTTTCTAGATAGTAGGTATTTATTTTCAATGTTTTCAGATAGTACGTATTTTATTCTCAGTATTTTCAACATTTTAGGTAGTAAGTATTTTATTTTCAAATTTATAGAAAATACATTTCTATTTTTAAAAAAAATATAAGTGGAGAAGGGGAGGATAATCAAAGGAAGAAGAAAAAAAAAAGATTGAGGATGGCGGCGGTTATGGTGACGACGACAACAAAATGAGGAGGTGAGGATCGCGATGGCTATGGTGATGATGACAACAGGAGGAGGTGGTGCAGACCGCGAAAGTTATGGTGGCAACGCCGATGGAAGGAGGTGCAGACCGTGGTGGAATAGTGAAGACAACAATGATAGTAACTATGTTGATGACGACGATAATGGTAGTTGTATCAGTTGAAATAATAGTAGATCTGATGAAGAAAGAGGAGGAGGATGTGGTAATGATTCGCACAAGCGGCAACAATGGCGGAGGACGACAAAGGAGAATGAGGAATAAAAGGAGAAGAGAGATACAGGGGTCAATATTTAGTGGTACATATCTGGCCACAATTTTACAAAATGGTACTGTTACGTCTTTGTCTCTATCTAACTATACGAAGTGGGTCGATCATGTTTATATTGATCTATTTATCTAATTTATTAATTTCTAAGTTACGAATCAGACCAAACAATAGTAGACCCATCTATAGATTATCGATATCTATTTATTTATACTAATATATTAATTAATAATAACACTTAATGAGTTAAATCGGTTGAAATAAACATATTTATAGACTAAATTATAATCAAATTTACGTGATTAAAATAACTATAATCAAATTGATAATCACAAATAATAATTTAATTTACCATAATTAATTAATACTAATTAAATCAATTATAGTATAAATTATTAATTAAACTAATATATTCAAACAAAATAATTATAATCAAATCAATAATATAATATTGTATGTGTTATGCACAACAAAATAACACATTCAATAAAACTCTTTATTTTTATTCATCAATATTAATCTGTTTAATTATATGAATTTGACTGATCATTTCTATAATAATCTATTTATTTATTCTTTCACCATAAATCGGACTGAAAGCCCATTTACATATTATTTTTATTTATTTATCAATAAATAAAATTATAATCAAATTAATAATAACATAATAAAATTAATTATTAATCAAATTTGTATGATTACAATAACTATGATCAAATTGATAATCACACATAATAATGTGATTTATCATAATTAATCGATGCTAACTTAATCAATTATAATATAAATTGCTAATTAAACTAATTTATCAAATAAAATAATTATTATCAAATCAAAGATAACAAATTATCCGCGTTGTAATCCCCACTTTAACCAGATGTAGAGACAATTTCTAAAATTACATAACTCATTGTGAATTGTTTTACCCCGTGTAGGGGTCGCACAGTTAGTATTTAAGAAATATGTAAAAATGAAATTCCTAGTAGAAAAAAAAAGGTAAAAGGAAAACACAAAATGATCGAAAAGGATGCGCTATTGACCGCACGTTTGACGAAAGTAGGCGAGCCAGCCAAAGGCTAAGCAACGGAGGCAGCCGCAATATGTACCCGTACGGACCTCTCTCTTCACCCCCCAATTCTATTGGCTTTCCTAATAATTCTGGAGAGAGAAAGTGCCCCCCATTTTCCTAGAGAGAGAAACCTAGATATTTTCCCCCTTTTTCACTTTTGGGTATCGCCACAATCTACGCCTTCTCTATTTTAGGGTTTCATTTTCCACCAACTTTACGCTCCTCCATTGTACGTTTTCTCTCACCCCCCCTCTCTTCCCTGTATGTTGATATGTGATTTTCATTTATTTTTTGTTTCTTTTTGTTTCCTAATGATTTAACTTTCTGCTGCATTTTCCTGAGTTCCGTGTTAGTTTCTGTACAGGATTTGTTGTTGTATGAACTTGATAGATCATGACTGTGTTCTGTTGATTTTTATTTACTTTGTTTTGTTTGATCAGGGACTTTGGTGTTTGGCTGAAAGAGAAAGTAATTAAACAAGTTCTTAATATTTCCTTTAGTTTTGATTTATTTTGATGGTGACGAAAATTGTGGTGGTTGAGTCGAAAAATTGATATTTAAAGAGGATTTTGAGGGTTTTTTTTAAAAGGTATTTTATAAAGTAAGAAGGAAGTGAATTGTGGGAAGAAGAAGGTGAATTTTTGTTTTGGATATGCCAACTTCATGGGCTGATTCGGTTGCTGCAGCTGAAAACGCTGCTGCTGCTGCTGGTGGTGCTTCCGGGGGCAGTCGATCGGCTTATGTTCCCCCACATCTTCGGAATAGGGCACCTTCTTCTGATCCACCTGTTCTGGCTCAAAGTGGGTCGACTTCTGGTAATGTTCCTCTAGGTGGGAATCGCTGGGCTGCGCCTAGGAATGATTATAGTAGATCTGGGTATAGCTCAGGTGGTGGCGGCGGCGGCTGGAACAATAGGAGTGGTGGTTGGGATCGCGGGAGGGAGCGGGAAGTTAACCCTTTTGGAGATGATGATGGGATAGAACAAGGAGCTAGTGAGCAGGAGACCACAGGAATTAATTTTGATGCTTATGAAGATATTCCTGTTGAGACAAGTGGGGACAATGTGCCTCCTCCGGTGAATACTTTTGCAGAGATTGATTTAGGCGATGCACTTAACCATAATATTCGGAGGTGCAAGTATGTCAAGCCGACTCCTGTGCAACGGCATGCCATACCAATCTCTCTTGCAGGTCGGGATTTAATGGCTTGTGCTCAGACTGGGTCTGGCAAGACGGCTGCTTTCTGCTTTCCCATTATAAGTGGAATTATGCGGGGCCAGTTTCCACCACGAGCGCCACGTATGCCACGAATGGCTTGCCCACTTGCGCTTATATTATCTCCTACAAGGGAGCTATCATGTCAAGTAGGTTTTGATAAATTTGTTGATTAGAAAGTTATCTGTGGTAACTTTACATGGAATTACTAAGAACAAATGGTGGATTTTCAATTGCAGATTCATGATGAAGCAAGGAAGTTTGCATATCAAACTGGCGTCAAAGTCGTCGTTGCTTATGGTGGTTCTCCTATCAACCAACAGGTATCATAATCTTACAAGTTATGCTGTTACTTCCTTATCTTAAACTTTTTCTGGCTTCATTTAGTAATATTGGTCAGTCTGGTTTTGTTTGTGGTAATGTTATTCTATAGCATAATGACACGATGTTTTAATTTCAAAACAAAATAAATTTGAGAATATTTTACTCAAAAGATGTACAGAAGACTGATATATTTGTAGTCTTAATTTGCCAAAAACTCGTATCCTAATTTATTTCTTCTCTTGTTTTGATGGGTCTACATTGGCTTTTACACATGACTGTATGTGTTTGGGACTGACTATGTTTTATGTGGTATGATAGAGTACTAGAAAATTAATTGCTTACTATTTCTTTCAGTTGATATACAAGAAATTTTAATATGGTGATGTTCTTATTGTCCCCCCAACCCTCCAACGGCCCCCCCCCCTCCCGCCCCCCAAAATCCCAAATCTGAGGCACACATACAAATTCAATCTCCAAGCTCTTGACAGCTTCTTATAAACTTTTATGGTTGGTGTTGTTTGCTCTTAAGGAATTACTTTCTTTATGCTTGCTTTTCTTTTTAGAATAAATATGAAGTAGCCACTTGATGGATTAATGGAGTCCCTTATGCAAACTTTTTGATGTGGACAAGAAAAGGAAATTTATTATTGTATTATATACTTGTAAATGTATCAAATGGTATTGTTTATTTCAATAGGTAAGGTTAGGCTATTCTAGAATATTTTATTTGCAAGTGTAAGGAGTCTCTATTCGATTAGGTTACTTATTAAAATGCAAGTATTAGAGATTTAAAGTTTAGATAATGATCGAGAGCTTTATATTTTTATTTGGTTTTAACTCTACATAATGAGGTGTATTCTTTGCTCTTTTTTATTTTATTTTAAAATTAATTGATTAGTTGAGTGTTATTGATTGTTGTGTGTGAGCTTGAATTATTGTTGATTATTAGCCACTTTGCCTTCAATTTATCGGTTAATCGTCTGTTTGTTAATCTTTTTATTTTTTCCTTTTGTATCTGTTCTTCATCAATTGGTAGCAAGGACAGAAAGTTCTGGTACTTCTTAATTTACTCTGTTTCTTTCCACCCAAATCTTCTAGTCGCCATCATCAATGTGCCAAATATGCTAGACAACTAACGTCAAAATTACCCAAGAACTAAACTACAAATTCGCAAGAGAATCAATGTTTCCCTTTGTCTCAAATCTACTGTGAACTATCTCATGCACAAACCACAAAAGTGAGTAAAAAATGGAGCTTTCAAGTCTCTTTCTTAGAATATTCAGATCCTCTTCCATATTACATATAGAGCAACTTGATATCAGAAATCTTGTCCAAGCCGTTGTGTTGATGGCATTTTTTATCTAGTCAACTCTAATTTTGTGAAATGGAATGTGCGGGATTGTTTTGAGCAAGATAAACGAAGTCTTGCAAGTTTAACCGATTACGAGGAAAAGGTTTTGTGATTCTACTAAGAGGAGTTGCATGAAGAAAAAGTTGAAGAAATTTATGATCTAACCCAGAATTGATTCACCTGACGTTGAGTCTTCAACGCATTGCTTTCCATTCTATTTTACCTACAAATTACCTTGAAGCAATTTTTACAAGATATATATCTAGTATGGCTTCCAAAAGATCACTAGAAGCTCCAACAGTTTCAAGGTTTTCCATGTTATACCTACGTATTCTCATTCTTTTTACTTTGATACTTGGGGTTAGTAATGTTTTCCCCCCCTTGAAGGAAAATGTTGAGGTTGGTTAATTGCATAATTTGTTATTGAATAATTGAACTATTAATATTAGTTTCACGTGTCAGTCTGTGATATATCACTATATATATGTATTGATGTATGTGTGTGTGTTGTATTTAATTTTTCCTGAAGTAGCTGTTGGCCACTCTGCACGTTGGTTGCAAGCTGCAGTTTTTGGTGTATGCGCTATGACGTGTTTGCTCCTCATGCCTTGACTAAGTTTTTGACGCCTATATACAATATAAGGAGATATATTGTTAACTTTTATCATGAATTATTGTAACGATTTTGTGATTGTCTATCAACTGAACTATCATTGATTTTAAGTCCACGTGCGGGTTTATTCCTTAGTTGTATCTCAGTATTCTTTCTTCCTTTTCTGTGTCCCGGCACTCTCTAATTTGTTTCTTTGGGAAGATCATGTTAACATTGTTGTTACCCTCAGTATGAATCAGTTTGATGTGCTGCATATAAGGAGGTGGTTATTATGTCATTAGTTTTTGTTTTCTCCTTCTGTTTTGTTTCGGATAGGGGTGGGTGATGGCGGGTTTTTCATTTTTTGATGACAAGAGGATGTAGAAGCTTGAGGAATTTAAAGGTGAAATGGAAATAGCATGAGAACATCCTAAAGGATAATATCAAACCTGTGGACTAGTGGTGCAAATATCATTCTCCGTTTACCTTTTCTTTTACAGAATATAATTTTATTGATTAACATATTCCCGTCTGCCTCTTGGTGATGCTGGTGGATCAATTTTGGATCTTCAAACTTATTAGATGAGTCTGCTATTGTTGGGCTGGTTCATTTTCGGAGAACACTAGTCTGCTTAGTTGGACAGGTGGCTTCAGGTCCTTTTGCTATGCTGTTGGATAGTAGGTGCATAAGATTGTGTATAAGAGGATGAGCATATAGTTAGGCGCATGTAAGAAGTTCCCATTTAAAGTAAGGGGAGTATAAGTAAGATGTATTTCGTTTAGGTTTATGGATGATGGTAATGAAAGATTCACATTAACGGTTCTCTTCTATTCCTTTCTCCTCTTATTTCTTCCGCTTCCCCCCTATTTCTGCACCTTCTTTTCTTCCCCAACTTCTATTTCAGTCTGATGTCTAATTGTTCTCATGTTAGGGATTCAATATGGACCTTACATAAGGACCATCAAAGTATAGGTAGGCGTATGCCCATAAAAACATTAGAATTAGTGGTGTTGAGGTTCACAAATTTCTTGAATCTTGGATGTTTGGCTAGCTTTAAAGGTTACAATGTTGGCTGTTGCATAATTAAATGATGGAGTACAAAGTTGATTACGATTTTCCATCTTCCAAAGTTCATTACCATATAATCCAGTGGATGGTCATCTATAAGGATATCTTTAATCTGAATGATATTAAGAACATTATAAAAAGATGAAACAAAAGCAGAAAACCATACTTATGCCATCCACTAGAAATTAATATATATCAAATAAAAAGAAATCAACATCTACTACATATTATTAAATAGCTTCTATTAATTTTCTTACATATGTACATAGTTGGCTGTTTAACATTTGGTTTACCTGTTCTAACCACTGCTTTGACTTTTATCAGTCACAGCTCCTCTTTGCAGTTCCTTACTAGTACATAGGAGTTTAATGATAGAAATTGTCTCACAAATTTGGAGAAGTGTGTCAATGGCACATGCAAAATAGGGGATGTTTTAAGAAGCCGGTCAATAGTTGAGTGAAACAGAGGTTTACCTTTTGCAAGGCTCAAGTCGCCGGAGCTAATGCTACCTCTCCATTCTGTTGAGTTGACTCCATCTCCCACTCCAAACATACAGTCCGTAGCCACAATGCATAAATTCATGTGTAATACTTTCCCTCCCCTCCGTCTCTCTGGTTGAGCGGGTTTGTATCATTTTTATTTAAATTGTTATCCAAGTTCTCACCATGATTATGCCTGTGATTTCATTCCTAACATCTCAACTCTCTAGTTTATGAATGCTTTGTTGTACGGACTATGTTAAGAACACAGTTTATTGGGTTTAGTTCGTGAATCAATCGAGAACCCCCTTTTTCTAATTTCATGTATCATATTGTGTTTTTTATGTGTTATACAAACAATAAATGAAAAATGTGATCATATATTTTAACATATTTATAAAACAACTTGTTGGGTAATTTAGTGTATTAGCTTGACTATAATATAAAAGTAGACAGTTAATGCAGAATTTATTGAACAGCCAAGCATATTTTCTGGACTGTAGTGGAAAAGTGGACAACTAATTATTGTTTTCACCTAAGAACAATGTCTAAATAGGCAACGTTATTGTTATAATCTAAAAATAATTTTGAAATAGGTAAGTTTTAAACAATATTTTCTTAAGTAACATTTACACTTTAATTGAATTTGTACAAGGCTTTGTAGTTTACTTTTACTCTTATTGAATTTCTGTAGGAATTTTTTAATTTATGTTTCTAATTTCAAAAAGAATCGCATGGTTAATCATCATCATATTGTATTGTAAACCAATACTTGCAACAGGATGCTAATTCTAGTCTGAGGTTTTGGATTGCATCTGTCATGTGGAATAACTGTATATATCTATGGTTTTAATAACTATGGCTAACGATAACCTAAATAAGTTATACCTTATTATTTTCCCCTTATAAAATTGCAACTAGTATTGGCCTGCGGGTCTAAGGTTCACTACCTTTGCACGCGTTGATATCATTTTCAATCAATAAACATATTTTGCTAATCAGCTGATTGTATGCTTTATTATGGCAGCTTCGAGAACTTGACAGGGGGGTTGACATTCTCGTGGCAACTCCTGGAAGGTTGGTAGATCTTCTGGAGAGGGCAAGAGTTTCATTGCTGATGATCAAGTATTTAGCTCTGGATGAAGCAGATAGGATGCTGGACATGGGTTTTGAACCTCAGATTAGGAAAATTGTGCAACAAATGGACATGCCTCCCCCTGGTGTAAGGCAGACGATGCTATTCAGTGCTACTTTCCCAAAAGAGATACAGGTATCTGATTGATTGCAATATTTTGAGCATCAACTTGCTGTGATATGTCGCATACAATTTTTTTATACACATTGACTTTTTGACGCACTTCTAGGATTTTAAGTATTTCCTGATTATGAAAATTGTCTTATGCTGAGCGCAAGTCTTATGGTTAGGCTTGTTTACTGTATGATACTCATATACTTGATCGATTTGACTGATGATATTGAATGCGCCAAAATGGTTTTTCCGTCCCGAGTCTTTGTTCCCTTCCTCAAATGGAATAGTTAGCTGCTTAATAAATAAGCTCTAATGTTACGTTCATCTGCAAATTCGTAATGCCTTTTCTTTTGACATGCCTACACAGCTTCTAACACATTTGCAATTTGACTGACATGCAGAGGTTGGCTTCTGATTTTCTTGCGAGTTACATTTTTCTGGCTGTTGGAAGAGTCGGTTCAAGTACCGATTTGATTATGCAAAGAGTTGAATATGTTCAGGAGTCCGACAAAAGAAGCCATCTCATGGACCTCCTTCACGCACAAAGGGCAAATGGTGTTCATGGCAAGGTAATATCTATGGAATCTGTGTCTCTAGGATATGTCATTTGTGTTCATAATATGCTAGTGATATCTTTTGTCAAGTTAGACAAACCTCCATTCTTTTCCTTCTTTGGTGAGAATTCCTTTGGTTATTACCAAGTTATGTATGTCCTGACAACATTGTGTCAGTAGCCAGAGGAAAGTACCAATAATGATTGTTATTGGTCCTAGAATAGAAGTCAGTTAGGCACTAGATACCCTTTAGTGAAATAGAATGAGTTATCTTTGTATTGCCAAACTCATTTTTCTTTGTATTAATGCATGCAAAGCTATTCCTGTAGCACTATAGTCACTTGTGGCAAGACAAATTTGATGAGATGATGCTTACGTGTAGCCTCGAGGTGGAAGACAATGACAATGACCTGTTTTGAAACACATTACCATCCTAGTTATTGTCTATACTTGAAATGAATTTCATTCTCTGAACCATCTCTATTGTGTGCGTCTGTTATAAGGAGAGATGAACCTTGTCCAACATTCACACCCCAAATAAGAAAGTAAAATGATCAATAACTTCTTTAACTAGTGCTTTACTGAATAAGGATGTAAAATGACCAGTACTTTAACTAGTGCTTTACCTAATAAGGATGTAGACTCCGCCGTCTCAGATACCAAGCATATGCACCTGGCACTTCTCATACTAATTCACTTTCTCCAACAGATATGATTATTTACCTCACAGGGTTTTGAGACGATACCGCCTCTTGCTTGCAGAGGATGACACACTCACAACTTGCAAAAATTTGAAGAAAGTTAATTAGATGAGACAAGAGTAATTGACTTGTTATATTAGCCATTTAGTACCCATAGAATGTTTTCTTCAATAAAACTGGTAGATCCCATGTTGGATAAAGCTGTCTTTTGCAATATATGTAATGCTTACTTTTTTACTTGTACCTTGTTTTAGTACATTTATTTTTGGATGGCATCCTTTTTAGACGGAGGTAGTATATGATAAGCAATATATATAGATGCATAATACAGATACATTATATTATAACTGAGATGTGGCTAAATATCAATTTTTTGGTACGAAATCCTTGCTCTTTGTCACAAATTTCATGCGATACTAATTCATACGGAGAATTGAAGTCTTTGCATGCTTTAATTCTATAACTTCTAGTAGTCTGCATGAAATAATTCCGAAACTTCCAAGTATTGCCTTTGCCTGTCTTGTGATTCTTAGGTTTGACGGTTTTGTTTTACAGCAAGCGCTTACTTTGGTTTTCGTGGAAACAAAGAAGGGAGCGGACTCTTTAGAATACTGGTTGTGTAGTAATGGTTTCCCTGCTACTACCATTCACGGTGATAGATCGCAGCAGGTAATTCTGTTTGAGTTTTAGGCATACTGTTGTACATGCATACTATGATGGTGATGTTGTTTGTGTGCTTGTGTATGGTTTGGATGAAGTTCTACTGTTATGACTTATGATTTCCTTTTTCTGGTGTTGGTAAGATGCTGTATTTAGTATCTACTCATAGAATTATCTAATGTTTGATTAGACTTGCCACAATATACTCATTCCGCTCAAAGAAATTGTTTATTTTCCCAAGGGATAGGTGGTGGTGGTGGTGGTGGTGGTTGTGGGGGGGGGGGGGGGGGGAGCATTTTCACTATAATTTCGTTAGAAGAAGAAATTCTATAGAGATCATTCAAGCAAAAAGGGAGGCAAGAATTTACAAGACCTGTATCAAGAGGACCAAAAAATAGAACATCTCAAATGGGATAGCTCTCTAATCTAATTCAAATGTGGTTCACTATGGTATGAGAGAATTTGGTGAATCTGATCTTATACATTTTGAAGAGTTTCAACTGAATGTATATACTAATCTTGTTTTTTGATGCCTTGATGATGGGTTAGTGTTATTAGTGCATTAATGATAACTAAGAGTTATGGTTCAAAAGTAAATAATCTTGGACACATGTGAGTAAGACGAAATTTATATAGGTTTCAGTCCGTGTTGTAAAGAATGATGAGGCAGCCATTTGTTGGATGTGCTTTAGGTAATTTGATATATTATAGTTTTCAATTCAATTAGGAGATCTCCAAGAACCAAGGATTTTTCTTTTCCTTATGGGTTTATGCGCTTCAACATATCTGAAATGACGGGATTCAGGATTCAACCCTTAATCCTTATTTACTGTTACATTGATTATACGACATGCTTAAATTATGCAGAACCCACATGCGTTAAAATTTCATCACCAATTAGTAAGAATTTTTTGTTTAATCTCAATTTCTAGAAGAAACATAGTATAATAATGTGATCCAAGAACTTGGGAAATTAATTTTAATAATTTTCTGTTTAGTTTTTTAAGATAACAATAAGGTAGATGGTGTTGTAAATATTTTTAATTCTCATCATTAAAGAAGTTATAGAAGAAATCTTAATCTTGATTTGAGCACTCAGTGATTTGTTGATCACAGAAAATATACATCTTTAAATGGGTGTTTTTTCCAGAATATATTTAAGTTTTATTTTTTAAGTCAGACAAGGATTTTATTTAGTTTTAATGTTTTATATATTTACTCGTGCATATGTTTCTAACTGTACATTGTTATGAACTAGGAAGACATTAACCGGTGAAGTGTTGCATATCAACTTAAATTCTAATTGTCTTTTATGAAAACAAAGGAACCTTCAAAAACTCGGAAGTAATCCATTATCTGTGGGATACCCTTGTGGATAGCCTGAAGGTGAGATGAAGTAGTGTTCAACTTTTTTGTCAAGTTACTTACGCTTATTAACTTGATTCACTTGAATAAATAAAGTGATGTGTGAATGTAATTCATCGCAGTTGGTCCTCATAGGTTTTTGAATGCAATGTGTTCCAAGTAGAAAACTAAGTTAATCTCAGGAGGTACTAATCTGAAAATAACCTAGAATGTGTCGCTGTTTTGCTAAAAAGGTGCAAGGTTCGCATCTGACTAAGATCCTTGCTGTTCTACGTTCTTCAATCAGGAGGGGCATCAAATCAATTAAAAAAAAAGAAGATTGGGGTGGGGGGGGGGGGGGGGGGGGGGGGAGAAGAAGAATCGGTGGAAGGGATTTAAAAATAATTACCGACACATTTTCCTTTTCGCTGATGTATGACTCACATAAGCTGCCACTGCAGAATAGAAAATCTCGACGGTTTGCCACTCTCTCGGACTAACCTCTGCTTGAAAAGTTATGCATTCATTACAGCTGGGATTGGGTTATATACTTATATTATGCTAGGGTTGGGATTGAAGCCAGTATGGCTGAGATAATGAAGGTGATTGTTATTGTTCTTATTATTGGTATTGTTTCCTTGTGTTGTGCACCTTGTGTTCGTGCCATTTCAATACGTTTCTATATAATAATACGGCAGATACCATGTGCTTATTCAGATGTGCCGGTGTAAAGTCTTTGATTAGATTGGCTGGAGGTTGATACTGGGTGCTGTGATGGTAGTTTTGGTTGGGTAGCAGGACAAGATGAAGAAGATCATAAAGTTTTCTCCTTGTAATTCTTATCTACCTTTTCCCACACTTTGCCTTCGTATTTAATAAATTTGAAGAATAATTCAAAAATATTGATCAACATCCAAACACAGCTTTCAACAACCACGTAAAACAAGTCGCACTTTAGTTATTTCTTCATCTAGAGTTGTTGATTCCTGTTCCTCCCGGAACTTGCCCCATTCTTTTGCCTCTCCCGACCCCTTCACTAGGGCAATTTGGGGAAGTACCCGTGTCAACATGACATGAGAGCAGGTATGGGATCTGTGTTGGATACTTTTGACTTTCCTACCAACATCAATGGTCATCGCTGTACATCCCAGGAAAGAAAAGAGAAGAGAAGGAGAACAGGATAAAAGAAGAAAAAGGGAAGAAACGATGGTGACCACCAGAGAGCTCTACCAACTTCGTCAACTTCTATTCTTTTGATCCTTTCTATTTTTCTATCTTCGACAATATCAATGCCTTCTGTTTTACGGGATCAAATATGGTCTCATGACTCATCTTCAAAATATCTTTTATTAAATACCATTATAAGAGTTTATGTTGACCTCTTATAAATCATAACTTAAACTTTGTTAAATATCTTATAGTTCAGAAAGTTGTCGGGCCAGAGGCGGTGACAAATTAGGGTTTTACCAGGGGAGACAGAAGATAGGATGAGAATAGAGAGAGAGAAATAGGATGAGAAAAGAGGAGTTAGTTATAGAGAGAGGCAGAAAAAGGATGAGAAAAGAGGAGTTAGTTATAGAGAGAGAAAGGCAGAAAAAGGATGAGAGGAATCACCTAGGTGATGCCAGTAATTTAGTAATTATCCATTCCATACCCGGCCATTACATTCCGCCACTATTTATAGTACTTGCTAGAATAAGACAAAATAACAAAATAAAGATATCCTACACTAGGCGACATTGTAACTACAGTGCTACTATTTAAGGAAAATAGACTACAGAATATTAGACTCTATTCCTGACATTACTCCCTCCAAATGATTCATGTCCTCATGAATCTAATTCAAATTCTGGAAAATTAAGCTTCAAACACTCTTCATCCTCCCATGTCTTCCTCTTTACTGCAGCCCTTCCATTGAATGAGGTATTGGTAAACCTCCCTGTGATTCTTGAAAACTTGTCTTTGTTCTAGAATTTGCAGGGGTCCTATGTCAATTCTGCCCGAGTTGTTGGTAGGTGGCAATTGTTTCTTGACAGGGGCTAATCCCACATGTTGCTTAAGCTGTGATACATGAAACACAGGGTGGATTCTGGAAGTTTCCGGAAGGTCCAACTTATAGGCCACTGTCTCTATCTTCGCCAAAACTGTGAAGGGACCATAAAACATTGATGCAAGTTTGAGGTTTTTATGGCAACTGAACATTGCCTATATGGCTGCAACTTAAGGTATACTAGGTCTCCAACTGAAAATTCTCTTTCTATTCTGTTGGAGTCTGCAAATTTCTTCATCCTTTGCTGAGCCTTTTGCATATTTTGTTTAATTACTTCCAACTGCTCTTGCTTTTCTTGTAGTATCTCTTCCAGGGACCCCAATTTGGTGCTTCTCCTAGATTCCAAGTTCCATGTGTCTTGGTTCTTTTCCATACAAAACATGATAAGGGGTAGTTTGTAAGGCAGTGTGGTAGGTGGTGTTAAACCACCACTCTGCCGATGGAAACCAGTTCACCCATCTCTTAGGTGCTTGACTGGTGACACACCTCAAATATTGCTCCAAACATTGATTTATCCTTTCAGTGCTTCCATCACTTTGTGGGTGGTAAGCTGTGCCCATGTGAAGCATTGTTCCCACTAACTTGAATAGATTTTGCCAAAATTCACTCAAGAATAGTGTATCCCTGTCACTTACAATAGTGCTTGGCAACCCATGCAACTTGTAAATTTGTTTGAAGAATATTTGAGCTAAACCTTTAGAGGTGATGAGGTGAGAGAGAGCAATGAAGTGGGTATACCTACTGAACCTGTCAGTAATAACCCATATTACCACAAATCCCCTAGAATTGGGCAGCCCTGTGATGAAATCCATGGCTATATCCCTCCAAGCTTCACTTGGTGTAGGCAATGGTTGTAGCAGACCTGGCGTATGTACATTTTCTCCTTTGTTTTGCTGGCAAACTATGCATTCTACTACCCAGGATGTTTAGGCCAGGCCAATAGAAGTACTGTGAAATTCTCTTGGCAGTTGCTCTAACCCCCCGTGTGTCCCCCTACTCCTTTTTCATGGACTTCCTCAAAGATTTGTTTTTGTGGCCTCCCTTTTGGTCCTATCATCCATTTTCCTCTATAAAGCAAGAGCCCATTGCTTAATTCATACTCCTTTGGTCCCATCTTTGTGATGGCCACCTCTGTCAAAATCTTGGCTAGTTCTTGGACATCTTCATAGCTTTCTAGGATTTGCAGCATCCACAAGGGGACGGTAGTGGACAAAGAATTGACCTCTACTTCCTTGTTATTATTCTCCTTGCTCCCTTGTAAATGAACCGTAGAGCCTCTAGAGGTGGTAAATGACATAGATTGCTGTAATTAATTTGTATTTTTCCTAGCTCCTTAAGCCAGCTTACACCCAAGATCAGATCCCATTTTGATATGGGAATAATCCACACAGGAGTGGTAAATTGATGACCTCCCATTTCCCATTGAAAGCTAGGAATCCACTCTGTCACACCTAGGGTGGTCCCATTCGTTAGAACTACCATTAGGGGTTCTGCTAGAGGAAGTTGGTACTTGTGTTGTTTGGCCTTGCTCTCATTTAGAAAGCTCAGTGTGCTGCCCCCATCGATCAGGATAGTTAGTGGCTCATGTCCCACTCCTTTTCCTTGAAGAATCAAGCCTTGATACTCTTGGTTTGGATTTATGGCTTCTACATGATCTAGAGTAACTTGTTCAAAACATTTCTCCACTCTACCCTTCTCGTCATAAATTGGGCTAGTCTCCTCTTCTTTATAATCATCACTCACCATCATGAAAAGTTGGGGTTTCTTGTAGTCACTACCAGGGTGATGCATGTCATCAACTCATCACAGTAGAAGCATAAGCCTTTAGCCTTCCTTTCCTCCCTCTGTGCTTCTGTTAAAAATCTGGGCTTAGCATAAGTAGGATTGGCTTGTCTGGGGTATGTCAGCAAGGGGGGTTTTGGCTTTTTAAAAGTGTTAAGAGCTCTGCACTTTTGAAGAAAACTGAGAATAGGCAGCTTTAGATGAATTATTAGTAGTGGAAATTGTTTTCAGGGCTGAAGAAAGTTGGGTGGAAGACTTGGTTTCATATATTTTGGCTTGTTTGTAGGCTTTCTCATAGGTGTTGGGGTTCACAAGTTTCACCATCCTTTGTGTTTTATTTGACAGCCCATTGATGAAGTTTTTGACAAAAAACTGATCAGTTGTGGAATTTTTTCCAACAGAAGACCCTTATACTTCTCAAACTCATCATAGTACTCGGTGAGGGTAGAGGTCTGCTTCAATTCCTTGAAAGTTCCATAAACATCCTCTGTTTCAAGGTCTCCAAATCTGACAAGGAAAGCCTCATGGAACTGTTGCCATTTCACACCCTCCTTGCCCAACATATATGATTTATACCATGATTTGGGACCCCTGTGAGGTGCATCACAGCAATGGGGGCTTTCTTAAGGTCATGAACTTGGAAAATCTTGAAATACTCATCACAGTCTGTAAGCCATCCCATGGCATCGTCCCCTTCCTTGTAAGAGGGAAAGACCAACTTCAAGTGCTTTAGGTCTTTATCATAGCCCCCACAATCACCTTGTTTCTCCCAGTAGTCCTCATAGTTGTCCCACTGAGGTTCAGAGTGTTGTAGGGAGTATAAGGGTCATTGCCAAGAATCCCTTCTTCTTCAAAATTAATGTGGGCACTGAATGGGTTCTCAAATTCTTGCCAGTTCCTCGTTTTCTCCTTGCCTTCAATGTCCTTGGCAAGCCTAGATAAAACACCCATGATAGTATTCAATTTCTGATCAACGTAGGCCATTATTTCTTGAGTGTACTCTCTAAAACTAAGAAAGTCTTGCTGCAACATTTCCAAGGGTGAGGAAGATGTATTGTCCATATTAAAGAAGTGGGGTTAAGAGGCAATTTAAACCATTGAGTTGAAAAAACTGGTGAACTACTGTCAACCGTGACTCACTTAAGGAGTGGGTACAGCTGGAGTAACTCTTTAGTGTAGAGAAATGGGTTACATCTAGAACAATTAGACTACCCAAATGCCCAACAAGTATGAATTCATCCTGGTACCAGTACTCAGTGAATTCACAGAATAATTTCACGCCACAATAAAGCTAAAGGTGACTCAAAACACAATTCAGTGAGAAATAAGGCTTAGACAATGTATTTAAACCTCAAATTTTCACTGTGCACAACAGAAATCTGGTTATAATGGAGTTTGAATTGAAAAACTGAAAGGAAACTGCAGATCTATGACTGTTTATGCTAGATTAATGCTCATAAAGGAATTTAGCAACGAACCCAGCAATAAACATCTACTAATCAACAGATCTGGGCTCCACAAATGCAAGGATTAACAAAAATTCTGCTGCCGAGAAAAATTGAGAAACAATGAAGATGATGATCAAACAGTGTTGTTTATGGATAAAGGAACTTGAGATGGCTACTATAGACATAAATGAGTCTGTTGAAGCAATTTTTACCTCAATAAAAGAACAAATCAACAATTTCTGGGTAGTTGCAGGTCATTCCCAAAACAGAGCATCAGCAGTTCTTCATTTTCCAGCTTCTGATGACTTAAATCTCCTTGAAACTTGGGTGTTTGAGCTCGTTCAGGCCATAACAAGTTTACCCAGTGTGTTTAAGTATGGGTTATGGCTTTTAGAGAGGTTTAAGGGTGTTTTGGGCAAGTTCCTGTAATGTACAGTCGCCGGAAAGTTGACCGGAGTAGCAGGGTTTTGCCGGAGATGATGTCTGGCCAGGAAGGATGCTCTGATACTGATATTTGGCCTGACAAATTAGGGTTTTACCAGGGGAGACAGAAAATAGGATGAGAATAGAGAGAGAAATAGGATGAGAAAAGAGGAAGTTAGTTATGGAGAGAGAAAGGCAGAAAAGGGATGAGAGGAATCACGTAGGTGATGCCAATAATTTAGTAATTATCCATTTCATACCCCGCCATTACATTCCACCACTATTTATAGTACTTGCTAGAGTAAGACAAAATAACAAAATAAAGATATCCTACACTAGGCCACACTGTAACTACATGCTACTAAAGGAAAATAGACTACAGAATATTAGACTATTTCTGACAAAAGTTTACATTTAACTATTTAAGTCCTTAAAGTTTGAGTTAGACTTTTATGTTACATATAAGATGCATAAAGAAATTTATATACTAGCATATCAATAAAAATGTTTATAAAAAAACGATAATAATGTACCCATGCTCCATTGTCTAAAATTTGCATTCTTGTGTGCTGAATCCCCTTATCCCATTGTTTAGAAAATAGACAAATCTGACACCAGATATACCTCCACTTGTATCCTGTTCTGAGTCCATGTAACATATTAGGCCGGTGTCCCTACTAAATTCACCCTACGTCGGCTGCTGACAGGGACTCAGGTGGTCTTTCCCTGAATTTTCCTCCCTTGTTTGCATAATTAGGGCTGGCTTCTTTGTGATCTCTAATTATATTCTTTGACCGCAAGAAAGTTTATGTACCCTTTTCCTTAGTCAATATCTCAAATTTTTATTATTCGGTTAACATTGTATAACTTTTTTTGCTGACTGTGGTGATGTTAAGGAGACGGGCACATTCTTCTATAAGCTTTTTATAGGAGTTGAACTTCCTAAAGGCAATGGCTTGAAACCTGTTCTTTTTATGAATATTTCTTACTAGTAACATGTTCGTTGATCAGTTTAATTTAGTAAATATAAATGAGACATGGAAATGAACGAAAAAGGCGAGAGAGTTACTGTCTTTTATAACACGATAGCCATTTTCAATTCCTTTATGTAGGTTTCTGAGTTTTTTTTTTAATGTATGACATACATGTGTATGTACATAATAAATGTGTGTGTATATGTATCGTTATCATGCTTTTCTTTCTTTTTCATTTTCGTTTTCCTCATTTCCTAGTTCAAAAGATATGCTAGTGCTCCCTAAGATTGTTTAATCTAGTACCTAATATCATGTCAAGTGTTCCAAGAAGACCATGCTTGCAGGAGCCAATGTGTTGCAGAACCGAGTCTGTATTGTTTTTCATGTCTGAATGCATATAGAGTATGTGGGCTTATTGTAAAGAAATAGTACTCTGATCATGTTATTAAGAGTTTAAATATTGTTCGCCTTTGTACAATGCCATTTTAAGGCATTGCAAGCTGATGAGTTGAAGCAGGACACGGTTTGTTTGATTTTGATAATGAGTAGCACGTTTATTTGAAGTGTGGATATACTACAGCGCCATTACATTTTAAGCTAATGGCATTTATCATACTGACCAGTTGAATCTGACATGAGGATATAGGTTCACCTTTTTAATTAATCCTAATGACCATGCAAAATGCATATATTGCAACGCTAATTTATTGCATTTATTTTCTTGGTTCCAAGCCTTTCAAATAATGTGACCTAGATCCATATTTTATTGACCATGTCTTAATTATACTATAGTAATTTTCATCAGTGCCCAAGATACTCTCTCCGTTTAGATGCTCAGATATATTGCTGTGGTCCTGCTTTGTTGTGATCTTACAAGACCATCACCAAAAGTCACCTATCAAGAAGTGAATATCAAATGATGATAACAGTCGACCTCAAGTTGTCCGTAAAACTGATATTTGGGTAATACTAGTCTGATGAGACAAGTGAACTTCATAACATGGCGTCTTTGGTGTGTACTGTTTAACCATCTCTGCCAAATTTGAATCTGGTTTCTGTAATTAAATTAAGATCTTCAGAAAGCAGTAATTTCTATTTCATGTTCTCGGATCATTTGTGTTTATGGTAACACCATGTACATCTTTTGATTTTGATGGAATTTCTTTTTCTGGGTCTCTGACTTTAGATGGTTGTAGCTTATGCGTATATTTCTTTGCTCATATTTTCATTGTCTTCCAGCTCAGTCTTTTAATGTAGAATTTCTGTATAGAACCTCATATGAAGATTCACAGACAATTTTTGTTTTGTTATTCACTCCAGGAAAGAGAACAAGCATTGAGATCATTCAAAAGTGGTCAGACCCCTATCTTGGTTGCCACGGATGTCGCAGCACGTGGTCTTGATATTCCGCACGTTGCACATGTTGTCAACTTTGACCTTCCCAATGACATCGATGATTATGTACACCGTATAGGGCGAACTGGGCGAGCTGGAAAATCAGGGCTTGCTACTGCATTCTTTAATGAGAATAATTCCTCAATGGCAAGGTCGTTATCTGATCTGATGCAAGAAGCAAATCAGGAAGTTCCTGCATGGCTAGCACGCTTTGCAGCCCGAGCTTCGTATGGAGGGAAGAACCGCCGTGGGGGTGGAGGCCGATTTGGTGGTCGTGATTTTCGAAGAGATTCCTCTTTCAACAGGGGTGGTGCTGATTATTATGGTGGTGGCAACATGAGCAGTGGATATGGAGCACCCAGTGGGGGGTATGGTGGAGCATACAGTTCCGGTGTGACTAGTGCTTGGGACTGACATCTCAAATCATACCTGACTTGGTTTTAAATTGAAATATGGCTTCATTTACGGTAGGAAAGATTTAACTTTAATAGGATTATCAATTTTTTTTTTCTCCCTTACAACTGTTTTGAGTCCCCAAAATTGTGTGTTTTTATGAACTCTTGGGAATTTTTCCTAAAATGGGGTGGGGAATGTATGGTATTATACTATTGTTAGCATGCTCAGGTTAGAGATGTTTAATGCTGGCAGGCTGTAACATATTACTGACTTAGGTTTTCTTTATTATTGTCAGCTTTAGCTTCGTTATCTTTCCATCCGCCTTTTCAAAAGAAAAAAGTATTTATATTTGATGCTGTTCAATGTTTATAATTTAAATTTTGGTGGAACCTTGTCAAAAATTCTAAATTTGTTGATAGTTCATATACTTTAAAATATTGGTAGAATGGAATAAGAAGAGGTAAGTTAAAATTGTAGGATTTTCCAAATGTACTAGATGAGTATCAATTGTAATTTTTATTTTCTCCCGGAAATGGAGGGAGCATTACTCTTCCTGAAAATAAGACTTCGGGTGGTCGTGCACCCCCACACACAAAAAGGAAAAAAACAAAAGACACCCTGATGAACAATGGTTGTGCTTTTGGTAATGTGTCAGTTATACCTTTCTCTTGTGCCATGTTTACCATTTTAAAAAATGTATATTTTAACGCTTTTTTTTTTTTAATTTTTTCATACAAGGGGAAACATTAATCTTTTCCATTTAATAGTTCAGCTGCTAGAAAGAGGGGATCACTTTATAGTTCCTTCTAGCTGATGTTTTCTAGCATAATAAATGATCAAATAATCTTGTAGACGCTTTTACTCTAAAAATAAGAGCAAAATGTTTAGACAATTGGCAAAAAAGAAAGTGCATTATATTTGAAGCTAATTGTATGTTTATCTATAAATGTAACATATAATCACATGCTAGATATATGATTCCATCCATCCATTTTATTCATTTATCAGATTTATTTATTTATTTATTTCTAATGTGGAAGGTCATCTTGGGTTTAATGAATGGCCATCAAGGATCTTGTTGTCTTGTTCGATCCCATAAAAGATTGTCAAATAAGTTCGCTTAAATAATTGTTCATTCATTTTTTCAAAGTGTTGGGAAAAAATATTTCAAAAAATTGATCAACTCCAAAAGCATTGCTGTTGAAAAGATCATATAATTTTTGAACAAAACAGGGACTGCAAACAACAAAGACAACAATGCCGAATATCTTTATATCTCAACCAAAATATTGTAATTCTATAATAAATAAACGAAAAGTGTAACGCTATAATCAAAAACAAAAAACATGTCAACAAACTGCAAAAGTCTGAAACCAACCTTGTTAGTATAAAATTAACTTTATAGTTTTTACCCAAAAATAAAAATAAAATAAAATATGTGTGTGTGTGTGAGAGAGAGAGAGAGAGGAAAAAATATTTATTAAAATAAAAACTACATGACCTCACTTAAGTAACTAACTCATAAAAAATTATTTTTGCATCCACTATAAGAAAGTCTAACCATGACAATGACCATATCTAATGATCGCTCTCTCTTTTATTATTTACGCTATTTGCATTAATATGAATAGATTATTTAGAAAAACTAATAAAACCTATTGAAGAAAATGTTAATTTTTTATTTTTCAATAAAAAAATAATTGAACTGAGACAAGATTACTCCAATCAACATGAAATTGCGAAGTTGACTATCATAGAGACACATTTTTTATTTATTTATTTATTTTTTATCATAATTACATTTTTTTTATCACACACACACATTATAGTAGTTCAGAAATTCGTGTACAACACGAGTTATATTCTTAAGTTTTTTTATTTTTATTTTAAAGCTGTATTTTTTTAGAAAAAATGAATATAATTAAGAATTACTTATAATATTTTTGGTTAGTTATATACAAAATACTTTATTATCTATTTTTTCAATTTGAATTTCAATCAAATTCTTAAATATAGTGATTGTATATATAATTTTTTAAATAATTCTCTGGACTAATTTTTGTGTAATTTTTATTTTATTTTGGTATATATAATTTTTTTAATTAGTTGTTAATGTTATTACATTTTTTTATAATATATGTGTCAGGCTCATAGTATTTTTTTTATTTTGGTATATGTATTATTAAGTATTTTTATCTTATTTTTGTTTTTGATTGAAATTGATTGCATATTTTTTAATAACGAATACAAACATAACATTTATTTCTTTATTTTTTTATATGGCTTTATGGCTTTTTTTTTTAGTATATAGATAATATATTTTAGAATAGAAAATATCATATTAATTACATATATGTTTGTATTTTTTTAGCTAATTAAAATTTGAATTAAATTAATAAAATTGAATATAAACATTATAGAAGAATGCAATTTGATTATAAATATGTATATCTTATTAAATCATACATAAATTATTTGGATAAATTAGTTGGGTAAAATTATTATAAGACAAAGTTAATATATTATTTATTTTATTATAAAATTAGAGTTATCTTGTGACTTTATTATGAAATTTATTAGAATTTAAAATTTTATTTCTTTTTATTTTTTACATACATACTATACATTCCGTCTTTTACTCATTTAATATAGAGGTATAAGTCAATATATATCTGAGTAGTTATAAAGGATGCCGGCCAAGATATGGTTTCATGAAATTAATTGTCATAATCATCTTCCTTGCTTTCTTCGGCAATGGAACCAGTCCATTTTTTAAAAAATGACAACAAAGATAAATATCTTCTACTTTTCAACCACCATTAACGTAATTCAATTCTTTTTAGGTTCCTTTCCTTTTCCTTCATAAATTGTACTGTCACATAAAAGGATCACATTTATTTCTCTTTAATAAATATTAAAATTATATATTAATTGATATTTATGTTTAAAAGTGGTATTCAAATAAGATTAAGTTTATAAATAATAATTTTTGTAAGATTTTTTTTTTTTGTTATTGATATAAAGTAATGATAAAAAAAAATAGTATGATCATAAGAAAATTTATAAAAAACAAATATATATCTAAAATATAACTATATTGCTGGAACGAATAGAGTAATAAATATTTGGGGGGAAAAGTCATGTATTTCGATTTAATGATATTACAAAAAACTCAAAAGTCACGTATTTTGATTTAATGATATTACAAAAGAAACTTATGAAAAAAGTGTTTATAATCGAATGTGGTAAATATTGGACTAATGATATTTATTTAGTAGATTTTTAGAGAGTATGATCATGTCATTTTTATTTGTACACATTGCGGGAGTCTTTGGATTACTTATTTCCTCTTTCTATAATTTATTATTATTGCAAAGACTAGAGTGAGCAAATTGATGGCTAGTCAATTTATGATATGACAAAGTCTACAAATATCAACCGGTATGTCTCTTATTAAGTCAAACATATTTCTTGCTTTATTGTAAAATTATTCTAAATTCTTAAAATTTTTATTGGCAGTAAATTAATCTTACAAGTTTTACTACAACTATCTTTAAATCCATGCAAAATATGAGTAAATTTGTAATCATTAGCTTGATTATAATACTTTAATTGTGATAGATTCAATTATTAATACTTTAATTGTGATAGATTCAATTAATAATTGTTTATCTTTGTAATTAATCAATTACGTTAAATTGCATTTATCTTTGTGAATATTAATTTTAATTAGGTAAGTTTGATTTTATTATAATTGTTTAATTGAAAATTATTTAAATTTAAAACTTTGTTCAGTGATGAACTCTTTTAATCCATTATGTCCCTAAATGGCTCTTATGAAATAACTTATAACTCTGTATCATTTCAACAAGGTCATTTAGCGAAAAAGTTAACTAGGTATTTAGCTCGACTAGTTTGTTACTAATCAAGTGATCGGTATAATTTAATCAATTGAAATAATATTTCATCTTCCATCAAAAAATTTAATCTGAATCAGAGTTAAATATTAACAATTATATACAGATTTAATTGTTTTATTAAAAACAATCTAATCCGATAAAAATTATAACTATATTCATATTATATACATATTTATTGCTAATATTAAAGAAAAGAATTGATTACTAACTTGCATCCACATTTGGTAATACCACTTCTCATCAAGTGATAACCTTACCTTGCTGCTCTAGAAAATATCATCATCGAAATGTAAAATTTATGGCATTAAGTAGTTGAATCACACATTCCTTCCATGTTTCCTCTCAATATAGCAAGATTCACCTACCTTTAATATGCCACGAAAATAAATAAACTGAAATAATTTGGAAGGATTCTTGTTGTGTAATATATTCATAAAATATGTGACTAACTTTAGTACAACGTAACAACATGAGATATACTCCGTCGGTTTTAAAATTAGAAAAACATTTTTAAAACGATAATTTTTATATTTTAAATATATTTATATTATAATATTATTTAAAGTAATAGTAGTAATAGTTATGATAGGAACTATCAAATAGTAGAGATAGTAAAGCTATATGGAGTCGTGAAATAGTAAAATGATATTTAAAGAATTCCATAATTTTTTATAATCCAAAAATAGAAATATATCTATAATTTTGGAACAATCAAAAAATAAATATGTATCTCTAATTTTTGAATGGAGGAAATACTATATTTTGTTGTGTTAATTTTTATTTTTATTTTTTGATTTATAAAAATTTAGACGAAGGGAGACTCTTTCAGTTCATAGATATGGAATTCCATCGGATTTTTTGAGAACTTACAGTAATTTTTAGAGATTATGCACCCAAAAGTACAACTACTATCACTCAAACTCTCAGCCATTAAGCGCGGACTGAATTTTATTGGTTGAAAGCTTCTGATTAAATTATACTATTTTTTTAGCTCATTTGTATCTTCAGTTCTCGTTGTTCTATAGAAAATTAAAATAACCATAAAAAAATGAGATAATGGAATAGATAATGATAAGATCGATGTGCATAATGCTAACTTGGTGAGTCTTTGTTACGTGTCTATCCAACATGAACTGCATTTTTCAGTAGAAAAACATGAAGAATATAAAAAACAATGGTTTGGCTTTGCATCACGTATGACTGTTAATTATTTAGATTATTTTGACTTAAGAATTTTTTTAAAAATGAATTATCTGCTAGTTTCTCATTTTAGCAATATAAACCTCTTCTTTAATTTTAAAAACAAAAATTGATACTATAAATTGAATACAAACATGGTTATACTATCCGATGGTTAAGTGGGCAAAAATGTGAGATATATATGCGCCGAAAGCATGGTTGATATGTCTAAACAATTTTCTCTTAATAGAACCAAGTATTTATGAAGTAGTTGAGATGATATGATCGCCTACTTCCGTTTTGCGTTTATATTCCGGTTTTAAGAATCCAACAACTTCATAGTCAAACTACCGAATATTTGTTTGATTCAAAAATTAATCAATTTAGATTACTAATCGAGTGAAGTTCAAATATTTTTTTATTCATTAAGTTTATCGAGTCAATTTGAATATTAAGATCACTCGATTCGACTTTAACCAAATATTTGTTTGGTTTGATTTGATTTGATTTGAAAATTAGTCGATTTGAATTACTAATTGAGTCAAGTTCTCATTAAGTTTATCAAGATAATCAGAATATTAAGACTACTTGACTCGATACTCAATATATATATAATATTCGGTTCGATTAATTTGATACTCGATATAATTTTTAATATTTGATAGTTGTATCCATTAAAACTCATTACGTACTTGACTTGCTTTTTACATAAAAACTCATTAATTATTTGATACTCGATAAATATTCAATAAAAACTCCAAAGTTAACTATATTTAAATATTTTTGAGTTATTCGCGAGTAACTTAATAATTAAACCAATCGAATTCGACCATAACATTTTATGATCGATACATATTTGACTTGAACTCGATAAATTTTTTAATAAGTCAAATTCAAACATAAATTACTTAATTTATTTTAGTTCGTTTACGACTCTACTCATATGAATTATTGATTTGAACTTGTGGGGTTTAAATTATCGGAAATATTGAATGTGGGACTGAATTTTGTTACTGTACTAGATAAAAAGTAATGCTTGAATATTCAGTAAAATCAGTTTTATTTTGATTGTTCTCAAATTTATTGAATTTGACTTAGTCGTAAAGTTAGTTATTGTATATTATATAAGGTGATAAGCCAAAGGCTCATGAATAGGTGAACCTACTTTTAAAATTGAATCTTGAGATGTGAATCATCAAAGTATATTCATCGACTTTGTGAGTTTGTGCGATCAAGTGAAATTAGTTAATGAAATTATTTATGTATCTTTTGTTGGATGTACATTTTTTTTTCCCGATAAACAAAAGTTCAAGTAGAGGAAGTTACTTAACCTATGATCACATTATGCATGTATAGAGAATTTTGTTATTATTGTGCATGTGTTTCGACATTATTTTGTAATAGATAAAATACATTGCATTACTTATGAATTGACTCATTTTATGTTACACTATCTGTAATTTAAAAATTATTAAATAGTTACTTGAAATTTTAAATTTTTGACGATTTATCACATGTAGTGCTAAAATTTTAAGTGATAATGTGTTAATTTTTTAAAATCGCAAGTGATTATCTAGGAGTTTTTAAATCACATGTATTGCAATACAAATTGAGTCAAACTAGAGATGGTATAATACATTTTACCCATTTATAATTAAGCATTTAGCATTCTCAATGTGATTTAAATAACTAATTTGATACTTAAAAAATCCATACACTACTTATTTATATTAATAAGGGCCTATTCTAGAGTTACTTCTCCAAATTTTAACTTTCAACTCTAATTTAAAAATAACCACCCTTATTTATTGTTTTTTACTTTAAGTATAAAAAAGTTATGGATAAACACTTCAACTCTATAAAATTACTTGAAAATAAAAAGCAAATAAAAAATAGTTACTCCAAAACAATGGCCTAACTTATACTCCGTATCAAACACTTATTTCTACGGTTTATTTTTAAAAGTTGTTCCAAACAGGTTGATAAAAATTGTTTTTGAAATACATATACAATATGACGCGATACTCTCTCTATTTAATTTTCCTCCTGTCTCTCTCTCTCTCTCTCTCTCTCTATGCCCTCATTAAGAGGTTTGACCCAATTAATAAATGCTAGTCGCTAGCACTGGGAAGTCCTTTTGTCTTGTGGGCAAGAGTTAGAAATCAAGTTTCACAGATTACATGTTAGTATTAATTGGGTATGCTCATTATCATTTCTAAGACCAAATTAGCAGGTGTTTAACACAATAGGTCCAGCTGTAATCTTCAGTTAGAGACAACCCCTCATCAGGCTATCGTTTTGAAGCTGCTGTAGCTCTAACTCCCAAGCACTTTTTTTTTTTGTTTTTCTCTTGTTTTTCTTTCCAATTTTCTTCTTTGTGAAAAGTTCTTTTCTGGGTTTGGTTCCCTTTCGGTTCTAACTTTTTAAGGATTTTCTTCTTCTTCTTTGGGTTCAGATTTATGAACTGCTCTTGATCTAAGTCTTTAAAGGGTGTCTGTACTCGTATTTTAAATCTTGGGTTTTTATTGGGTGTGACCAGAAATTTGTATATGAAATTGCATTCTTGAGATGGATCAATCTGTTGAAAGGTCTCCAAATGCACACAGGGGTTTTCGAGTTCAAGCTCCTTTGGTAAGCCTCTCTCTGAGTCTTGTTTTACCCAGATGAAATTATTTGTAAATGTGTAATATTTGAACAATACTTGGTATCTGTGAGCTTTTGATGTAAGATTGGAGATACCCGTAATAAAAGTTCTGATTTTGGTTGAAATATGTGAGGATTTAGGACTAGTCCCATTGATTCTTGGTTCTTCTTGATGAATGCTGACTTTTAGCTTTTGGGGTTTCTGTTTTAAGTTTGAACTAGGTATAAATTGGTTTAGCTCTAAATCTGACTTGGTTTCTGGTCAAAGAGTAAGAAAATGATTCTTGATTTTCTCTACTTCAACTCGTGCAATTGCTGTTAATTTTCATAAAATTTTGATTTTTTCCCCACGGAGCTACAATGCTTTAGGGTGAATATTTGCGATGCAGCTCTACTAGTGTAGGTTGATTTGAGTGTCTGGACTTCCTAGGTGGTGTGTTGTGCATCTGGTACCTTGGAATATTATTACTCCGTTTAATCTAAATAGATACTTGATCTCATTATTAATCATATTTCAAAGAGCGAGGTAGCTTTTTGATGGTCAATATTGACATTCCCCATTTCACTTTTATCCTTGTTTTCTTGTACTTTTGAAAGTCTAGAGTAATCTATTTAAAAGTTAAGAATCCTTATAACATTTTTTCTATATATATATTGTAGGGGAAGCTTTACAATATCTAACATTCTTAATATCACAGCTACTAAGTCTGGCCCATTCCAACATAATCAGGGTTAATTATTCCTGTTCTGCATACACAATTGATCTTATCACGGTGACGAGGATTTAGGAGTTCCTGTCCTTGGCACCTTTCGTATTCGATTTGTGGAGATACTCATCATTAAACTTTCATCAGGTGTCGAATCCAACAAAAATAAATTCCTACTAAAAAATAACTAACTTGTAGCTAGTGACAAGTAGGGTCGTATCCACATAGATTTGTTAAGATTTACTTATTTTGTCAAGAACAATTAAATAAAAGGGGGGTTTTGAATCAAAACAAATAAGATTAAGAAAACAAATGTAAAATACATAAACAATAAAAAATGAGGATTTAACAAATATAGGAAGGAAATTAGCTAAAAGATTATTCTTAACTTTGATTCTTTAAATTGATCATCGATGCAAGAATTACTCAATTATCCTAGAATAAATTGGTTATAGTTGTTGAGCATATATCAACAATCAATCTCTCCTTAATTTGTCGATAACCAAGTTACGATCTAATGATTACTTCTTTTACCAATGAACAATCATAGATACAATAATATGATTTAATTCACCAATAACCTTAAGAATTAGAAAGACTCAATTATAATAAACAAACTCGAAACATTCGGTTCATTTAAACTAGATTACAAAATCTCATAACAATCAGAAATTTGACCATAACCAACGTTGTTAATTGCTTCAAATATTAGAACCATCAAACAATTACGGATTTGATATTCTAAAAAAGTAATATATTATTTTGACAATTAAATAGTTGGTCACTTACCCAATTAATCAAAACAATAATAAACTTGGAAAACTGAGAAATTGCAAATACGCAAGAATTATAGAATAGATAAAATCAGTTAGATTTCACAAGTTGTGGTGAATCAAAGCCTTGAATATCCTTCGATTAGAAAGAGACTTAGCCGCATATAGTAGATGAAAAATACATACAAAAAAGAATAGACTTGCTAGAAAACTCAATATCAAGAGAGCTCCCTAGGGTTGTAGAATTTTCTCAAAACTCTTTTCCTACTACAAAATATAATAAAATAGGGTTTTACCACCAGTAAAAGCGTAGCTAAGAGTTTACAACTTAAAATATTGTAATAGATCTTAAATTTCTTAGTTTGACTCAAAATCTCGTATAAAAGGCTTCAGGAAACAGCTTATGACTTTTTGTAGCGCGTGCTCACGCCTTATATCATATTCAATACAGATTTTTGGTTTTAAATACTTTTCACCTCTTTACTCCATTTTGCATTCCTAAAAATAAATAATACTCAAAACAACAATATAAGCATAAATACTATTTAAGAACATGAAAATGATAAGAAAAAACATGAACAAATTATGAGTTAACATTCATCTTTTATAGTAGTTGGTATGTAGACAATATATGTTATATGAAGGAAGTTCCCTTTCATGACACAGATAATACAGCAAAATCGAAGGCCCTACCCTGTTAATAAATTATGTTTAACATGCAGGGTTCTTGATTCATCTTATCTCATAACTAGTGGTGGATGATAGGAAAACGACAAATTTTATCTAATTGCACGAAATTACAATCTGGCAATCTGCTTATGGAGCGGGTTCTGCATAGAAGTTCTGAATCCTCAAAGACGCTTTAATCATCAAATGCATATTATTTGAATCAACTTGAATTTTTTGTGCGTTATGTAAAAGTGTAAAACATACTCATTGGCATCTTCATGTAGTTTCATTTTTTATTGTTATATTCAGACGAATGCATTATTCTGGGAATTCTGAATTACAGGAAGCACCTTTCCTATTTGATTACATGCTGCTCATCCACATGTGTTAGATCAACCCACGAGCGAGCATGGTGTGAACATAGTTAGCCCTTTATACTTAAAATTATCAATGACTGGTTTTGAGAGCATGGTGTGAACATAGTTAGCCCTTTATACTTAAAATTATCAATGACTGGTTTTGAGTGCCATGTAGGTATTTGTTATATCTTTTCAAATAACAATAATTGTTGCCTTACTAAATCGTGGTGGGATAGAAGTGCATATCAAAAGGTGATGAAAAAGAGAGAGAAGTCCAACACTGTACACAAACTTCAAACATGTACGTAGATACTTTGGGAATCAATCTTATAAATTTTCCCTCAACAAGTGAAGCTTTTCAGTGTAGAAATAATACGCGCCTTTACAAGCTATAACTAGAGATCATCCCAGATCAGTATTTGTTCCTCTGGCTCTTAATTGTTATTTTATATTGTTTATTTTCCGTTAGGTTTTTTTTTAAATAAATGGGTCATTATATAATCTGCTTTCTATCGTAAATCTCGGCAGGTTGATTCAGTTTCGTGCTATTGCAAAGTAGATGCTGGCTTAAAAACTGTTGCGGGGGCAAGGAAGTTTGTCCCAGGATCAAAACTTTGCATTCAGCCTGATATCAATCCTCGTGCACACAAGACAAAAAACTCCCGTAGGGAGAGATCCAGAATTCAACCACCACTCTTGCCAGGACTTCCTGATGATCTTGCTATTGCTTGTTTGATTCGAGTACCTCGTATTGAACACAACAAGCTCCGTCTTGTTTGCAAGAGGTGGAATAGGCTTCTTTCGGGGAACTTCTTTTACTCCCTTCGGAAGAGTCTTGGAATGGCAGAAGAGTGGGTTTATGTTATCAAAAGAGACCGTGATGGGAAGATTTCGTGGCATGCTTTTGACCCTACCTACCAGCTTTGGCAGCCATTGCCACCTGTTCCTGGAGAGTACAGTGAAGCCCTTGGATTTGGTTGTGCTGTTTTAAGTGGTTGCCACCTGTATTTGTTTGGAGGGAAAGATCCTATCAAGGGCTCAATGAGACTGGCGATTTTTTACAGTGCTCGAACAAATAAATGGCACCGGGCTCCTGCCATGCTCCGAAAAAGACATTTTTTTGGCTCTTGTGTCATAAATAACTGTCTTTATGTGGCTGGAGGAGAATGTGAAGGAATTCAGAGGACTCTCCGATCTGCTGAAGTTTATGATCCAAACAGAAACCGTTGGAGCTTTGTGTCAGATATGAGCACACCAATGGTCCCCTTTATTGGGGTTGTTCATAATGGGAAGTGGTTCCTAAAAGGACTCGGATCCCACCGGGAGGTCCTAAGTGAAGCATATATCCCAGAGACTAATACATGGGCTCCAATCAGTGATGGGTTGGTTGCTGGCTGGCGCAATCCCAGCATCTCTATGAATGGGAAGCTCTATGCATTGGATTGTCGTGACGGGTGCAAGCTTAGGGCTTATGATGAAGCTGCAAACTGTTGGAGAAGATTTATTGATAGTAAGCTCCATCTTGGTGGCTCTCGTGCTCTTGAGGCTGCTGCTCTTGTTCCTCTTAATGGGAAGCTTTGCATTATTCGAAACAACATGAGCATCAGTTTAGTTGATGTGTCAAGTCCTGACAAACGAATTGAGAGTAATCCTCAGATTTGGGAAAATATTGCCGTGAAAAGTCACTTCAGGACTCTTTTCACGAACATATGGTCTAGTATTGCCGGTCGGAGCGGACCAAAGAGTCATATCGTACATTGTCAGGTGCTTCAGGCTTGAGGGTTGTTCTTCCCCAGAAAAGCGGTGAACCTTTTATAGTTCCATAATTCTCTTTTTTCCCTTATGATGTCTATACTTCTTTGGAGGTCAAGCTAGCTGGCATCTGCTTTGAGAGCGGTAATGCTGGTAGTGGCGAAGCTTTTAGCATGTGGAGAGACTTGAGTAAGAAGAAAGGGAAATATTCGAGTTCTTCGTGAACAATCACAACAGAAAAGGGACTCTTAGTGGAAGTTCCACTGGAAGCATTTTTTGGACAAGTTCTACATTTTCAAATTCAGGTAATAGAAATGTACTTACAAGGTGAAGAAGAGATATTGTTAGGTTCTTTATACAATTTCTTCGCATTCATGACAAGAAGCAGCCAGTTTCAAACATTTATATCATTGTCAATTAGATCTGCAGGTGGTATGCATTTTGCCTTTTGGGATCTTATTTGGACGTAATGTTCAAAGAAACTTTGTGAATAATTTGGGCTATTAGATATAATGTATATTATTTAGGTTAGATTGCGTAATGGATTTAATAAACTGTCCTGGCTATTTCGTTACGCGCACATATAGATCAGAAGACATGAAGGGCTCTTGAGGGGTCATCAGAAGTCGTCCAAATTTATATCATTTCGTTGTTTGATTGCATCTACTCGCCTCTTTCCCCAGTTGGTACCCTTCTTTAAGGGCAGAAGAGGCAGGCGAGTTGGAAGTTTTCTCGCGGTGTATCAATGAAATTTCTCGCGGGGTCATTGTGGTATTTGATGTACACATTTGCTGTTAAAAGATTATTGTTTTTTGTTGTTGGGTTGCAAAATATTGTTTTTAAGTTCCTCAAGATTCAATAAATCTGGAAACTTACTAATTAGATCAGTCTAAAAATCAAATTTGCTTGTATGTATGTAACGTAAGTGGTTAACTAGTGAGTAATGCAAATCTTACTGGAGTGTGAAAAATGAGCTCACAAGTAATTTAAATGCAAGTCTGATTTCTGCAGGGGTTAGATGGCATATAGCTAATGTACAAGTTTGCAAAAAAGTCATAATAATTGTCGCTTACTTTTGTGCATAATAATTGTCACTTCCTTTTTTGCACATAAGTTTGGTAGATGTCTTTTATATGTTAATTTTTTTTTATTTTAGTTAATTTTTTATTCATATTAAAAAATTAAACAAAATATTTAACATATAAAAAGATATATATAAATTTACATGTAAAAAAAGTTAACAATAGTTATTATGAGTACCATAGAGCTCAACTTTTTTTTTTTTCATTTTATGTAGTATAATACTCTCGCAATTCCATAACTGAATTTATATTTAATTTTTTTCTTATGGAAAACGACATTAAATTTCATCATAGTAAAATCTATGTAATATTAGTTGATATGTATTATACAGTTGCTGCAACCATACATAAGTCACAGTATAACAAAAGCTATTAATCACAATTTATTACAATTGAAAATGAGTCGTACCAATTTTGAATTTTATATGCAGTCATTTGACCTAAATTTAACATTTCTTCATGTGGGAAAACAAAATTATATTTTCAAGTTCCTCTTTAAGGTAAGCAGTCATTTTAGTACCTTTATGCACAAGGTATACATTATAACCAACAAGTTCCTTGAGTAGTCCCAACTCCAGAGCTCAATAGCAACTATGTGCAGTGCTGTAATTGATGGTACAAAAAATGCTAGGCGCCCCTAAGCGATAAATAACAAAAAGAGCCTAACTCCTAGACACCCGACTAACGAGTTTAGTGAAATTTAATGGGACGCTGACAGCAAATTTTTAATGTTAACGTAACCGAATCGGACATTGAACCAGTGAAACTACTGGTTCACGGTTCAACCGGATTATTATTTTTTAAAAAAAATATTATATAAATCATATATTATTATAAATTCATCAAATATAAGTCTTAAACTTTTAATAATCAAAATAATTTCATCAAATATTCTAAAAATTCATTAAACTGATTCATAAAAGAACAAAAGACATATTTTTAAGGAACAAAAAAAAAACCCACTTAACAAAAAAAAAAAAAAAACCCAATTCTAACCGGTTCGATCGATTTTTTCCTGAACTATTAATTTTGATCGAATCAACCGGACCCATGACCGGTTCACGATTAAACCGGTCGAATCGGCCGGTCCGGTCCGATTTTAATAACATTGTAAATTTTATAGCATGGCTGTAATAAGACCTCAAGTTTTATAATTTCTTTTCAACAATTATACCAGTAAGTACGTTTATTTGTTATATGATTTGCAGTTCCATATAAAATAGAACCAACAGATTATTGATACCTTAAGGAACGATTAATAGTCCGTCCTTATATTACATTTATATTCGGTTA
Source organism: Centella asiatica (assembly GCA_014636745.2). Lineage (NCBI taxonomy): Eukaryota > Viridiplantae > Streptophyta > Magnoliopsida > Apiales > Apiaceae > Centella > Centella asiatica. The sequence goes on from CM025786.1 coordinate 12,116,391, forward strand.
CATTGTGCCTTGACCAAACATTTTGGCACACGAACTTGACGACCCTAATCTATGTAGAATACAAGTGGAATACAGAATCCAGATATCCTCTGCTTTATTGTACAAGCAAGAATTGCAGCCAAGTCATTCCGTTACCAGCATCTGAATTTCATTCTCCGGAACTGGAAGCTGCAAGTTGTCACAAATTAGGATATATATATTCGATAAGAACAATAAATCAAATGTATTTGGACTCAATAACCAGGAAACATTACCAAATTATCGGATACATAATATGGTCAATGAATGTCTAGAAACTTAGAAAGCGACAACCAGTTATTGAAAACTATTCCTAAATTTGCCTGCGTTTTACAAGCAAGATCCATAGATACATGATCAGTGTTAGATCAGATAAATTGTCGTATAATGCCTGTCAAATATTCAAGGCTCGATGGGAGCTTTGGATGGTCCCTTTTAGGATGGTCCACAAGCTTGAATGCTAGATTTCCACCCCCCCACCCCACAACAAAAAACATACCCTTAATGTATGTGCATTACTGATTTGCTAAATATCATTAACTGATCAGGAAGCATGGATAATATGTTTACTAGAGATGATAGTTCCATCTATCACTTTATTGTGAAAGACCATATTAGATTAGCCAGCTCTGATATGGAATACGTTACAGCAACAGAAACCAGGTCCTATAAGACCAGCTTTGACGAAACGTAATACTGTAGAATGAACAGGACAAGTGCGCGCAGCGTCTACCAAGAAAAACCACAAACAACAAACGATTTTCAACAATTATAGCATGGGAGCAGGGTGCGGATTGAGCTCTGCAGCTGAGCAAAGTCAAAAAGTCATGGAGGCTTCAAACTAATATGTACAAACCACAGAAGTTGGCAAATAAGGGTCATGACATTGGTATATCGAGGGATTAGCACAGATTGGCAAATAGGTAAGCAAACAGTGTCTTAAGATTCTCAAAATCCCATATTGTTCCAAACACTATAGGTTCTACTGTCTGAGAAAACTGGATAAAGCCTATCAAATAGTTCAATGACTTCTGCAGATAGCATCAAGATGACTATTTCCAAGAATCCGGACTTCCTACCACACCAGTCTGAGGGTCTCCAAATCAAACTACAGGTTCAGAAGGATGACTAATAGATAATAGTGGTGAAGGTAGAAAATATGAAAGAAGTGAAATAAACAAAAGACATTACTGATTTGGATTGAGAATATTGACACCCACAGCTAACTTCAGTTTGGACAGAATAAAAACAAGACAAGACGTAGCACAGTAGTTCAATCTAATCTCATCAGCGGCAAGTGGTTTAATTGGATTAAAAGAAACTGGAAGAGGGTATATTTCCTATATCCTAATTCAGATGGTTCCACCAAAATATCATATATGTTGCTCTTATTATGTCTTCTTTTTGTTCTCATTTCTTATTCTCCAATAACAGAGTCAAGAGAGGCTTCTTTATGATGGTAAAAGGGATTCGCATGTAACTACTCAAAGCCTCTAAACTTTGTACGAACATATTGGCACTACTATGATATGTTGCATACTCTACTTTAATTGCAATCACAGCAATATCTCACATTTCATCTTCGGAATGACAATACAAGCAGCTCAAAACTATGTTTATAAAGAAGATAACCGGAAAAAAAAAACTTGTCATTTCAGAGCTCATTTCTCATATGGTCAAAAGGCTCAAGAGAGAGGAATTAAAAACATAAGAAAAGAGAGACAAAGGCTTTTTATTAAAAAAGTAAAAATGGGTCCAATTGGTTCTCTCATTACAGTCATCTCTATATAATACAACACTAACTTTATGCAAGTCCAAGAAAATTGTCGGAATTAAATTCAAAGATTACATGTGATAACAATGGTTTCTACACACCAAGATAAGAATTTTAACACCCACGAAAACATATCAAATAATATTAAAAAGAGGACTTAGTATCATCCTTACAGTTACATAAATAAACCCAATCTGATCGATCATTGCAGAAAACAGATTGAGGCTTCTCCAGATATTTTTAGTTTGAAATCCTTCCACCACCAAGCTTGTCATTTAGTCCAAGAAGGACAAATTAAATTTATGGTAACCTCCAATTGAATGGAACACAGATCAGACAAAGTAGTGTCCAATTATTATACAAAGGTTATCTTATATTATTGTTGGCATACTTGAGTAAGACTCCTGCATGAAGAAGTGCTGAAATTGGAAAATTTTAGATGAAAGAACTCGAGACCTCATAAATTAAATGAAGGGTATACAGTGCATGTGATACAATGGGTTCCCACTTCTCCCAAGACCCCAATAACTCAACTCAAAGCTATGGAGGATTGATCCTATTTGATAAGATGAACTCACTTCTGATGCGAGATGAGTATAACTTCCCCATGATGAGAAATATCAACGAAAATGCTCATATAGGTATCCACTTCTATGATTATTTGGAGAACATGGATTCTTGGTAACACATAATAGGTGTTTAGAACCTTAGATGCCCATGGTCAACGAATAGTTGGGCTGGGACATTACAGGGCCAGGGCTAGGCCAAAAGTGTAAGGCCTAGGTAATGTTTGAGAGCCTAGGTACTGTCAATTGTGCCCTGAAGATAGGTGGGAACAACCTCTAGAATTCGTAGGCAACAACTCTAGAATTCTAAAGCTGCCTGTGGTCAACATGACAACTGAGAAACCAACTGCCGATACAAAACAACTAGAGTTCATGGATTTGTACCTAAGGTTCCAAGGCCTACAATGGTGGGAGTAAACGTTTTGCACTTAAGTGTGACAGGGTTGGGGAGATAAAGACAGACTAACAGGACCAATGGCTCCATAAATAAGTTAGTAGCTTAGATGAGTCGATGAGTCTTAGATTAGGTTTAAGCTTTTGAGTCAAGTCAAACAAAAGTGTTAATAGTTTGTTGTGAACATGTGACACAGGTTCCCCAATTTTCCTAGACAATTATTAAATCCAAATAAAGCTGCAGATGCTAAACGGAGTTCTTTCCAAGAAAGGCATTCCGGTTCGGGGTAACAAAATCAATTGGATGGCCCTTCTCAAAAAATTGCTTTCCTATCGTGGTTACTCTTTTCTGCCATCAAAAGTAATGCCACCATGCTCCACAATATCTCACTTGTTGCATTAAAACAAAGTTGGTTGCATTTCATAAAAATAATTATAAAACAGATAAATAATCTCAGGCTTTCCGCATGCTAACATAGAACAAAAAATTAATGAAAACTAAAATGCTATTAGTCCCTCAGTATTTTGGTATTTGTCTCTGCAACTTTATGAAAGTTTTTAAAGTTCACTTCACTTAAGCAATTAATAGATAATACTCCAATGTAAGTAGTTTCTTTCCTGGTCAACTCTACTTTCATTTTATTTTTTCCAATTTTGATCTATTCAAAGAGACAAATACCGGTCATAAATTATGCCACAAGAGAAGCAATAGTCTTCTTTGTGTTCTTTTCTTTCAATGCTCACCTATCTCAATGTGGCACAGATTAAACTAAACCACTAGTTCATGATATTGATATATCAAAAGGACAAAATGTCAAAGATAACACTTAAAGATGACACAAATATCCAAAATAGTCAAGTTGGTAAACAAGATACAAATAAGCTGATGAAACTATTCGCAAAAACAAACAAAATATTCATACCTCAAGAACACGCTTCCAAGATTGACCAGACGAATGGGTAACCTTATCACCACAAGAATGAACAGTCTCAAACTGACCCACATCAAGCTTCTTGTTAATAATCCCAACCTGGAAATATATGTTGTCTGACGGCGGCAAATCAACCTTAATCTCATCAACATCGAACCAGAAAAAGAATCTCTGAACCTGAATACCCTTGAGATCAGTAATCGACCCATATTTCAACTTCCCACTAATTTCCTTCTCGTAATACACCAAGTAATCGAAATGAATGTAACAAGACTTTTCAAGCTCAACAACAAACGACCCATCTTCGGAGAGGGAGTATGATTTAACGTTGTCAGGCAAGAGGCCGCTGGGAAGTCCGAATTTGGGGAGGATTTCGTAGACTGTTTCTGGGTCAACGGAGGAAGAAACTGATGAGACAGTGAAGGCAAAGACGAATACAAGGAGAAGACCCAGATGGGGTTTTGGGTTAGGTGCCATTTTTGTTGATTTTCTGAATTTTCGGATGACTGCAATAGATGAAGATTTGTAATGGGGGTTTATGTGAGTTTTTATAGTGAGAGAGAATCGAGTGGGGTGGGGTTGGTTTGAAAAAAGGGGGATCTATGGCAAGTTCTTTTGACAAATTTATTTTGGTGGTTGATGATGGAACTTTAGCACCCTGCTCCTTAATGAAGAAATGAGAAAAACATGTTCAATTTTTTATGCTTGTGGATTCAATTTGTTTTGTACTTGCGTGAGTTTAGGTTTTAACATTTTAATCTATCTATTTTTTTTTTAAATTACACATACATTTCTAAACGATGATTTTAAAAATAATTTTTATATTTTAAATATAAATTTATTTTGTGTTATTTAAAGTAATAGTAATGATAATTATAATAAAAAATATAAAGTAATGAAGATAATGAAGTTAATTTGAATAATAAAATAATATAATATTTCATCCGTTCTTTTATATAAGTATATCCTATTAAATAAATCATTCATATTTTTTAAGAGTAATATTAATGTGTTTATTTTCAAAATACTCTTAATATCAATTTAGTGATATTCGTAGATTGTGCACATTAGATCTCTTTTTCTTTTTTATTCACTCTATTAATATAATTTTTTTATTAGAGAATAAAATATTTATTTAAAGAGATAACATGGTTTTAAAATTACACGAAATGTTATTTTACGTATATTATATATTATGTATCAATTTGAAATAATTTATACAAATGGATAGAGAAAATAGTATTTAAAGACTCTATGACTAATAAAGATAATTGGAGCAATAAAATGATATAATAATTGGAGCAATGAAATGATATAATAATTTTTAAATAAAATTAATTGAAATAATAAAATAATATAATAATTTTTAAAAAACTTCAAGACTTTTTATAATAAAAAATATATAAATATATTTCTAATAAAAAAATATATATTTCAAATTTTAAAACCAATGAAATATATGTCTTGACAGTTGATATCATTCATTCACCGCCTCTTTTACGAAGTAAATTTTATACCGGTTTGAAAAGAGAAGAAAAGAAAAGTAAATTTTAAACGGGTGAGAAAATACGTCTCTTTTCGTCGTCGTCTTCTTCTTCTTCCTCCTCTCTCTTTACAACGGCACGGATGGAGTTGTAGTCGCAGTCATATTCCCTGTTTTTCGTTTTCTGGCGGCTTCTGGCCCTATAATTCCGTCATTTCTCGTTCCAATTCTACCTTCTCTCTGATGAATATGGCGACCAAACCCTCCATTGAAATTCACCACAAAACAATTGTTATCCGATCGGCAATTGCATCAAGACTGTTATTGTTAACCCTAATTATACTCTGGAGATCTCTTCTCACTTCTTATGATACTTCTGCCTCTATAAACCCTAATTGCCTTTCTTCCCAACATCACCCCCACTCTTCTCCCGTTCTCTTTCCTCGCATCGCCGCCTTGATTGAAGATAGTATTGTATGGGATAGCGTGTATTTCGTTCGTATCGCTGAATGCGGGTACGAGTATGAGCAGTCTTACGCCTTCTTGCCCTTGCTTCCTCTCTGCATTTCCTTTCTGTCGCAAACAGGTTTCTCAACTTTCTGTAATCATTTTTAATAAGCATTGGAATGTATTCTTTATTTGTAGATGATTAAAGATTTTGGTAATTTCGTTTAACCACCTAATTGAAATCACTTGTAAAGAACTTAAATAATTTTGATTATTTGTAAAAAGCATGTATGTTTTGTTCATTGTTAAGATTTGGGGGTAGGGTTCGGTTGGTGGTAAGAATCTTGACAAATTTTTTATGCACCCAATTGATATCACTTAATAAAGAAATTAAATTATTTTGATTATTTGAGAAAAGTATTTAAATGAATTATTATGTTGTTATTTTAAGATTTGGTAATTGGGTTAGGTTGATGGTTAGAATTTTGGCAAATATTTATGCAATCAATTGAAATCACTCAACAAAGAAATCAAAATTATTGTGTGAGACCAAGATATAGAATGTTTAGAGGTCGTTTGATTTATTGTTCGTTTTTAATTTTTCGTTTTCATTTAAAACGAAAATGAATACGCATTTTCGTTTTCACTTAAAATGAAAATAAAAATGCATTTGGTTGAACCTTTTCGTTTTAAAACAAATTTGGTATTAAATAAAATAATTATTAAATTTCAAATTATATGTAAATATACATTATTTTAATATATTATAATTATGTAATACATAATACATTACATTATTATTAATTATTTTACGTAAAATAACTTATTGTAATACAAATAATTATTAAATAATATTTTATACTCTATATAATATTATGTATACATATTTTGTTTAAATTACAGTTCAATATTATCACAAAATATTAATATTATAGTATAAATAATAATATAAAATATTATATTAATATCTAATATATTATATATTATATATAAGTTGTTATATATTTATTGTAATATAGTAAATATATTTTAATTATTTAATTATTTATTAAAATATAATTAAATAATATAATAATTTTATTTGATTAATTTAATTATTTGATTATAATATTTTATATAATATAATATTTTATATAAATATTCAATTTATACATACATACATATATATATATATATATAAATTATTTTACATGTACACATATATAAGCAGTATATTACATTTTCAACATTCTGAAATTGCTGAGAAAAATGAAAACGAAACACTTTTTTTGTGTTCTCGAAAATGAGGGTCAAAACAAAAATATTTTCGTTTTTTTGAAAAGGAAAATACTACCAAAAATACAAAATGATGTGTTCGTTTTCGAAAAGTAAAACGAAAACGAATAAGAAATCAAACGGACCCTTAATAAACAGCGAGAGACATTTTGAACTTGGATAACTGTATTTATTTTATTTTAAGGTTTACATAAATCTTCCGTTATTAATTGTCATTTGAGTTTGAACTCTTACAGATGCTTAGTATATTCAATCTGAAACTCCTTTGACATCAACGGGTATTTCAAAATTTGGTGTCTGAGTGCAGCTTTCGCTCCATTAGTTCCAGTTATTGGGTACAGGGCTGTGCTTGGATTATCTGGTTATGTGCTTAATAACGTAGCTTTTGTCGTTGCGGCAGGTTATTTTTACAGGTGGGTATCTTGCTAATCTGACCTACATTTGTGTATGCTATGTCTCTGTGTATATATCTATGAGAAGTTATGAATGATTTATTAATGATAAACAAGCAAAGAAAACTTTATATCGGCTCTTTAGATCTGTTTGGCTTTATAAATAAGCATCGAATAACTTTGGGTAGTCCACTAATAGTTTGTATTGGTAACACAAATGACTTTTGTTGAAGTTCAGAAGTTTCTGTTACATTGAGATGCAGCTAATTAAGTGTGCGTACATAAAATAATATGAACCTGTTCCTTTTAGGAGATTAGGAAAAAGGTTGTTTTCTGTCGGGTTTCATCCTTGCAATATAATATATAAATTAATACACCATTTAGATTTTCATCATCACAAACTGATTAGAATGGTATGAATGCCTTCGTGGATCCGCAATACTATGTTAGTCACTAGAGCACAATATGTATTAATGACTATGATGTAGGATGTGGATTAGGAGAACAAAGAATAAAAGGGATAAAGAAGGAAGATAACTTGGGACAAAGCCAACACAAAGCACGATGCTTTAAACAATGTTAATTCATAATTCAAGTCTTAATAACGCAGCATTGAATCCCTTTAAATAGGCATCCTAGAGCTTAACGAGCAAGTAAAATCCTTAAAATATCTCTGAAGATCCGAAAATATCTCCAATAATAAATACCAAGACTGCGTACTAGAAAATTGCTAACAATAATAGAAAACAATACTAGTACTTAAATTAATTACAATTAAATTTATTTCTAAACAACAAAAAAAAAGGAATCAACAACTAATAGTTTAACAATTTTCTTCCCATCAGACTTACTATGTGGAGTCTGAAGAAGTGCAGGACCCAGTTTCTACAGACATTCCTGAAATTTGGCTATATTGTTGCTTGTATGAACATATAATATGACTTACAGAAATTTGTAAATGTTTTCTTTCTTGACAGGCTGTCGGTTGTCATTTTGAAGGATTCAGTAGCAGCAATGAGTGCATCAGTCTTGTTTTGCTTCAATCCTGCTTCCATATTTTACTCATCAATGTATAGCGAGTTTGTTTCTTCCTAATATTTCATGTTACGATTTGATTGATTAGTATGATAGTTGCCTGACTCTGGTACTTGCAGATATTCTGAGAGTTTGTATGCCCTTTTATCTATTGGAGGAATATGCCACCTAATGCTGGGTTCAAATAATTTAGCCACACTTTTGCTTGCGCTCTCTGGGTCAGCTAGATCTAATGGTGTGCTAAATGCAGGCTATATTTGTTTTCAGACAATGCATCGAGCATATGATGCCGTCTTTCTCAAAAGGCATGCTTATGTAAGTCCTTTGTTCAATTTATTGGTTGGAGTAAAGATTGGATTATCCTGTATAAGCATTAGAATTTTCCAGTATTTTGTAAAAGTTAAAAGTAGGAATAATCGTTTATTTACAAAGTGTCTCTTTTAAAATACAATATTTGAAAGGCATGAGATATTGTCAGCAAAGTCCAGCGTGTTAGATTATGTTTCGGGGAAGGGATGACAAGAAAAGATATATTAACTATATTATTAAATAGATACTAGTTCTGAAACCCATGCACAACACGAGTTGTATTATTAAGTGTTTTTATTTTTGTTTTAAACTTGTATTTTTTCAGAAAAAATGAAAATAATTAAGAATTACATATAATGTTTTTTGGTTAGTTATATACGAAATACTTTATTATCTATTTTTTTCAATTTGAATTTCAATCAAATTCTTCAATGTAGTGATTGTATATGTAATTTTTTAAATAATTTTATGGAATAATTCTTGTGTAATTTTTATTTTATTTTGGTATATGTAATTTTTTTTATTAGTTGTTAATGTTATTACATCTTTTTTTAATATATGTGTCAGGCTCATAGTATTTTTCATTTTGGTATATGTATTATTAAGTGTTTTTATCTTGTTTTTTTTTAATTGAAAATTGATTGCGTGATTTTTTAATAACGAATTCAAACATAACCTTTATTTTTTTTTTTATATGGCTTTATGGATTTTTTTAGTATATATATAATATATTTTAGAATGGAAGATATTGTATTAATTACATATATGTTTGTATTTTTTTTAGTTAATTAAAATTTGAAATTAAATTAATAAAATTGAATATAAATATCATAGGAGAATATAATTTGATTATAAATATGTGTATCTTATTAAATCATACATAAATTATTTGGTAAATTAGTTGGTTAAAATCATTATAGGACAAAGTTAATATATTATTCACTCTATTATAAAATTCGAGTTCACTTAGGACTTTATTATGAAATTTATTAGGATTTGAGATTTTGTCTTTTTTATTTTTTACATACGCATGTACCAACCATGCATTTCGTCTCTCACTCCTTTAATATATAGGTATAGATATCATTATTTAGAGATAGATCAATTGTTTTATTATCAATTATTATCAAAAGACTACTAAAGAACTTCTTTTGTTGTAGCAATTGAAAATTATTTGGAGACTGCTTCTTTATGAAATTAGGGTTCTTATTAGATTATAAATTCTCTTTATTATATTGGTACTGGAATAGATTGTGTATTTTGTGTTGTTTACTTTTGATTTGAGATACGTGATTCTCAGGTTTTTATTGCCTCAGTGTTCTTCCTTTCACCTTCCTATCTAGTATTAGAGTAGACTCTTGATATGACATCTTTTTGTTTCACCCAGTCTCCTCCTACTCAAATTTCTTATCTTCATTATTTGGTTGAAGTTTGCTTAGGAGTTTAACATCCCCATTCTATACCGTTGAACTGCAGCTGCAATAAGCATCCTAGTCTCTCACAAAGTGTATAATAGGTTCTGCTATATCAGTTTTTATACTGCAAACTGAAGTAGGAGGGTGTCATGTTCTATGGTTTGCAACTCCATAAATGGACTGTTTTATGGTAAGGATGACTGTTCAAAAACAAGGTCTTGGCCTCTATGAAGGCCCTACCTACACCACCTACAAAACTGCCTAGATGTGTAGTTCCAATTCGGTATATGCATAAAAAAATACCCTCTCCTTTAGCACTTTAGCACTCTTTCCATATCAAGGATTATTTCAACATCTACTTTTTTCATCAATAAATCTATGCACACTAATAAACTCACAAATCACTATAAATGAAAGGAATTTAGTTGTACCTCACTGAAGAAAGTCAACAAATCTATCCACGTCATATTTTTATGGAATTGTCAGTTAGTTTTGTGAGTTTGTATGCATAGATTTATTCTTTTTTTCTCAATTGAAGGAGCACCTTTCATTTTTTTTTATGTAGGAAGGATTCGCCTGTCATGTCAAACATTGCCTACTTGGTGAGCTAATTTGTCAAAAAGCAATATTTAGTTGGAAAATTCAGTTTTTTTAGTAAAACCTCTCTCTCCCTCTCTCCCTCTCTCTCTCGCCCTCCCCCTCCCTCCCTCCCTTCCTCTGGGTTTATCGCCCTTTCCAGCTCTGCTGCATCTGGTGATCCAAATGAGACTATTAAAACCTATGACCTCATCAACACCTTTTCCTAATTTGGCTTCCTCTCTGACCCAACATCCGTATCACCCTCCTCTCCTTAATTTTCTTGTCCTCTTCCTTGTACAACTTAGTCTCAAGTTATGATAACACCAGGATGGGGTGAGGGACTTGAGGATGGGTTACAGGAAGCAAAGTACAATCCAGATTACAGAGGCTGATTGCAGAATTTTTGGAGGTGAGGGAGAAGAGAGCAGGTGAGCAAAGGAGGTGAAGAGTGCAGTAGTGAATAGAACGGGGAGGGGGAAAGAGGCAACAGGATTGCCATTTGGGGGGTGGGGGGTTGAGGGGAAGGGGCAACAGGATTGCTGATTTGGGGTGGGGGGAAAGGTGGGAAAGCAAGTCTGCAGCAACTTTCATTTTTTTTTTTTGGTGTGTGTGTGTGTGTGTGTGTGTGTTAAAATACATTGCATTTCCTTTATTTATAAAAAACTTTTAAAGCGTAGTGTGTTCTATTGATACTTCATTGGGGCTAACTTTTAACTTTTAATACTTCAATTAAAGTTAGTTGAGAATTTAATGCATGATTTGAACTCTTCAAGTCTGCAGCTGACCAGAATTCCTCGATACCATATTAATATTTGTCTATTTATTTATTAATTAGTGTAGGCAAAGATCCTTATCAAGCGTTATATTCTTTAATGCATTCGAAACATAATTAGTCTCGATGGAAAGTTGAGTTGTGCTAAAGAAACAATAGTTTCCAGACCTAAAGGGTGACAGATTGCAGTAATCTTCCTAGCATTATAAATAGCTGCAAGGGAGTAACTTAAAATATACTTCATTCTCTTATTTTATATCTTCATCCTTTGTTCTTTTTCTGTTTTCTTACTGCTGCAACTCTCGTTTGAATTGTGCAATCACCACTATCCTCAACAGACAGATATCTGCTTTGCCCCAAGCCCAATCCAGAGTAATTCCGTTCCCACAGGAATGCTCTGCCAGAACTGGGAAAAAGATTTTGCTAGACAACCTCCAAAAGGTTATTTCAAATTTTGTGTTCTTTGAATGACCTAGGAAATCCATGTCTCCTATTGATGGCCATAGATGCACGTCAGAATAGTAATCTATCAACCATAGGCGTGGATCACTTCACTGTCTCTGTAGTCTCTACACACACACACAGATAGGAATATACATAGGTACACACGGATAGATTACTATATATATAGATATATATACATGCAGACATACATACATATATATACCCACATTTTTGTGTGCGTGTGTGTAGAATTTCTCATTCTTTATTATTTCATTCTCATGGTATCTTCTACTTCTCTGCCAGTTGGCTATACAGATTGTTCTTGCTGGAGCTTTCCGTTGTATATGCATTTTTCTTCCATTTATTGCTTTCCAAGCGTATGGATATTACAATTTATGTCTTGGACGTTTCCCAGATGAAATAAGGCCATGGTGCAGGGCAAGACTCCCTTTGCTGTACAATTATATTCAAGGTCATTATTGGTAAGTCTGTACTTTTCATTATTGTTATTTCCTTCATTAGCAAATATCATTATTTTTATAAAATAAATAATCTGTTATGCTATTAATCTTTCTCACCTCTACCCAAAGTTTACCAATTATTTGAATATAATAGTACTTCTGTTTGATCCCAAGTTGTTTCTTTTATCTCAGGGGGGTGGGGTTCTTAAAATATTTTCAAGTAAAACTGTTGCCAAATTTCCTACTCGCCTCTCCCATACTCTTGTTAGCGCTTTGTTCCATCATTTATTATGCAAAGCAACGACCTGATGTAATTTTCTCGCTTGGTTTTCAAGCTTCTTTTGTCGGTAAAACATCTCTGCTCTTTAACATGGAGGCAGACACAAGATTAGAAAGTGTTGACCATTCAAGGAGAGAAACATCTAAATTAACTCAAGGTATCAGTTTCAAATACATACAGACTTTTATATTACCTGTTGACATTTTTAAATATCCCCTCTCTCTCTCTCTCTCTCTCTCACACACACACACACACACACATTGTATGACTGGTTGTGTACTTTTACCGTCTTTGTTATTTTGATGCTACAAGCAATTGTGAACCAGGCATATCACCACCCAAGCTATGAATAAATTAGCTCATCATTTTCGTCCAAGCTAACAGCAAGTGTAGTACACTCACCCTACGAGGCTATGAGTGCGTGACAAATCTTTTGCCTCCAAATGGCCTCGTTTGAGTGCAAACCAACAATTTCAACATTTGTGTCTGTGTGTGTTGTATATACACTAGTTTTATACTAGTCTATGGCTCACATTTTTCATATACTACCCACTAGTTCCCAATTTATTTAGAAAATTCAACCGTACAGATTAAAAGAATATCAAAAAATAGAGGGCTACATAAATTGTTTAATTTATAGTTTTTGTAACTATGTAAAATCAGTACATTTTTAATGATTAAGATACATCGATTTTAAAATGATTATAGAAACTATGTAAATTGGGTTCGAAGAATTAAAAAAATTCACATATTGTATTGTTTTGTATGCTCTTTCAATCCATATGGTTAGATTTTTCTCAAATATTTTAGAAACCGAAGCATAACAGGGTAGGATTACAAAAATGAGCAAACCCTTTTCCCATAAGCTATAGTTGACCAATGAATACATAAACCATGGCATTTTGGGTGTCGTGGTTAAAGTTTTACAGTAGTTATTACAATGGTAGATATAATACAAGAGTAATACATGTCATATGGTGTATCAAAATCAGTATCGCATGACAAGCATCAGTGACGATACAATATATATGTTAGTGATACACTTTACGATTCTTTTTGAAGTAACAACATGAATGACTCAGGTTTATTATATAGACATTCAAAATAGTAATACGACACTTAGAGGCCCTATACCAATTCAATCAAAACCTTATTGTTGCTTCCGAAAATTAATTAGATAATTTTAAGCTATTTACAGTATTTTAAATACTATTTACCTATTCAGAAATCATTCTTGTGTTATAGTGATATGGCAGCCCACTTTTATATTATAGGCAAGCTGTTAAACTTAATCGTCCAAAATATAATTTAAAGCTACATTAGTCATCTACTTTTACATTAAAGTCTAGCGAATATGCTTGATTCTCCAACATATTGTTTTATATATTTGTTTAAATATAGATTGTCATAATTTTCAATTATCTTCTATATCTTACCATACAATTCACAATACAACACATGAATTATGAAATACTTGATATACAATGTGATTCATTGATTCACGATTTAACAACTGTTTGGTTTTACCCAGGATGTCTGTTTAATTTTAACACATTTTTTAGGCTGTTCACACTGTTTGCCTGTTTCCCACATGGTTGTTAAAATGAGAATTATAACGTATATGTGATAAACAGTGTGAGCCTAAAATGTATGTCATTAATTAAAAAAAAAAACCATATCATGAACCGAAATTTAACAATTGTGAGTGTGCACCTAGAATTTAAATTGTTCTGGCATAGTTGTTAAATCATGAATCATATTTTCTTGTGGAAAGCCCATATCATATTCCATGTACTGTACTGTAAAATGTATTGTGACATAGTCTTTCAAACATGAATCATATTTTGTAGCACAAATTGCATATCTCATTCCATCTACCGTATTGTGAACTATATCGTGCGATACGAAAAATAAATGAAAAAAGTGATCTAAAACAATTTGTTGGACAATTATGCATTTTTGCTAGGCTATCATATAAAAATATTAGTATTTTATTTTTAAACTTATAGATGACTTTATGAGAACATATAAATAATAAAATTTATTGAACGGTATATTGGCTTTACTATAATATTAAACTGAGTTACTATTTATTGTTATAAATTAATTATGATTTCTAAATAGGTAATACTTCATTGCACAAAAAGAGTTACATTTGAAAATGAGATTTGTTCTAAAAAATTAGATATATCTACAATTGTTATAAAATTATAATGTTGTATTTTCAAAAATTTGTTTTTACAATCTTCTAACCTTATCATTAATGAAATATTTATAACAAATTTCATGAAGAAAAAATATATTATTGAAACATGTAATTCTCAACCAAACATCGAATGTTAATAATGGGTAAAAACTCAGATTTAACTCTTTTTGTGGAACGGAGGGAGTAGTATTTAAAATACTCTAAATAGCTTATATCAGTTAAGTAATAATCTCTTATGTAACAACAAGGTTTTACTTGGAATGGTATAGTGATTCAAAGTCTTTATTTTACTAATAAACTCTTTTGATTCATGATGTTTCCAGTTTTACATAGACATAAAGCTTATCATCATCGTATGTTTCATACCAAACCACTTAGATATTGTATCTTATCATACGATACCTATTGCTTACTGTGCAATTTTTTAATTAACTCTAGTTTCCTTGATATGTTATTGTGTGCGAGATGCAGATAATGGATTCATTTGATCATGTTTTACAGAACATCACACTCTTAGACAAAGGAAACATACCATCAAAGGAAAGGATCATGTTGTGCTTCCAGTTGACGCTGATTCCTCTGGCAAGGAAGGTTATTTGTCTGTGATTGTTCTTCCCTTTGTCTTACACTTGGGATTTATGGCAGCCACCGCGTTTCTCGTCATGCATGTGCAGGTCGGTATCACATTCTGCAATCTCTCTCTCTCTCTCTCTCACTCGCTCACTCGCTCACTCACACACACACAATATCATGGATATGGTATCGAATGGAAACCAAAGTTAGTGTGTGATGTGAAGAGTAACAGGACAACATATGCGCGTGCACATGTTTATAGGAAAGGGAATCTATGCTTGCTCCGACCAAAATCTTCGATATATTATTCTAGATATCTTGCAAATATTTTTGAGGGACGGAAAATTCATCCATGTAATTAACAAGAAGAGCAACCTTTTCTACAAAATCATTACCTCTTCTACAAAATCATTAATTTACTCCATGTGTTCCAAATTAGAGATACATTTCACTTCACACAAACAATATACGCTTTTGAAATCCTATATTCAAGATTAAAGTGAAAATTTGTATTTGTAATAGTTTTGCAGTAAATACTGTGAAATACATAAAAATTACTCTTAGATACAAAGTTTTATACTTTCATAACTTTACAAATTCAAATAAAAAATGAAATCATAGTATTTCAAAAGAGTACCACATTGAAAAAGAGAATGTATATCCAGTTTTGGAACGAAAAAATGCAAGGAGTAGTAATTTATGTCGTTTTTCATTGACACATTGACCAAAACTAGTGTTTTAAAAAGCGGCCTAGGCGGGGTACCTTATCCATATAAAATTCCATCAGGTATCCAATTATGTGTTAAATTGGTTAGGCGGGTACTAGGCAGTCCACTACAAACTTTTTTTTATTTTTTTGTGATCACTTAAAATGACAATATGTCCCTTTTTTTTTTTTCAAACCATGTAACTAAGTTGCAGGTTATAATATGTATTTTTGTTATACTTAATAGGAATTGAATGACGTAATAATTGCTTCTCTTGTTACATCAATGTATTTATAATGTGGTTTTCAGTTTTCTTAATAATATGGTTTTCTTTTGTTACATCAAGGTTTTTTTTTGTGAAATATTATTTTTAAGTGCCACCTTTATTATGGAGATATATATACATATGCCGCCTAAACCGTTGCACAGTTGCCTAGCTGCCCGCATAATTTCCGCCTATAAGGTCTAGGCGCTCCAAGGTCGGTCGCCCACATAGCTTCGCATAGCGCTTTTTAGAACACTGATCAAAACAATGGTTAGGCTAGTTAGGTGATGTGAAGTTTTTGTTTAGAGCATGTACTTTAGCCCTTCTGAATTATTCTTATAAGGCTAGAAAGGAGAAGGGTGGGGAAACATATACATATCGAAAGCTACTTAGTTAAATGACTTAATTTTTACGGGAATTGTTAGTGTTATTAACAGGGAAAAACTTTAGGAGGAGGGTGATAAACTTTATTTAGACCCTATTGAAAATAAAAAGGGTTAACTAGAAAACCCACTAAAATTATGATTTGGTCATGTTTCTCTGGCCAACTTCCACTAAAATCTTAAATTATTTACTTGGTTGACTTTTTGTTCTGGCCAAACACCATAATTAGATTGTAGTGCAATCATAAGTTACTTCATGTGACACATTAATATATTTGTGTACTAAATTATTGCGTAATTAAATTACATATACAAGTGCAAAGACTTGAAGATCAGATATATAATTATTAATATATTAAGATAATTGTATTAGTATGCAAGTTTTGGTAAATAAATTAAAAGAAACTTATCCTTTGAATATTGTAAATTACTAAATTTTAAGCCGAATTTCACGTTTTCCTTACTTACACATATTAATATACTGAAAAAAGTGGAAAATTTACATAGATATCTTATGTCTATGCGACATTTTGTAGATACGTTGCATCAAAGAGTTGTAAATCATTTCTATTTGTTATTTCTGAATCATATATTCATTTTTTTTTTCTGTATCATCACTAACATATTACATATCAACAATCTCAAACTAAATAATTACATATCAACTAAATAAGAAGGTCCCGTGCTAAAGGGAAAAGAAAGCGCTACTCTAATAGTATGTCTCAACTGTTGTGGGTGAAAATTGACCCTGAGACCTCTTTGCACTATTATTAAAATTCAACACAATCAGATTGGATATTATTAGATTACAATTCAATTGCCTGTTCTTTTAAACTATTTTAATCCATTCTTATTAGGCCTCAACTTCATTTTGACCTGTCCACCACTAATTCATCGGTTAAAGGCAAACTCCTTGATTCCTGTGACCTGTTTTCTTACAAGTGGACATTTTCCACATCTATGGTTTCCATGGAGTCATGGAAAAACTTAAAATTGTGGATAAATAGAAAATGACTAGAAAAGTTGCACTTGAATAATGCTATTCGAGGTACTTAACAAATGAATTATTGTTTTTTTGCTTCTAGACGTGAAATTGTGGAACAAAGATATGCTATATAGGAAATGCTTGATCTTGAAAATTTTGTTTTTATAGCATCAATTGTGAAAAAAACAGATGTTACATCTTTTCTTTTGCGGCATACGAGGAATTATAATTTTGAAATACTGTACGTGTTCAAACTCTGCATATGAGTGCATAGTAATGTTTATATAGCCTGTCCAAAGCTAGGAGAAAGGAAAGTTGCATGAGGAGGGCGTCAGGTGTTGCGAACTGGCGAAAGCCATTATTATTAATTTTATTATGTTCTTTTCAGTTCTTGTCTTTGGTTTCTTTTATTTTCTTTCTTGTGTTATTTATGCTCATTTATATTCATTTTTGTTTAAAATTTTTTATTATTATTGTTTTTTTAATTGGTTCATTGACCGTCGAGGCGCCGACCCCAACTGGTTTGGGTTAAAGGCGCTGATGTTGATGTTATGCGTGCTCAACATGTATAGCAGATTTTAACGGTGGGTAAGTACCTGATCTATTAAATAGATTGCATAACTGAACCTGTGAAAGAGAATGTAAATTTGCCTGGAAAAATCAATGAAGGGAATAATACTCCGTACTAGCAAATAGTTATAGTAACTATAATAACTTATATGCAATTTTAAGATTAAAAATTATAATAGATATAAATATATGTACTCTAATAAATTTTAACAATTATAATAATTGGTTGTTATTGTTACTGTACTTTATTTATTTGACAGTCTCTGAGAATTATATGACAGTTAATGTGTTCTAGGTGACTGGGTCTTCTTCTTTTCCTCTCTGATTCGCTCCTAGTTTCCTCACCTCTCTCTATTGGACTTTGGCACCGCTGATTCGCTCCTAGTTTCCTCACCTCTCTCTATTGGACTTTGGCACCGTTGTTTGCAGTACATCAAATTGTTTAGTTATGGCCATCTTTTCATCTTTTTTCAGTAATATGCAATTTAAAATTCTGTTAGCTCAAGATCAAGTTATTATGTTCAACTTCTGCCATTTGAGTTAATATGAAAATCTTCAGTTGTGGCCATCTTTTCATCTTATTTTCAGTATATGCAATTTAAAGTTCTGTTAACTCATGATTAATTTATTATGTTCAACTTCTGTTATTTGAGTTTGAATATGATTTTAATGATATGATTCCAAAAGATTCCATGTTTAGATGCTTTGCTGACACTACATAATAATCGACAGGTTGCAACTCGCTTTTTATCTGCTAGCCCTCCTCTTTATTGGTTCGCCTCACACTTGGCTGTACATTTTGAGACTGGTAAGAAATGGCGTTATTTGATATGGGGGTACTGTGCAGCCTACATACTTCTGGGCAGTTTGCTCTTCTCGAACTTCTATCCTTTCACTTGAGTAGCTCAATATCATCTATTGATTATATTTAGACTGGATTTTGAAGCCTCCAAATTGCAAGCAAGCTGCAAGCTTGATCGACAACGCTTGGGACATACAAAGTAAAAACTGTTAATGGTTTGCTTACCCCCTGAGATAAAGTTGAAACATAATCCTTAATTTGTGCAAGTGGCTGGTGAATGACTGTAGAAGATTTAGAGTTCTTATTGACATGTAAGAGATAGCAATTGATATAGAAGATTTAGAGTTTTCATCGTCATGTAAGGGATAGCAATTGATATCTTCTCTCACACAAAGACAAACTTTTAGTTTTACATGCACTTACGGGTAGAAATCCTGTGTTGCTGTTTTCAAGTGCTATTAAAACTTAGTAGTTGGTAATTTTAATATACTCGTCATAGCATTAACAAATCTTGTGTTAATTTACGAAATATTATATTAATGTTGCTAATTAATATTCCGCTTAATTGCAATTAGTCTAGCTTCGGTTAAATTTCTGTCAAGGGTTAGGCGGTGCTTTATCGCCCAACAATTTTTACAACGTTGATGATGAGTCACAAAATTATAACAGGTCGTGCAAGGATTCACAACCAACTATAAACTATTAATAATTCCCTGTGTGTGAGCACGTGTATACATATTACACACAGACGGATACGTGGATAACATAGCAAAAGGATTTTATACCGATTCCAGCTTATTTCCTCTCCAGCTTGAGCATAAAATGCTTTATGCTCAAAATTGGGCAAGTTATTGTTATCATTAACTACTTGTGTATTATTGATTGCTGATCACTAGTAATAGTGGACACATTTAGGTGTAAATTGATCTCTTACAGTCCATACTAGTAGAAAAGAGTGTGTGAAGTAACTTTACTAATTAATTTAATTTGTATAGTTTTAATTGATTATATAGCTAAATTTGAGTTTTTTAACCAGTGTTTACTAAGGAATTGAGTTTAATTAATATTCTCTTTCTTCGGTTTGCGTAGATTATTTTAATTATTTAATCATTATACTGACTTTGTTAGTAAATTTTGTGTAGTAGATAACTTTGTAAAGAAACAACTCTTTTTGGTGAAGTTTTAATAGGGTTGTAATAGAATTCAAATAGTTGGAGATTCGCTCGGATTCAATTTTAAAATTAGTCGGCTTGGCTCAAGTTTGATATGAAAATGAATTAAATTTAATACCCTATTTAAGGTTCAGTAAGTTAAATGAGTAGAATCTGAGTATTAAGGTACTAGCTCGATTATATTTGTGAGAAGTTCGATTACTCTTTTATACTAAATTATTATAGCATATATCAAAATTTTAATGTCAATTTTATCCTAATAATTTATTTAAATATAATTTATGTTGTATAAATTATTTTAGGAGTAATGTTTGCAAGTAAAATGATTATTACATATATATAATGTCCTATAAAATATGAAAACTTATATAAATATAATATATATTTTGAAAATTTTATCAAATATAAATTATTGTGAGTAATTCGTGAGTAGCTTGAATTTGACTAGAGTAGAATCTGAGTAACAAAATATTATTTGATTTAATACTCGAGTTCAAATTCGAATATCAAAAATTAATTAGAGTAAATCTGAATATTTCGACTCGCTTACATTTGTGAGTTTTAATTAGCTAAGAGAGAGCATTATACTTCGTCCTGTTCAATTTTCGGTTTCTATGTTTTATGAATTGTAAAATTTGCTTTAGCAGGTAACAAAATAATAATAACAACTGCACACTAATTGAGTAATGAAATTTATATATATATATATATATATATATGTATATATATATATATATATATATATACACAAAGCACCAGACACCCTGAAATTGATGCCATATTTTTTTCCTCTTATTAAATTTTTAAAAATAATTTAAGTATTTTGTTTTAATTTCTTGTAAACTAAATAAAGATTCAATATTAAGAAAATCTATACTTTTACGTCACTAATATTATTCACATAATTAAAATATTTTTCTTCTCTTTTTCCAGTTTTATAGTTCGTCCTATTCAACTTTCGGTTTCTATGTTTTATGAATTGTAAAAATTTAACAAAACAACAATAACAATTACACACTATTTGATTAACGAAATTATATGAGTGTGCGAGTAAGTAGATATATTGTACTAGCAAACAAAATTGGTGGGAAATATGGGTTAAAAATTATCTGATAATTTTTTAATAATAATTTAATTGTTAATTTTTATTTAGATTTATCTTACTGGGTTATTATTGTGACATAACTATTATTGATTTTGATTTTAAAATGATTACGGCTGTCATATGTATATAATTTTATAGCTATTTGTGGAATTATATATAATAAAAATGATCAATGTTATGTTATAAATGTTGGAATGTATGTCCTGAGAACAAATTATTTGATGATTATAATTGCTTACTTGACATTATGTTTTGATTTAATAAATAATGTTTTCGTTTATTATACTTTAATTGTTAAGATAATAAATCTCCATAAAATAATGAATACAAATTATATGAGTTCAAATATATGACTTGAAACATGAGATCATGTACTTACTAAATGTATCACTATTCTTAAATATCATTAGTCAAGTATTTAGTTAATGAGATAATAATGATGTATTGAGACTAATATGTGAATTGACTGATGATCAAATCTCATTGGTCATAAATATGTGAGATATTAAGTCAAACACATATGTACATGTTAGAGAACAGTGTACTGGATTGTCTCATTATGAGAATTCTGCATATATGTGAAGTGTCATAAGATATTCTCAAAGTGACAATGATGTAATGGTTTTTCGATCTGAAGTCAATTACATTTCTACACGAGAATTCATATAGTTTGATATCACTAAATATCACTTTTAATATGGTGGATTATAAAAGTGATTGTTGGATATATTTGGAGTAGTATGAGAAATGTGAATAATTTAGATGAAATTTGACCTTCCTATATATTATGAGTGATTTCCTTGGGTCTTTAGATTGAGTAAGATTATAAAATGTATGACCATACTCAAATAGCAATTTGTTTATTATAGTTTACTTATTAATTAAGAAAATAAAAATTAAATTATAAAAAAAATAATGACACATTACATAGCCTGAGTTTAATCTTGATATAAAGGACAAAAAGATTATATTACATTGAAACATTAGTCATAAGAAAAAATTAATGTATCATTGTTTAAAATTATTGTCAATATAATAATAACCTATAATGTCGAACATTAAGATCGTAATTTAAATGAGAATTAATTCGGGTATTAGATTTAAAATAAGTGAATATGATTTGTTTATTTAAATTCGTAATTTAGAATTAATATGAGCTTAATATAAATTAATTGAGCAATAGACTTAGTCAAATATATTAAAATAGAATTATTATTAGTGTTTTACCTTCAACCATATCTCTACCTATCTATCTATATGATATATCATACTTTATTTTCTGTGTCTGATTGAGTATAGTATAAAATTAAAATAAAACCCTAGTCGCTAAAAAATAAAAGAGACCAGAGTGATTGCTTTTCGTCTTTTTTTTTTTTTTTTTGCCTATTATCACGAAAGAGAAGTCGTCCTCGTTTGACAATTGTGAATTCAATAGATGCCCGATTATGTTGGATCTAGCTTGCGGGTGGTTTCCATCTTTACCATTATTCAAAATCTCCAATTTGAATTGGTAACCCTCTAAAACTATCTACATTTTCTATTTTGCATAGATTCGTTTTAAGATTTTGACTAATTTTAATTTATTTTTGCTCCGATTTTGTGTACGAAACCCTGAGCATACAAAATTATGGGAATTTTCGGTAACGGGGCAAAGAAAGTACAAATGAATTGTGCAATACATGTGACTATGCCAAGTTATACTTAATTATTTTTTATTTTCATGAATAATATTGCAACCCACTAAATTGTCATTTTATTTCCGTTACCATAATTAGCAATGTTACATTGAACAATTTGCAGCCAAAATAAATCAAGTATTATAATACGTAGAGTTCCCACTCCCCCCCCCCCCCCCCCCCCTCCCCCCCCTGCCCCCCTGCATTTCTTGAAATAACTTTTAGTAAATTGTGGCAAATGTTTGGCAAAATACTCCAACTTATATTTTAAATAAAATATCAACCGAGTTTAAAATGTACTAATACATTAAAAATCTGTTTCAAATAAATTAGGTCATAATAGCATTTCAAACTACTTATAGCTCATGAATAGAAATATTTTCATTTGTCAAGCACATTGACTTATCACAATTAAAATAAATATATTTTGTCATTATTTTTTTATAATTTATGAGAATAAATAAACTTAAAATAAATCATAATAAGAAATCGATTTTTTTTGAAAAACAAGAAAAACGCAAAATGAATTATATGTCAAACAAGGACTACACTGGAAATGGAGCCCTAACCCAAAGCAAAATCACTGCAACTCTCTCTCTCTCTCTCTGCGGTACAAAGAATCGAAGAATGGGGTGATAACTCTCTCACTCGAAACCTTTCAAAGAAATAGCTGCCACTGAAGAGGTTTAATACTTACCATTTTCTCTCGCACTCTTTTTTTCTTTTCGAATTCAATTGAACATTTGTAGTGTTTTAGTTCTGTAAATCATCTGCTGTGCTGTTTAGTTTTTAGTCTTGCTGAAGTATTTTTGGATTATGCTTTCTATATATTCTTAATTTTGGTTTGATTTCCCAATTATACTTGTTGATTCCTTTTTGTTAAAAGCTAAGTAATGTGAGGCTTTAGTGTTGTGCTAGAAATGTTTGTCTGGTGGTATATGTTTAACTATAGAATGATATCCTTTGAATTCCACATGGTTCATGGAACTGAGTATAACTTAAGGGAAAAAATGGTTAGAGGTGATGAACGACCAATTAATTTTAGTTTTGATGAGATTGGCCCTCAAGTTACTTCACTTTACTGTTGAGCATTGATTGAATCCGCAACTTTCTATCATACCAATTATAGCTTCTGGTTTTAATTTAAATCTTCTACTTACTTTGGAAATTATAGGGAAACCCTTTGAGTTTGAGTTTTGATTCTTTGGTTACGGATGACATTAAAAACCTATCAAGGCCACGAGTCAGATCCTGTGAATAGTGAAGAAATGGGTCTGTCATCTACATATGTAGGTTTGTTAAGCATTTGTGAAGAAATATTATATTTATACCAC
Organism: Centella asiatica; assembly: GCA_014636745.2. NCBI lineage: Eukaryota > Viridiplantae > Streptophyta > Magnoliopsida > Apiales > Apiaceae > Centella > Centella asiatica. The sequence continues at coordinate 12,140,744 of CM025786.1, forward strand.
TTATACCGCTAGTAATGAAGAATTTAGGCTCTTTTTAGGAATCTCATATATAAACCTTTGTTGACCAAGGTTCTTCAACTCTCTCATACAAATTTATATATTATTAACCAGTGTCTGTGTCATATGTTTTTACCTACAATTCTCGTTGGAACTTTATAATGAAGCTACGTTGACCAATTGCAATGTAAATCTGTGAACCCTTGTCCGCCTTTTCAGTACTGTTTGCTCAAGATATAAAGTCATTCTAACTCCATGTTCTTCAATCTTAGAGTTAGATCACATAAAAAGCTTGCTTTAAAGAAGCTCCATCTGTCCACAGAAAATGCTAAAAGTGCACAACTTTTTTGTTGCATAAAAATGACTGATGTCTGAAGTACATTAAAAAGGTGAATTATTTGTTATGTATTATTTTACCCATGATTATGGATCCACATGTCAGTTGTGACCTTTTTTTTCCTCCTCATGTGTCGATTCCAATAGTACAGCTTAAGAATTGTGCAGTTAGGAAGATCTTCGAAGTTCGAAGTTTGGGACTTGAATGCATCCTTTGAAAATAGGAACCTACATGTTCCTCTTTTCCTCTTTGTGTGCACCCTTGGTGTTCTCCTATTTCTTAGTCTCAATGTTTTCCACCAACTATTTCTCCCTAATGTTTTTCAGTCGCAATTTCTGTAACTTGTTCATCCTTTTGACTCTCTTCTTGAATATTATGCTGGCTCAACCACCTTGGGAGGAGAATAATTTGGCTTGGGATATGAAGTTTGACACAATGCTTTCCTCCTCATATAAAGTCTTTCAGTTCATAAGTCTTTCCAATTCAATCATTAACAGATCAAGTCAAATCTCAATTAAGTCTATCTCAAGTCATATAAAATTATGCAAAGACATTTCATTAAACAGGGACTGGTGTGTGAGTCTTATAAGCTGCAATGCTGTTTCGAAAGATTGAAAACTTCTGGGCCTAACTATCAAGCTTTTGCAAGTTAGGGACTTATTTAACATACTAGTGATAATGGCCTGTGCATAACATGGGTAAATCTATGGTGATTAAAATTATTTTAATTACAATGTACTTGATTACAATGAATAAAATTATGACAGTTTAATTAGGTGAGTTTTAGTCATTGGTTGGTTGATTATATTATATTCAATCAGTCTGAACTTACATCATTGTTTGATAATTTTATATGTAATTATTATTTGCTTATAATTGCTTAATTTAATATTGATTGTATAATTAAGTGTAATTATGATTTTGATATAGATTTGGATCTCATTTATGTTGGTGAAAGATGATGTTACCATATAAATTATATATCAATACCTGAATCTGGTTTGGATTAAATTTCGTTGACAAAAGATGATGTCATTATAATAATTGGTACTGAGTCAATTGAGTTGGGGCGAGTTAATTGAGTCATATAGCCAGTTGACAACTCTGCTAAACAACCTTGCTGAAATGCTATATGTAACATATTTCGGAAAGCTTGCAGGTTATGAATGCATATAATGGCTCGTTTCTTGAATCAAAAGTATGTTAAAATTTTATTTTTGTTCCAGAGCAAGATTAGGCAGTTGCTAAGACTGTGTAGGGTGGTTGCTGGAGTCGACTGATTTGGGGTCAACTCTGTTGTTTGCCATGAATCAACTTCTTTTACCTTTCTCTCTTTGTTCTTTTTTCTCTCTCTCATTTTCCTTTTAGATCTGTTTGTGGACTGGTTGATGGATCTGTGATTGGTCTGATGGAGATTCAGTCTGGGGAGAAGTTGATTAGGAAGATTAGATTGCTACGAGTTCTGTGACTGTAGTGGTTTTCTTTGATGATCGTTGGGCTGATGGTGGGGGTCAATGGAGTTGCAGAGGTGGGATTGGAACAAGGATTCGATACCAATATGATATATAGGATAAAGTGTGTGGAAGGGGTAAAGAAGGATATCGAGGCTTAAAAGGTTCTCTAAGAAAATTTCATAATGCCCGGTTCTTAATAATATCTCATTTCAAATAAAAGTACAGGTTTCATCTCCTTGTTTGAGGGAGTGAAAACTTCATAGATAAATATATAAAAGGAAACCTGCTTCTAATAATGATAATCTACTCCCATAATAAAACAATAGCAAACTTTTAGTGCTTCCTTCTACTTTTAGAACAATCCTAATAATAATTTGAAGTACTGTAAAAAAATGATATTATATTTTTTAATAATTTTTTTTAGAACAAAGTAAGATGTTTACTCCTAATAACCATGAGTAATCTACTAATCTTATATCTCACTCACTGAGAAGATTCTTAATATTATTTACAACATGTTAAAACGAATTAGTGAAGCACCAAACATCAAGATCTGTTGTCTATTATTGTATTCAATAATTAGAATACGAAGAAGACTTTGAGAGAGAGAGATTTACAATAAGTTCCCTTGCTGCATCCTGAGAGCGAACCCTTGATGCATATAAGTACACCCTGCATAATTGAAATAGAAAATTGGACGCCGCGAGTACTCCATTCAACCATGGATTAGAGCCAGGGAAATTTGGAATTTATTTAAGATTAACTCTTCTAGTAGTGGCCTAGCACTGAACTTTGTTAATGGTGATGATATTAGGTTGCTGATAGGTAGATTACCAAAGATGCTGATTGCCCGGAAAAGTTCTAGTACTGATGCTGATAGACTACAGCAATTGTGAATGATTACTGACAATAAACAGGCTTGGGTAGATGACGAATGCCATTAGGCACGTGAACAGTAATATGTGAAGAACAGTAACTCTGATGAATGAACCCAAGATCTTCTGTAGTTAAAAAAAAAAAGCAATGGGGAAATATGGTGCTCTGGCGTTAATATGATGTAGGATGAAAATCTTGAGAAAGAGAAGAATATAAGAGGAAATAGATATGATAGGCTATGGTGAATTAACTTCTAAGTCCTCCAGGGTTTCTTTTTTAAGCGCAAAAGAGAACATTGCTTGCAACCAATTTGTTGGAATCATCTTAATATTGATAATCAATGTCTAATATGATTGACAAGTACTACAATAATATTCATATTGAACAGATCTAAACTCTAAACCAAAAATTATTCGGCCTAATAATCTCTAAAGTAATTGACTACGTAAATTTGTCCCAAGTGAATTGTAATAAAATCCCATGCAAGACGCATACATTTTTCATTTTCTTGGCTCTTTACTCGTGTCCCCAATCAGTATTTTGTTTGACAAGTAGTCATTATAGCACTAGCAGCACCTTTAAACTTGTGTTGCCTTATAAAGTGGCATTTATATCTTTACCTAATATATATAACCGTAAGGGCGATCTACGATGAGCGGATTGGGCCCGTGTTCTGTGCACCTCGCTGAGACTCATCTTGATTTTAATACTATTGTCTTCTTCGCGGCAAATCCACACCAAAATATCCTTCGTGTTACCTGTTTTAACTTTTGTTCGTTGAACTTCGTATTCGAGTTTCCACTACACTTTCAATCCTCACCTGATGTTAGATTGACACCGAATAAACTCCAATAGAAAATAAGAACAAAGAGGAAAAAACATAAACAAGAAAACTGAAGGTTCATCTTAATCTATGTTGCAACTAAACAAAAAAAAAAAGGAATTTACAAGCAAATATAAAGAAACCCAATTTTCAGAAAGCAACAAAATGTTGAGATCTAATCAAGAAAAAAAATCAATACATACTTTTACGACAAAACCTCTGGCAAATCTGAAATAGATGCACAACATTTTGCCATTAGTAGCAAGCTTATAAGAAGATATCCATTTAATTTCTTTGGAATCATAGCAGTCAACGAAACCATGAAATTGATTTTTTTTCAACATGAAAAAGGGAATGGGAAGATGGAGAATTTCTTGGTTACCATGGTGAAATGGGTGAGAAAGAGAGAAGTAAAAGGGGAGGGATACATGACCCAAGTAATTACTAATTAGTGAGATGGGGTGATTGGGTGGAATAACATAAAATAATGTAAAAATAGAAAGTAGTCGGCAGTAGCCAAGTAAGTTCTGGAAAAAGTGAGCAAGTGAATGCATTAATATTATTTATAAAACTACACTTTGAAATAAGAATCATAAATTTGTTAAAAAACAATACTGCATGATGCATGTAATGAAATGTCGTATTTAATTAAGTTTTTTAATTAATTTGTCACATCTAGTCAACGTCCATCTCTCTCGATTTATATAAGAAATCAACATAAAATATATCTAGCAAAATAATTTACATTCTCCATAATAGACACGATCAAAACCTTTAAGAAAAAGAAATATTAAAAAAAGTATATAATATATTAAAATTATTAATAAGAATTAAAATAATTAAGCGGCCCGTCTTGTGCACTGGTTACACAACTAGTTTTTTACTTATTTTAAAAAGTTACTTTGATAAAGAAATCTTGTTATAGCAGCTATGGATCTATGGCTTCTGTATTGTTTTATTCTGTTATGCAATAATATCACTTGGCTTCGTTATGCTTGTTATCCACAGTAATGTCTTAGAAGAGTATGCTTGGAAATATCAAGATGACCACCAATATTGAGCAGGCATCTAAAGTTGACCATGGAATTAAAGTTGCTGTAACAGCCACTTCATCTGCAGCCTCAACCAGTGCCCCAAAAATTTCCAAGTTTGCTACAAAGTCCGGATTTGTGATACCAAAAAATAAGTTGTCCGGTTCATTGATTCCCATCTACACTGGCAGAAAAAAGCAGGGAGGGAGTGATGCAGCTGGTGAGGAAAGTAGTAAACAAATTCACAGGAAAACAAAATGGGGACCTGATGTTACACAGGATGCTGCTGTTAGAAAAGGAAAAGCCTTGGTGTATCAGGTATTTATGAATCAGTGCAAGTTATGTTCCACATTCATCCTTTCTATTTTCTATCCGTAGTAGGGCATAAAGAACTATTTTCTGCTTCTCCCTCCCTCCCTCCCCAGTTTGACAAGGAGCTTTTATTTCTCTTTTCAAACGGAAAATCTTATATTCGTATAGTTAATTGAACTCAGTGAAATCAACTTTGATGTGCTTTGAGGAATTTAAAATATCTTTACATTTCTATAGTTGTTTGAAACATACTCGGTGAAATCAACTTTTCTTTATGTGCTTTTGAGGCATTCATAGACCTGATTGTGGAAGGGTTGAAATATTTTGTTGGTCAACATGAGCAATAAAAGATTCCTCTTTCCCATTTGGTTCTAAGATGTCAGTGTATTCCTTGTGAATTGCTTGCATGGGTTTCCCATTCCAGGTGCCACTAAGTGATATTACTGCCTGTGTGGTGGTACAATTTTGAGCAGACTCGGGTTGATCAGATCACCAAACAGCTGAGCTCAGGAATTTTGGACATTGAGGATGACCCATCTTCAGATTGTGCACTTAATGAGGTAATATCTACTATTATCTATTTATTTCTTTTATTTATTATTATAGTTATTATTATTGTTCATGTGCTAAGAGATAAAGATTTAGTTTTGGTTTATGAAGAACTTACATTAGTTTGTGGTTGTAGAAGTCAGAGTTAGAACTTGAAAGGCGTGAAGCTATTGGTATGTTGACACATTTGTCCGACATTCTTGATTTTTTCTCATTAAATTGTGGTGTAATCAGCCTCAAGTAGCTTTGATGTTTAACAGGTGAAATATTGAAACTGAATTCAAGCTACAAGGCTCCAGCTGACTACAAACCCTTGTTGAGAGAAGCTAAAGTTCCAATTCCTGTGAGTCAACATTAGATTATGAAGCATTAGTTCATTGCCTTTGGGGTTGACCATCTGTATTTTCCTGAAGTAAACCTCATAGTAGTTCAGATATTTTATATCAAAGGTGATGCCTGCAATATAGCACAAGCATGACAACAGACCACCCTGAGAGAGGGTGACATGACATCATCTTTGTTTGTTACATAGCCAAGGACGAGGATTCATTCTGTCTTATTATGAAGTGTTTGTCTAATTAAAATACCATTTTATCAATAGTGACTAGGAGATTAGATTTACATTATTTTCTGGTAGTTTGAAAAATTCCTGTTATTCATGTACAACAAGCAAATGACCAGCCTTGTATATATGGTGATGCTATTGAATTGCTAAATCTGTATAAATCTCGGTCTTGGCAGATCAAAGACTATCCTAGATACAATTTCATTACTCTTGTATTTGGCCCTGCGAATGATACTCAAAAGCGATTAGAGAAGGTAGCAATCCACTTCATTACATGTTTCTGCTGTAATTGGTTTAACTTTTAATTAAAGTAGATCTATGGACTATTCTTAATTTTGTTCTTTCAATTTCATGTTAAATTTTCAAATCAGGAAACCGGAGCAAAAATACGTGTTTTTGGAACCAAATCCAACAAGGGGAAGAAGGTAATTTGTTGCTGATAATAACCTCCCACGGCATGTTGCCCATGCTGTTGATAATCACAGTACTTTTCATTTTTCCTATGGATCTCCTCTTCCTCCGTCCTTGCAGCCTATTTTGGTATATTGTCCGTTAAAAAATGTATCCCTTTGGTGGTGTTTGAAATTTTATAGTCTATACATAAATGAATGAATGGAAAATGTATCATGTATTTCACATATATTTTAGTCGGTTATTTTTGCTTTAATGCCCATTTGTATTGCTAACTAATGACTTAAAACTGAGCTTCTCTTACATATTGCTAACTGATGAACTGAAAATGGAGCTTCTCTTACATATTCCTCTTAAATATCTCTTCTGAAATGTTTTTCTAATTTCAGGAAGTCACTATTGATGAAATTGAAGATCAGAGTTCTTATGAAGATATGTATGTTCATGTATGTGCTGACACATACGAAAAGGTTGACGCGGCTGTTGCTCTTATTGAATTGCTAGTCAAGCCGGTATCAGTGAGTCCCATTTATTTATTATTATTATTTTTTGAATTATCGGTAGTCACTCATTCAACTTAATGCTTATAGTTTAAATCTTCCACCGTTCTTTTTTCTTCCCTCCCGGCCTTAACGTTAATATTTTGCAACTTTCTTAGGTGAACCCTGTAGCAGTTTCCTCAGCGTCAACAGCAGTTTCCAGCAATAATGTGAATATCATTCAGACCAGTCAAGAAACTCCTGGCCCTTATACTATACCACCTCCATTAGTAAATCATGGAGTGTTTCAACCAATTGGCCAAGCTCAACCTCTTGGTCAGTTTCAGCAATACCCAGGTCCATTGTTTCCGACAGGTTCCCCTATGGGTTTTGTGCCCCCCCAAAATTCTATGGCACCAATTCTAAGCAATACTGTCCAAGTGACATCAGCGCCATCAAATTACTCAAATATGCCATCATTATTTGGACCAAGACCAGCAGGATTTGGTTCAGTTTCCCAGCACCCTTCTTTCATTCAGTCCAGGCCGCAGCCACTACTGCAGCACCCTTACATGTCTCAGGCACCTTCTGTAGGTTATGTTGGTCCGCCAAGGACTCCCTCGATGCCAACTTTACATCTCTCTGCCGGTCAAGCTAATACATCAGCTCCACCTCCCTTTTCTAATAACCCATCACCCAACATGACAGGGCACCCCAGCGTTATGAAGCCATTAATGCCTCAACCTGCTGCTCCAGTGACATTCGCTGTCAGATCATTGAGCACTTCAGGGAGCTCTAGTGGATGGTCACAAGCACCAACAGGTCCGAGCAACATGGGGCAGATGGCACTTCCAGTTGTTTCCCATCAGCAGCCTCATCTTGTGACGTCACAACCCATTGTTTCTGGAGCACTACCATTTAATGTTACAAGCACTAACATGGTCTCACCTATAACCTCGCCATTTCAGCCATCTCCTTCCCGGTCATCGAGACCTGCTTTTACTTCTGCTCCGCAGAAGCCTCAGATGGGGTTTGCACCTGTGGCACCTTCATCAGCACCTTTGGGTGCACCTACATTGGCTCGACCAATCTTACCCAGCATGCCAGTACCTCCAACGTCGACTCTGTCACCTCATCCACAATCAGGAGTCCAGATACCTGTCTCTGGAAGTTCAACGCCTTCAGCTACTACTGCTTCCATACCACTACGTCCCAGTTCCAATGATTTCACTTTTCAGCCTCATCGACCACAGACTCCATCTCCTCAAATGACTACCAGGCCAGGCATTCAGCCTGCACTTCAGAGTGTTCCAACTCGAAATGTAATTCTGCATCCGCTTCAGGCACCACAGATTTCATCTTTTCATCCAGCAGTGCGAAATGCTGCACCTCAGCATGTTATGCAAGGTTTTCCAGGGCCACAGATGAGTCAGCCTCGTGCACAAATGCCTTCGCCTCCTGCTAGAAACCTGGGCTCGCCCCACGCGCTGCCTAGACATCCAGCATTTCCAAATCCAGGGCCAATGTCACCTGCTACTCCAGTCCCTCAAATAGGGATAAGGGATTTCGGTCCAGGCCCCCAGGCGATAAATGCAGCAGCACCTTTCCAATTTAGACCTGGGAATACTATACCCCAGCATCAAAATTTTCCACCGATAGCAATTAGACCCCAAGGTAGTTTTAGTCAGAATCAACAGTTCAGTGCTAATCCACCATTTCCTTCCAATAAGCCACCTTCCAACCGTTTCGGTGGGCAGCAGAATTATGATCCATTCTCTCCAACTTCTGTGCCTCCAAGACCTCAATTGAGTACCAACCCGTTGCAGCCAAGAAAACAAGAGAATGATCCCGAGTATGATGATTTGATGGCCTCAGTTGGAGTAAAATAATAGAAGTATAATGATTGCTGTTTATTAGCTAAATTTGATTTGATTCGAGGCATTTCTGTTTTAAAAGTTTCATCTGTAATAACTGAGTATTCCTTGTACTGCCTTTTTTATTTTTATTTTTTTCAATCGTCTTATTGAAATTCCGAAAACTAAATGTAACTGTGGCAAAGTAGCACTGAAGAGGTTTCTGATTCAGTCACTTTTGACAAGTCGACTAATTCTTAAAGTAAAGGATATCCAGGGACTGATGGATGGCACTAAACTGATCCAACACTATCAAAAGAATGGGCGCCTTTCAAATTTCCATCTGAGTGTAAAAAGTTATTATGATCAACTAAAGCCAAGTGGCCATCTGAAGGGGTGAAATCAGTTAATTTAAATTCATACTGCAACTATTCCTAATTCATTGGCTGGAATTGTAGAGTATAGACTATCCAACCATGCAATGAATTTTCCTGCTAGCAACTGTAATGCTTATCAACTTTTCCTCCTTTCCCAAAGTCATATTGTTGATCAAAATGTCGCCCAAAATTATAAATATCTTATTTGGTTACAAGGCTATAATACCTATTTTGATGTCTAGGGGGATGGGCGTGTAAATTGACATGTAGAATTATAAATACTGAATTTAGAAGGGTGGGATAATATATATATTTTTTAATGTGGTAAATTTGAAGATTTTGTGACGGGATATGTTAGAAATTGAAGTCGAGTAACTCATTCCAACTAGTATTGTTCTACCAGCACATCACCTGAGATTTCAGCAAAATGTCTGCATAGTCCAACAAAACAAGTTCAAGCACATCGTGGGCACCGTCCAAATCTAAATTCATTGACCAGCGAAATCCAGATAAATACACATACACGCACACGTTCTGGTTTTGACAACTTTTTTATGATTCATCTTGGTCAAGCAATATGGCAAATTGGCAATAAGCCTGAAAAATAATGCAAAAGCAGGGAATGTCCGTATAATGATGTACACATTAGCAGAATCTTTTGGAGTATATCAACATAAATCTACTCTTGTTCCACTAAAATATTATAAAGACGTAGATACACAGCCTGTAACTTTTTGTAGTCATAAATTTGCACCCAACTAATTATTTCCTTCTACGCATCATATCATATTTTTTGTTGATATCAGCCCCACTAGCAATCTTAAGGATTTCAACATCACAAGGGCCATATTTACTGGATTTCTAGTGGTGGAAATTTGGACCAGAATGAAACTCAGTATTGCAGAAATGAATACATAATGTTGCCCTCGAGAGTTGGCTAGATAGATGCCATTGAGGTTGTTAAGAAATTATAAGGACTACAATTTTCTGTTCATGAAATCAATATGTACAGGTCAGAAAATTGATACATACAGACACCAACTCAAACAGAAGGACCAGATCTGAGCACCTTCTCTAATTTCTCTGCCTTTTCATAATCTTTATCTGTAAGAGGACCAACAGGAAAAGGTGTGATCTCCACGGTCAAGTGTGGAGTTGGGAGCTCATCAAACAAAGCTCTCACATTATTACAACAGACAGTTTCTCCATGAGCACTCTCCCTCCTGATCTGACAACCCTACAAACACCATTTAAATTTTCGATTTGTAAATGAGAGTATCAATGCATCAACTTTATTTTTTTCTTTCATCAGTTGTGAACCAAGGTGAACACACACACACAAAAAGGAAAAGAGAAGAGAGTACATTTTGTTAAGATTTATTACCTTGTGAGACGTGGCATCTCTGAATTGATCGTCATCAGATAGTAAGGAAGCAATGGCTTTAAGAAGGCGTCGGCCTTCAGATTTGGAAGGTACCCTGTAATTCCGTCTTAGGGTACCCTTAGTTGTTGGATGCCATTTGCTCACTAGTTTCCGTTTATCAGCTGCATCCTTTTCTGTATGAGAAACACAACTTATACTTCAGAGACAAAGTAGTTACTTGGCCTATAATGCTTTCACAGATCAGCATTACTGCTCTTAACTGTTAATATTGGTTATAATCTATTTTGTCTGCAGCACATGGCCACATGGGCCAGTTGGGTGTTGGTTCTAATAGGGCTATAGTCAGATTACTAGTAGCCAAAAACTATACTATTGGTGCCATACACTCACTATTAAATATACTTTTGCAAATATGGGCATATGGTGTTTCCATATGATAGAACTCTTCCAACATATGATTTTGACTTGGTTAAATTATCACCATTAGTTCTGATAATAGCACCTCACTACACATTTTCATGGGTTGAAAAGTAAACTAAAACATTACCAAAAAGAGTAAACTAATACTTCCCCCATTCCAAAGATATTAAATCATTTGGCTTTGTATTTCATAAAGATAATTGATTTTACTTGTAGGAATGGAGGGATAATATCACTAATGAGCGATTTGCTCTATAAGAATCAGTGTTGATGATTTCGCAACAAATGGATATCATCTGTTTACCCTCATTGCTAGATTGATTTACTGCACAATACTACAAGATACACCGGAAAAATGCAATGTACAATATAGAAAACATATTGACTGACAAAACAGAAAAGAAACAATTCTAAAGTTTTAAAAAAATGCCAGAGTTATAATTAAATATCTCAGAAGACTGAGCCTTATCAAAATCTAACTCCGAAGTTCATCGTATAGTGTCAAAAATTCGATGACTATAACAAAACACCCAGATTCATAAGCAGTAAAACTATCTTACTTCTGAAAATCTTGACAATATGATAGAAGAATCATCTAAAAATTATAAGTATCATCACTCCAAAGTCCACACTATCTGATACAAGAAATGTATCTACCTGGTTTTCCTTGTAAATTCTCAAGCCACTTGGAGAACCCCAAATCATCATCACCATTCCCCAGTTCTACAAACCCAAAAAGTCAACAATTAGAAACAAAAACACAAAAAATCCATCAATCTCTACAAAAAAGCAAGACCCATCTTAAGAAAACAAAACAAGAACCTGAAGAGACAAATGGGTTAGCAGGAGATCCAGCAAAACCAGCTTTCAAAAGGGCATAATGAATGCAAACCCTGCTAGCCCATAACACAGGAGTTTCAATCAAAGAAGCCTTTATTTTTGGGCCACTGGTATAAGAAGTAGAATTTAACTTGTGATTGACTACACCCCTCTTCTCCTTCAGCAGATTAAGCTCACCATGGAAGCTAGAACCCTGAGTTTTAGTAAGAGAAGTTGTGGGAGGACATGGATTGTATAAGCAGTAGTAGTTATTGGCAGTAAAGTTGCTGGTTGAGGTGTGAAGCAGCATTTTCTCTTGTCAAAAGATTGAAAATGGTGAAATACAGAGGTGAAGAAGAACAGTGATGATCTTTCTACACTAGTGATAGATTCAGAAGATATACTCGAGAGAAAGAAAGAGATATAAATAAATAAATAAATAAAATAAAACAAATATAGTAAAACACTAATAATGTGCAATTAGTTGTCGGAAATAAATGAGAACAACTCCAAAAATCAGACTAAAAATGATTTCTCTATAATTAAGTTAACTCCTCTCTAAATGTGAAATGCGTAAGATATTTGTAAAATATTACTAGCCTCAAATTTTAGAATCTTATAATTTTAATTTTGCTTGAAATATTGTAAGTTTAAATTTAAAAATGAAAGTAAAATCTTATAGTATACAAGTTTTTGTTTTTGTTCAAGTTTCATGAATTTTTTTTGTTTTCGACTTTTTATTCTGGCTAAGTGGCTATACAGTGGAAAGAAATTAAATCTTGAAGTCAAGGTAGAGACATACATAGACCCTTAAAAAAAAAGGAGATGGGAGTAAATTTTTTCCTTTAAAAAAAAAACTCTGTATATTTCAGTGGGCGCTCTCCCGTTAGGAATGCATCACAGTATTGCGTAAGTAATGTTAGATAGTCTTGGTGATAAACTAAACATTTGGATCCAGGAAATATAATGCAAGTGAGAATATATAAAAATTTAAAAAGAATTTAGTGAAAAATAGTAGCGGAAGAAGTAATAAAAAAAATGAGAGGAAAAATCACAATTAAAAAAAAAAAGAATGAATTATTTATTTCCTTACTCGTGTGGAATGAAATTACATGTGGGAGGAATGATTCATTTCAATATTATCTTCCATATGGAATATAAAATTTTGTGATCTCATTTAATAATTACACGCGGATCAAATTAATTCTCTCTCTAATTTCATTTATTCAATCCAAACGCAACTTAAAATCTTACTTGATAGTAATTAGATACTATTATTGGGAGATAAATTAAAATTAAGGTTGAAAAGAATATAAGACATGTTTTAGTCAAGTTTGACTAATATCACAAATTAAAACGACGTAATTTATGGTACAATAATTCTTGTTAGAGTTTTTATTTCATATTTTAATAAATACTATAATTAAAAAAAATAATACATAATTAAAATTACTTCATTTTATTAAGTAAATTTAGTCAAATTTAATTAAAAGGTCATTCCCCTTGACATAATGGTTACATAGTAGATGTAATCCGATAAGTAAGGACTTTTACTATAAGTTGCTGCCCTAATGCCCCTAGGGTGTGTAAGAACGGGGCATGATCCTTGGACACCCTGGGATGTATTTGGCCTTTTGGGACATTTAACGTTTTACAGGGTTCTGAGCTTCTGTTTTAACATAGCCGCATTCATTCATTAGAAGTTCATATTTCGGTCAAGTGATGATGATAATTCAATTCTCCTATCCCCATTTCTAATATAATTTCTTAATAGTATTGAAAAGAAAATAACGTGTTTCAGAGTTCTCTTTTATTTGATGTATGTTTAGTTTATCCGGTGTTTTTTTATTGTGTCTTGATGTACAATTATGTATGATGTGTCTGAATTCTATTTTTACAAATTTATTTATAACAACTTCTACTAACTAAATTCAGAATTAAAATTGAACTTTTATTTTAATTATTCAAAATCAACCATTTCCATAATCTAAAACGAACGAGTCCAATGATAATAGAAGGATAAAGTGCAGCGTTAATTATACGAACTGGGACTAATGAGTCGCTTAAATGACGCCCAAGTGTCATCTAACCGATTTTAACTTCTTCTACTCACTAAATTCAGAATTAGAATTAAAATATTATGCCATTTATTCAAAATCTACAATTAATTAAAGTAAGTACGTTCAATGATAAATGGAAGAGTAAAGTGTATTGCATCACGTGTTATGCACTCAGGCTTATATGACTTAAAATGTTTGAAATATCTACTCTTGAAAAGTAAGAAGTGATCATCTTCACAACCAAATTCATGCAAGTGAAGAAATATATTTACCAATTCTTGCCTTTTTTTTTTTTGATACATATAAGTTAGAGTGGAGTTTATAGATTATATACCAACTGAACTACCTTCCTTTAATACGAATTTTAGATAGTATTTCAATATTATAAATTTAGGAATTTAAAGTTTGAGTCACCTGACTTGAATTTTGTAGTTTATATTGTTTTATCTCGTGAAATTTCAAACAAGGTGAAAAGATAAATGAAATTATAGAATATACCTACGACGGAACACTTTAATTCTAAGAAGTTTTAATATCTCTAGTCAGTTGAAGTTTATGTATATTAAAAAGAAAAGACAAAGGCTTTGTTGTATTATTTGGAAGAGGCTCCGGAAGGCCAAGTTCTTGTACTTATCGGTCAATAACTCTTCCCCAACATTATCCATTTCTTGATAAACTACTTTCCATTCGAACTTATCCACAACTAGATAGTCTTTTTTTTTTTCTTCTTCTTCTTTTTTTTTTTTTTTTTTTTGTGATTTGAAATAAGGACCTCTTTCTTTACACAAAAAGAGTGAAAAAAACTATAGCAATAAAATGAGTCTTTGGTTTTAGATACTATCATATTATCACTTGACTTGACCATTAATCATGTGGAGGAGTTTTGTCATATAATCACTTTTCTCGTGTGTGCAGCTTATGTGCCTTAGATACATAATCACCTTGTCTAGAAGTAAATTATAAACAATTCATATTCAATCATAACAGGAAAACAATGTTGTTTTCTTTTATATATTCTTTTTCTTACACTTTCTACCATTCAATCATAACAGGAAAACAATGTCGTTAAAAATACAAGTTAGACGGTAAAATGACCGAGGGTTTAATTGAAGTTGGTCAACATTAATCGAAGATTGAGAAAATAAGATGTTAAGACGGTAGAGAATTATCTAATACCTAGATGGAGATTAATCAGACTACACATAGACAAGTATAATATTCCAAAAAAGAAGATACATGAAAGGCTAAAAAAGATGTATGCCATTCTTGTCGACCACGCTCAAAGGCAGTTTTCATTCATACTTTCCTTCCCTATCATGTTTTTACGAATGTATTTCTCCATTAGCAACAAATATTTGTATTGCAAAATCAACAAACGAGGAGAAACATCGATAAATAGGGACTACAGTGACAACTTAAAAGACACTTGTTATGTAACCTATATAAAATTTCAGAGATACAAAGAAATGATATTTTCAGATTTGTACTACTAGGATCATCACCTTGGTGTATTTTCAGTTTTGTATTCCTAGGATTATCACCTTGTGTCTTAAAAAGTTTTCACCTGCAACATTTGCCGTTTACAAACTTGAGACGCATTCCCTTTTTACCTTCGAGCTAGGGCATGTCTGGAGGTCCAATCTCTCTAATTCTTTAGCTTGGTATACTAAAGATAATGGGCGCCAACCAGGAGCTTATCAAAGCCATACATTTCAAAGGATACATAAACAAATAAACAATGAAGAAAACCCAAAATGGAGAAACTAGAATTCCTTGTGAATTGGAGAGCTTTAAATCAAGGTACCCTACTACTTTGGAAATGGCAAAGAGAGCTAGACACCATTCGACACGGATAAAGTTGGTCATATCTTTACAAATCGAACATCACTTTGGCCAAAAGCAGTTCCACAAGCAGGACATTTCCTGTGACGGATCTCTAGATTTCTTTGAATGCAAGGATTGCAAAATAGATGATAGCACTTAACGATTACCACCTGCCAAATAAAAAGCAAATCAAATCACCATCACCAAATATCATATGCATAGAAGGCTGTATATGAGGGCAATTACACATTGACACACCCCACTTGTGATTTGAGCATTGTTCTAAAAATCATTCTAGGAGCCAAGCACCACGGATGTTCATACTGCCCATTTTGGCTGGATGTCTACCAGGGGAATTAGTCCTCAATCATGTTGCTATTTTGAAGATTTAGCACTCTAATATGTTGGGTATAACTTTTAGAGTCAAATTTATAATATTTGCATCAACCATGTGGAATATCTATATCTATATAGTAATGCAAAACTAACAATCTCCATATGAAAACTGAATATTTGAGTCAATTAACAAGATACAATTTAATTAATTGACATACTGACATCAACCTTTCTGAAAAAATTTAATCCAAATTAGATTTGGATATTATACATGCAATTATATTCTAAAATTATCATTTACAAAATTAGTCTAATCTGAATCTAGAACAAAATCACAAATACACTTAATTAACAACCAATATCAAATTAAACAATTTATAATCAAATAATAATTACATGTGACACAATCAAAAAATCACCTAATTATTATGATTTATAACTTGTGATTTAAGTTGTAGAATAATTACATATAACATAATCAAGCAATGATTAAAACTAAATATAATTAACCAATTATAATTCAATTCTTTGAAATCAAATTTATCTTAATTAACATAATTTAAATCAAATCAATGATCCCGTGCATGAGTCTTTATGGCTAGTATTACAGTAGTATATAATATAAGGAGTCAAATATTTACATCTACCACATGTTTCAGACAATATTTTTAAAAAAATTTCTGTCGAGTTGGATCCACACACGCCTAATCACATGCCCACCATGCCTCTAAGGAGGCTTGAACCCTAAACCTCTTGGAGTGTGGGACTCATGAGAGAAGGGATACCAATGGGGAAATGCTTTGCTGTAATAAACAAGATGGTGGTAAAAAAATGTTATTCAGTCTGAAATTATAGGTGTTCCTCAACTTAGGGTTGACACTATGATTTTAGAACATTATTTATGAAAAGCCCAAAAAGTAACCTTCTGAAATCTGAACTTGCATGGACAGTGCCCTAATAAATTTTAAGGCACAAGAGTCAGAACATTTGGAGGAACTCACATGCTAGCCAATTTTTCAGAAAGAATTTCTTTCGTTCAACAAAATGATTGTTGATATGGAAAACAAAACATGCATGCTTATAAAGGGTTATAATCAGAGACCAAAGTAATGTCACGTACCTCTTTTGGTCTATCAAAACAAACCCCACATTTGAGAACCGCCTTACAATCCTTAATTTCATCTTGAAGCTTCTGAATGGCAGCCTCCCCACTTTCAGAACTAATCTCATCAACTTTTCTGTTCAGTTCCATGAGCTCATTATCAAGCTTCTTCCTCTCACCTCTGTATCACAAGATTTCACAAAAATTTATGCAGATAAGAAGAAAACTCCAGACAAAGGTAAGCTTCAAACATCAACAAAAGTCACATTTGTGTCCGACATTCGTTCATACTATATTTGTGAAATCCTAACATTAATTTGTGATATGTACTTGTTGAAATTTTTTTGTGAACACATTAGAGCTTAGTACAGTAATACTTTTTCAAGTGGTTTACATATTGACTTCCGTCTTAACCAAAATTAAATGAATACACATATAACTGAGATATAGGATTTTAAAGTAAAATGATAAAATGTAACTTTTTTACGCAATTGGGGATTAGGGGGAGTATTAGGAAACTTCTTGAAATGGTAAATAACCAAATATTATTAAAATATTAAGTACCGTTCAATATCAAGTTCCTTTTGAACTTCATCCATCTTTCTCTGGGCCTGCTCGTATTCCTTCTCAGACAAAGAAACTGTAGATTTGAGCCACTTCAATTCCTTCTCAGCATCTAAAAGCTCCCACTTCGCAGTTTCGAGGTTGACTGCAAGGTGTCGATCTTCTTGAGTCGATTTCAAAGCTTCCGTAATGGAAACTTTCATCTGCCAGATTAAATATCTGTTTAGAGAAAAATAAACAGCATTAAGATGTCTATTAAGTACAACAATCATTACCTGCTCTTCACCTTGAGCAATCCTCAATTTTAAAGGTTCTACCAAAGTATTCACTTCTTCAAGTTGTTTCGTTAGTGTTTGTTTCTCAGAATGTAGAAAATTCTCTGTTTGCTTTGTCTTCACACTTTCAGAAACCAGCTGCAGCACAAAAATCCATACCAAGTTTATTCCTAACCTGGCATTGCATTAGATTGATCAATCAAATCAAAATAATGTTGAAATCAAAAAAGAAAACCTTGATGTTGTACTCATCCCTGTCAGCAACTTGCTGCAGAAGATGTTGGTTTTGTGTTTGCATATCTTCATAAGCTTGACCAATAGTCTGCAGAAATTTAAGGAGAAAAGAGAGGAGGATGGATAAGAAATGCTTGCATGATCAAGGTACATGAGAAAATCTTTCAAGTGAGCAAGTTTCTGCACCTCAATTTCCGAAATATATGCCTCTGTCTCTCCGTCTTTAATTTTGATGGCCTCTCTAAGCTCCAGAACATCTCTGAAAGGTGTTCAAAAAAACTAGGCAAACAACATTAACAAAACAAAAAAAGGGGGGACAAAACAAAAACATTGTCAAAGTTCAAATGCAAATTTTGCAGCTTCACATTCAGAAACTAATCCATGTGTAAGCATTACGGAATTATCAGCACTAAAAGCAGGATAAAATAATAATACAAGTAATCTGAAATTTAAATTGTTCATCTAACCAATGTTGTAGTCAAGTATATAAAAACATTTGTTAGTGCCGTTCAAGATATATTCTCAAGGATTAATTCTGTTAAGGCCAAGCCACGGGTTGAATCTGACACTAGACATAACTTTCAATAGGAGTGAATGCTAAATTAATTCCTATGCTACAAGACGTGTTTGGCAGTTAACCAGAGAAACATGTGGGAGCTGAACACTCATTTTAGTGAAAAGAATTGGCAACTTTAAAGAGAACTCTGTTGAACTCTTCAAGAATATGTGTATGACTTGATTGTCTCAATATTACAAAGACTAATTCTTAGAATGCCAACTATTCCATTTCCTGCTTTCTGTTTCTCTTTTCCAATTATATAAAAGAAATTTTGATACTATCTTATGTCTTAAGTTTGAAAATACCAAATAATAAAGGATATAATTAGTTGTAGATGTGTTCAATTTGACAATAGAAGTTAGGACGTTAATTTTGGGATAGAATACAAGTTTCTACGTTAATAAATAAACTAGTTTGTGTGCCCGTGCGTAGCATGAGTTTTTTTTTTTAAAGATAACATTAAGAGAATTATAATCATTTATAGTTTTTATTTCTAATATTTTTATGTATGTAATTATATGTACAAGGCAATTTTTCTTAATGATTAACCCGTTCAAAGTCAACTAAATAATATTTATTCTAAACATGAAAGCAAAAACCAATTCAAAGGCAAACTACATAGTATTTGAATTTGAGTCGATCAAAATTACTTTTCGCAACAATAGGAAAAGAAAAGGATAACCAAATTAACCAAGTCAATAATTGACTTAACGGAGTTGACTCTGTCCCTGAAACATAGTTTGTCGATTAATATATTAGTAATAGATTATCTTGCATGATGCTGATCCACGGAGGAAAACCAAATACTCAGACATTATCTTAGTATAGATAAAACCAGAAACGAGACCTTTCAACAGCATCAAGTTTGGTCCTTAAATCAGCTATTTCAGATTCAGCAGCAGATAGCCTTTGTCGGCAAGCAGCCTCAGCTTCATTTGCAGCTTTTACTCTCAATTCCAAACCATGTTCTTCCAAAGCGTTTCTCAAAAGATCTGCTTGCGAGTGAGCCCTCTTTTCTGATTCTTTGATTTCCATCACATCTCTGAACCAGAAAGAAATGAAATTTTAGATAGATGTCATATTATCCATATGTGCCAACGACCACCACCAGGAGCAGCAGTACCAGCACAATAATAATGACCGAGTGGATGCCAGAAGACCCATTTGCATGAGCGTGGAACTGCAACTTGATGCAGCTAATGCAGGAACTATGGAATAACACAAGATTGAATAATCCAAGAAACCAAATACTCCCACTTTTTTATAAGTGAAAACAAACAATAAGACATTCTATATATAAATTTTATTAAGAAAACAAAGTTCACTTTTAATTATACACGAAGCTTGATTGAGCAACACCTCACACATGTATACCTGTTGTCATAAATTTGTTGTAGAAGCATGTCCAGGAAAATTTGCAGTTCTTGGTTTTCCCTCTGTGATTTCTCAATCTGCAACAATCATCATCATAACCACCACGATTATGAATTCTCTATCTACTTAAGTATAATAATGCAAAGAAAACTAAAATATACACATAAAAATACGTAACATGAGATAGGGACTGGCATGAACTACTTACAAGTTCCTTGAGGGATTTGATATTTGCCATTTGCTCAGCACACTTATCAACCATATTCTTCAGTTCACTAGTCTACCAAACCAAAATAGATAGGTGAGTGTCATAGGAGAAGTACCCCCCAAACAAAAATCAAGAAGATTAATATTCAGTTACAAGACTCAGCATATTGGGATGAGTTATTCAGATTACTATGTTCCTCTTTAATTAATTTAGGAATTCAGATTGTATTGGTGAATGATCTATATCTTTCCAGTACTCCGCAAATAATAATA
>CM025786.1:12161248-12183291 GCA_014636745.2 Centella asiatica
ACAAAAATAACCTTTCTACTCAGTAAAGCTTTCAGTGATTGGGCTTCTTCTCGTAGGGAGACAGCCTCATTGGCTGTCTCCTTCCACCTATTCAGTTGAGCTTCCATCAATCCCATTTCTTTAGACAAAGCTGATGCCATCACCTGAAACTCTGCTTTAATATCTTTTCTTCCTGGAGAAGCTACCATTCATCAGGAACAAACTAAATAAATAGCGCTGAAATAGAAAAGCAATATGGTAAGTAACTCAACCTGAATCTTGCACAGCTTCTTCCATTTTAATCTCTAACTCGTTATTTTCAGTGACATACTTCCGATATTGTTGTTCAAGTTCTTTGATCCTAGATTCAGCACTACTAGTACCATTCTTAGCAGCATTTAACGACTCTTCTTTTAAGTTCAATTCATTCTCCCTTCGCATTATGGAAGACCTCTCAGCCTGGAATTTAACTTCTTCAGACAATCGACATAACTAAAACATTTAAGAATCAAAACAAAATGTATATAACAATGCAACTTCACCTGCAGAGTATCAGTCAAGGCTCTGTACCGCTGTAATTCAGCAGACCAATGCTGGAGTTGATCATTCAGTGAAGTGGACAGGCGAGATGAATGTATATAGTTGTCATCCTTCATTTCACTCTATAAAGACATTATGACAAGTCAAATAAGAGCTTAAGAAGGAAAAAACAAAGTTCACTAATTTCCCTACCAAGTACAATTATCATATACAGATTACAAAGAAAACAAATCCGTATATACAACCTGAAGATCTTGCAGCTGTTTTGCCAAGATTAGGTTTTCCTCCTGCATCTCTTGTAGCTCGACAAGACGATCAGCTGCTAGTATCTAAATAAATTCTCGAGATAAATATATAATATTGGAGAGAGAGAGAGAGAGAGGCACACACCCACGTATAATGTATATAAGCACATAGATTAATAGGTAGATGTGTGTGTGTGTGTGTGAGAGAGAGAGAGCTACCTTTGTTTCCTCAATAGAATCTTTTAACTCCCTCAAACCCTTAATCTTGTCTGCATGATTTTCAGGGGACAAACTTCCATTCACTGTCCCTGAGACCGGAGTTTGCACACCAGATTCAACATCCTTCTGCATTTTAAGGTTGACTAGTTTCCTTCTACTTTCTTCAAGTTCACTCAGGCTTTCTTCAAGCTCACCTGTTAGGCATAATATAATTACATGTGCGTGCACACACATGCTCTAAGCACATCTTATATAAACTTCATAGTTTTTTTTTTTTTTTTGAGTACCAATATAAGATATAAGTATCTTGCTGGAGGTATTAATAGGTTATTAACCAAGTAAAATATTTATTAGCTTGACAATCATATAAAAGATGACCTGAAAGAAAGAATTAGAAACCTGCAAGATGTTTTATCTCTGATTGATCTGCCGAATGACTATGTATATATGTCTGGATCTCGTTTGTGTATTCTTGATGCTTCGACTGTAGGATATCAATCACTTCATGCAGATGATTAGCCTCCTCTTTCATCAAATTGTCAATCTTACACAATTGGATAGTAACATCTGATGACTCCAGATTGGAAGGAAAAAAATTGTCAAAACTAAGTTTAAGAGAGCAGTAATTTTGACAGTGTGCTAAAAATCAGCCTACGGCAGATATGGGCACCACCTCTATTCACCCTAACCACAACAACTTTTCTTCCAAAAGTCAAGGCTGCAGTCTAGGTAGATGCAGGGCCATACTAGCAAGTACCAACGATAAGAAACCACCACCAAAAAGAAAATGTCAAACGATATTTTTGGAGCACGTGCCATTGATTTCAACTTTCTAACATTATATGGTGAAGTAGATAAGGTGCCTTGCACCTAGGCTGCTTAGACCGCCTACATTCTAGCTGTTCAAGTACTTATCCATGTGAACTATACAGAAAGCAAGCTGGGCTTGAACATTGTTGAGGCCTCTCTCAAACGGCACAAGCTTTTAGAAGAGATGATTATTTAACATGGTATCACTCCTTGTCCAAGGTCTTGGGTTCAATTTTTCCCACTGCATACTGCCCTTTATAATTGTTCGTTGCTCTTTATATCGATAATTATTGTGTATGTACACTGTGTTTCAATTCTCCACGTATGTATGTGAGGTTGAGCTTGTTTGTTTGGGTGGATTTACACTGTTGCCCCTTTCCCTAACAGCTCAAACTTGTACGTGAGATGTTTATTCAACAACGCATATAATCTAGGAAGCAAGTATTCTTCTGCTACCTATCGAACTGCCACAGGGATTCTTGGGGATTTGCAATTCTTTGGGATTCTTTGCGAATCTCCGTTGATAGCATAATAGCAATTTATTTATCTTTTACCAGCGTAAATAACTTCCTTAATGTGTTCGCTCTAATAGTGATATACTCCTTCTGTTCCACAAAATGAGCAACGTTTGAACTTTTGACGACTTTTAATTTTGCATATTTGACTAAAAATTACATGTAGAAATAATTAATTTTTCTCATTAAATTTGTTATGAATGCCCAATTAAAGAACATTTAAGAAGATTGCAATGACAAATTTTGAAAAATATGACATTATAATGAAAAAATTTTGCAAATGTTTGCTCTTTTTTTTGGAACAAATTTTATTCTCAAATGTTGTTATTTTTTTGGAACGGAGGGAGTACTAGATTAATTATGTACATGCAAGTAATATATGTACATATGTTTGACTGATTGTGCACATATAAGTATTACTTTCAATTAATTATATATATTTTCTGAATCCCCAAATCACGATATTTTGAAATATTCCGAATCACTGAATCCCATACGGTGAACCCCAATCACCAAACCCGAATCCATATCCATGCTTCTTAGGATATAATGGACTACATTAAAAGCAACAACAACATGCACGCATGCTCACACACAACATTTCAAATTTATTTTGAGCATTGTAGAGATTCAGGATCTTTCATTAAAAAATTAACATGCCAAGCCAAATCTAAAGATGGTATACTAGTGCTTAGGCAGTTCCAAATGGTATACAGGTGCTTAAGCGAAGTAAAAAATATTAAAATCCAATTATCATTTACAGAATTCTAGAATATTGATATCCGAAAGTAACAAAAGATATTTTACTGAATGAAGCAGGTAAGAAAATAAATATTGTTCAGAAAAAGTGATTGTTTGCAAGGGGCAGGTATTCCCTGACCTTCTGCAGATGGGTTCCCCTGCAAGGCCTGACTTATGCTTTCCGTTTTGGCTCTCTGTTCTTCGATGGTATCTTCCAATACCTTCATCAATTCCAGAGTTGCAGAATGACGTGAAGAAATTCTTTCTTTAATGCATGGGGACCCATCACATCCGGTGTTTTCAGTAGAAAGTAGCTCTAAAAGTCTAAAGAGAAATATCTCCTCTGCAGGACAAGATGGAACCACACCTAGATGGAAGAAAAATACAATTCTAACTCACACATATATGCAACCAAGAAAGCACATCTCATACAAAACAAAAGGAACTCTGAAAACCTCTAACACAATCTGCACGATCGAGAAATTTTAAAGTACTTTTCCCTGCCCCAGCATGTATTCCAAGCAGGATCAAATCATCAACCAACTAAATTGAAAAGTGTCGAGGGAGAAAGTTAGAAAAGATAATACATAAGCCAACCATTTGGAAAGAGATATGCAAGTAATGCAACAACCTGATTCCACAATTGGTTTACTGTAATCAAGATATTGTCATATGAAGCCTGATTGTCCTTTAATTCTTTTATTTTGGCTTCAAGATCATGCAATTCATGCTTCTGTACATCTAATTGCTGAACAAGTTTTTGATTCTGATATTGGAGAACTGCAGAATCAACCTGCAATAATAAGCTATAATTTGTGAGTTATCTTTTCATTTTTAAGAAGAAACATACGGAAATGAAGAACATGGACACAGTCAAGACATATTGCTCTTGAAGCTGGAGATCAAGAACCAGCACCGTCAGTACAAGATATCTATATCTTATATATATATATATATATATATATATATATATATATATATATATATTATAACTATGACAATAAAGTAATAGAAATATAAGGTAGTTTAATGCGAAATTAGAAGAACACAAAGAATACAGACCAGTCCAGCACTCTATAAAATGTGGGAAAAGGAACACACTCAAACATCAACGTGAGCCCCATTCAATTAACTAAATACCACCTCGGACAAATCTCTTAATATAATGAATGCACCATTACGAGTGGTTTTCACATGCTAAACCTACTCTATTCAAGTGCGAACCTAAACACTGAACATACTTCACAAAGCTGACCGGCTTCCAGAATACCTGAGGAATTACTTTAGTCCAGCAATGCTTGAAATAGATTTGAATAGGGAGACTTCATACAGATATATGAAATGTTGTCATCTCCTTCTCCATGACCACCCACTTTTAAGACTCCAAAAAATGTTTACATCATCTTATTAACAAAACTATGTGGGTTGTTAATATAGTTAACCTCTTTTACAAAAGTAACTTTCTGAAATTCCAGTCCATAGCTTACCAATAACAGGATTTCCTAAATGGGATATTATACATTTGTACGAAGGACAACATAATCAACATTGTATGAAGCTTGAAGCTTGTCAGCTTTTTAGCTTTTAACTTTTGCTTGCATCCAAATTACTTGGCATCTGATGACCCCGACTTATGTGCATTCAAGTTCAGCCAAGTCCAACAAGAAGTGCTAAAATGAATGGAGGGTGGAATTGGAGAGCTTTTACGTGGTTCTGGGTGGTGTAATCGGGGATACATACAAAGTCTTGATGTTGTAAAAGACAGCAGGCAGAGAGACCATGGAAATCTAAACCTAGCTTTTATTAAGATAACTTTAAGCTTTAGGAATCTAGCAGCATTTGTTCTTTGTACTTCATCAATTGTTTTCTCATCTTCATCTAAAGCCAGTTCAGGGGCTCTCAATTTTGGAAACACACGTTACATGAATAACCGTGTCCTGCACTGGCTACGGCAAAGGCGACAGCAAGAGTTCACAAGACTATTTCACTTCATCAAGATATTTTAAGGAGGGCCACCACCAATGCCAGTTAGGTGCCCAACATGACATTTAGAGCACTGTGGAGAACCCTAAAAATAGTGCGATAAAAATGAAAGTGAACATATTAAGGTAATTAGGATATAATTTTCTAATCTTTCCATCCATCTACTCTACTCTCTACATATGAAGAAAAAGGCTTTTCTCCTTTATTATTTATCCAGAAAAAGTACGACCCAAAATTAGTGTATGTTAGGACTTAGGAGCATAAAATCTTCAAGGGAAGGTCTTACAATATGCAATAGTCAAATTTAGGTATTTAATATTTGTTAGCAGAGAAAGGGATATTATATTACTTGCCTTACTGCGGCGTGATTAAGTTGTTTTGGCAGTAGGTTTTGGCACATGGTTGTAGGATGACTAAGGAGGGCGTTATATATACTGCACTTGTTTCTCATGCCTATTATGAGGATTTTAATATTGTAGATAGGATATAAGATCTCTCACCTCCATACTTCCAGTCCAAGTTAATTGAACTCAACAGAGGTTTCTACCTAACTCCTTTCTCGGTAGTTCGGCCTGTCTGGTTAAGCTTCTGAGACTAACTCGTTTCAAAAATTTTTGAACATTTCATCTTGAAACCACTCTCTTCAAATATTGGTGCAGGATTATTTAAATACAGAAAATTCTAACAATAAGAAGTGGGGAGAATGGAGAAGATAGAAAAATTTATGGCAGGCATGAACTATATGATTAAGAACCAACCATCTGAGCAAAAATCAAATTTTGTCAACACCTTAAGGGCTTGACAATTAGGAGAACAGATGGGAGCCTGAGCCGAAAATTTTAAATAAATATCCATTAAGGAGGAATAAGAGTAGAAATGAAGAAAGCGGTGGCTATTAAAGGAGCTAAGGAGACTAGCCCAGTCCCTCCCAGCCTAGTCCTGTCAATCATCAGAAGCTTCAAATGAAGCCTCTAATTTCCCCAAGTAAAGCCTACTCCCTCGCATGATTGTACCTATTTTTGTGAACCCTAAACCAATTACTGCTAAGCAGAGAGAATAAAGGATGGCCAGGAATGTGCTTCTATTGTAATGAGAATAAACCTACGTTACAATTGCAAAAGACCTGGACTATTCAATCATTTGTGATGGTGGGGTATGATTAAAGTGTGGAGGCTTATACAGAACCACTTTTTTTATGGAATGGTAGGGTTCAAACCAGAGATGGAACAAGGGGTAGAAGACAAGATAGGCAATCATCCAGTTGAAATACAAGATGCAAGAACTCAACCTAATAGCCAATATTCTTTTCATTTCTGTAAAGGGTCACAAATCATTGATTGGGTCAGCTTACTACTTGAATTTACTTCCAAAAGGAGAGCAGAAAAATTGGGAATGAGTGGAGAAGGAAGTAACTGCAAATAATATTAGTGATTTTAGTGTTCATGGCATGGTAAGTTATTGCAAGAGTGCTAACCTGAAATGGTTCTGTCAGAGACAGAAGTACACCAAATAAATATGGTTCATTCCACTGAATGAATGGGAAGCTTTTCTTTGAGTTTGATGGTTAACAAAAAGTGGGTCCAGTATCATGAGATTAGCAACTTATTACAGAAATCAGCCACTACATCGTCAATTGGCAATATCTCAGCTGGTGAACATCTATGAAGAACAGAAGAAAGACTAGGGCTCATGGTTTAAACATTTGTCAACATGCAAAAATTAACCAAGTTGACTTGGTATTGGCAAGGTTCAACTACGACGTACTAACACGATTAAAAACTGAAGTGTTATGAGACAACTCATTACTTGGGTAATCCACAGTCTCACACGTTCGGAATCAATATCATGCTAACTTTGCAATAACTCGAGCAAGTCATTCAGTAACTCGAGAATATCAAATCAAAAAAAAAAGTCGTAACTCATTTTGTAATCAGACTTCGATAGAAGGGTGTACGTTAGGAGTGTTGGGTGTAATATACAAAGCCTATAAAAAAGAGTTGCAAACTTGCAACTCATTTTATAACCAGACTTTGATGATAATGAATTGACTCTTGTTGAGTTAGGAGTGTTGGATGTAGGATACTCTAGTTTCTCTCTAGTTTCTCTCCTTAAACCTGTTCTCTCATTGTTTCTCTCTAATTCTCTGTCTAGAAACCTAGGTTTCTATTCGATCTCTCTCTCTTCTTTGTTCTTTGTGATTGCAGGTTCTGGAATATGGATCAGGCCAATCTCTTGCCCTGACATATTATGTTGCTAGTAAGGTAGTAAACGAACCGAGTCAACCAAACTCCAACCAGACCTAGTCGAGTTTGTCTATTAATCGAGTCAAGTTGAGCCTAAATGCCAAACAGAATTTGCTGAACAGAAAAATATTTTAGTGCATCCTCATCAAGTAGTCAAATCATGCGGAGAATGACTCAAACCCTATAAATAAGTCAAGCTTACTCTAGCTTTTTGAGCTCGAGTTGACCCGAGTAGGGTCTAAATTCTTTAATGAAAAAAAAAATCTGCTTGTGTGCGACTCCTTTATTTTCATGAGTCGAGTCGGACAAGTTTTAAACAAGCCAAGCCAAACGGTCGTACACGTCACTTCATTTAAAACTCTATCTCCAACCAACTCTAGCATATCTTACAGCTATTCCTTGAGCCTCCACCCAAGTAACTAACAGCTAGCAAGTTTACTACCAACTTGTATTACCTTAAGAAACATCAGAAACATTGAAAAACATTCACTGTAGGAATTAATTGATAGCCTTGTCTTAACATAGTATCAGAGAAAGAGGAAATGGAGAGCAAATCAGGTTCCACTTCTAGTTATAAAGAATTAGACAAAGATCTAAGATTGTAAATAATACACTAACCTCTTTATACTCGATTGATTAATTGTTTGAAAACAGAAGATCATCCAGATGATGCTAAAATTGGAAATGCTAAAGAATGTAGAACAAGAAATGTGTAATCTAGTCTGTTCAACGGCGATTTCTCTCCGCGGGAGTGGCTGCTCGCCCTCATTCTAGGGTTTGGTATTTATTCAAATTGGCTAGCTATCACAATTCATGCCAATCAACAGATTTTTTTCCAAATCAGCCCACCACACAGATTTTTTTCCCAATTATTCATCAGGCCCATGACATAGATTTTTCACAAATCTACCATCGGGCCCATCAGATACCTCCCACCGACTGATTTATATATTTTTGATAAATGCAATTGTGATATAATTAATCTGTCAATTTTACATAATATCACTTATAATAGTATCATCACAAACAGTGCTGGTTTTGCTCTTAATACAATGAGCATTTTTTAGGCGATATACTGATTAATCTTTTCAGAGATTTATCTATATTCATGCTGATATTAATTTAATTGATACTGAAGATATAATCTGAAGCTAGTTTAATAAATGTAGGTATTATCTACCAATTATCTGACAAAAAAAATAACCAATCAAACCTTGTCAATTAATCGAAATAATTATTTTTATATCATATTATATCATTTAGCTGTCAAGAATTTTTTCAATCCATATTACTCCCTACATCCCATTTTACTGGACAAAGTTTTTTCCTTTTTTTTTAAGCACAAGATTCATAAATGCTATTTTTGCAATAATTGTGTAATTTGGAAAATGTATTTTTGTAGTTTCATTTAGTTTATTATATATAAAAGTCTGACACTCGATGTAAGGTTTATCTAGTAAGTTGACAATATTGCAAAGCTTGTAGATTGTTAATTTGTCAAGATTTTGGGATATCCAAAATAGAAATATTGTAAACTAATGTGGGACGGAGAGATTATTATATGATCTGATGACGATATAATTAAGGGGATTTACTCACAACCTACAAATGGTATGTAATAAAGGTATTAAAATTGATAAGAGCACAAAACTCAAATGGAAGTTAATATTACCGCTACAAGTTCTTTCATACTTTTATCAATCTCATAAAATATGTCATTGAATACGCGTTAAGAGCTATGTATCATTCTTATATAACTCTATTGATTGCTAAGATGCAGGGATTCACCTACCAACCTTCGAACTGCCAAAGGGGTTCTTTGGGGAATCAAAATTCGTCAGGATTCTTTGTGATTCTCCATGTGATTTGGTCAACAGTGAATTTCACAAACTGTTGACTGGAATTGGGTAGGGGATGCTGATTCACCTCCTTGAACTCGCTAACTACTTCGGGTTTGAGATTCTTCAAGGGTAGAATTTGTAATTTTGTCAAAAAAAATAAGAAGAAATGGGTATATCTCGACACTAGTTTAGCATATAAGCAGCCCTAATCTAGTCATATGGCGTTGCAATCTAGAGGTGATTCCACCAGAAAGAGCACAGTTGCATCTTCCACCAGCAGCAGCATCGACCTCCGGTTAGCTGCTACTGAATTTCTACTTCATCTTCACACATTGCCCACTAACCCAATTGTGCATCAAAAAAATTGGCCTCCTAAGATGTGCTCCGGCTACGATGATATTGAGCTATGCTCAAAGGTGACTCAACTGATTACAGTGTCATTGTTAGCTCATAGTTAGCCTATGAACTTGAATTCAACGGTTATTAAAATGCAGAGGTTAATTGGCAACTAGATTCAAGGAAACCTAACGAGGCAAACATTAAGCACGCAATAAAGTACTAGGGTCATTATAAGGGTTGAGCTAGAATTAGAAGGGTAAAACTACTTTCTTGGTGCATGGGTACGTAGACATGTACTCTGGTAAGCTACAGAACAAGAAACAGTTTGACCAAAACAGTTTGACGGTGCTGCTTCAACCCATCCCTTTTACCATTATACGGGAAAAAACATCTCCATAATTTTGTAATTAGGGCTACCTGGGTGGAGGGAATTTGAAGTGATTTTGGTGGTGTATGATAGATTAAGCAGATATTCACACTTTATTCCCTTATCTGATTCATCTACCACTAAATCTTTTGCCACACTTTTCATTGAACACATTTCGAATCCATGGGACTTCCGTTTTCCAAATTACATTCTCAAACTGAAACGGATATGCTTAAATTGCAATGTTTGTTAAATTAGTACAAACAATAAACATCAATAAGCACTATGAAAAATTACAAAGGTAAATCTACAAAATCTCTAAGCCCAAAGACACCCACCCCGTTATTTTCTGTCATTTAGATATAAAGCAATTATACATAACAAACTTTACATTAACACAGCATCCAGCAAAACCCTAATTTTGAAATAACATGGATTATATCAAAGACATCATGAAATTCAAAACAAAAAAAGTTATTTGAAGGAATAACATATGAGAAGATTAATTATGATTCATAGGAAACATACAGATTTGTTGTTGCCATCGGGTGAATTGGTGGAGGAGTGACGAGCCATAGTAAAGGAAAAAGAACCCAAATAAGGTCGCTTCTTTTCAGGTTCATCTGAGTTGGCCTTGTCCATTACTAGAACCCCACCATCACAAATCCTCGGACCGAAACAATGTTGATCTTTGTGAGTATGTCTGTGGAAGAAGTCGAGATTGAAGGAGGACTAAGATTCGCTTTGAATTGCCTAATTAATATCAGAGCAGAACAGAGCAAGCAGAGGAGAGAGAGAGTGAGGGTTTTCTCTTTCAAACTCCTCAGCTCGGTTCTGCGTTTTACGCGGAGTACTAGAGAGTGTTTGGCTTCTCAATGTTCTGTTGGTTGCCTCCATATATGCAATTGCCATAGCTGCTGCTAATACTTAAAAATACTGTTTATTTTCTCTCGATTTTTTTGCACCGGATTAATAATTATATATTGGAATAATAATCGGATCATATATATAATATAAAATTGAACCATAATAATATACCTCATACAATACCATATTGAATTTCGTTCAAGAAAAAATGTAAAAATATAGTTTAAAATAAATTTTTAGTTGGATTATGCATTGGTGGTGTTAAAGTTAAGACAGTTTTATAGAATAATAACAAATAACTAGTCATCCTTATGCATTGCTTATTTTGTTTTTTATTTTAGGTAATATTAAAAATTTTATATATTTGTACCTTTTTTGTCGATGTATCTTATGTGTATTCTATATATAAATTTATTTTGCAATTTATTTAAGATAAAGTATATTGTTCTAATACCTTCTTGTAATTATTTTAATATATGTAAATATATTTATCCATGTCTTATATATATACAATCTCTTTTTTTCCTCTGTATTTTTTGTTTTTAATTGTAATTTTTTCAAATATTTGTAAAAACTTAACATGTTTTGTTTTGATTCTATCACTTCTTTTTATATTTCAATTTTAAGTTGAAGTAAAACCGTTTAACATTCAAATAAAAAAATAGTATTTAGATTTATAAAACTATTTTAATAACATGAGGAAACAAATATAATTGATCGAGTCAACAAACTAATTTAGTATAATTGACTCTATTTATGAAATTGCAATTGTTGATTCATATGTACTACTACATTTGTTTCTTAGTAAGTGAGATTTTATTTTATAACAAATAAGTTTAGGTAATTTTTTATATATTAATATATTATTTAATTTTTTAAAAATTATAATAAAAAATATTTTAAATAATAATTAATAAGTAAATCTAGTAGCTAAACAGCCACCGTGCAGGACCTTTTGCACTTGAACAAATCTATATCTATACTATATTAAGTATATTAATTTGAAAATGAGAATTTCAAAAGTCATTTCGTATGTTCGTACGTTCTTCTTCTTGATTTTATTTATTTGCCTTTAATATTATAAATATCACTTAAAATTTAAAAACTAATATATATTTAAACATACTATAATTTATATTCAAAATACCTTAACAAATTATATAACTTTCATTTTTAAACTTTAGTACAATAACTATTTGAATACTCATCATCTCAAATGGTCAACAAAAAGAATTTTTTTAATTTCTCCCAAGAATTATTATTCCTCAGCATTTTCTATTTTATTATGAAAAACAATACTTATTACTATTTACTTATTCTAAAAAAATTATAGTACTAAAATTAGTATTAACTACATATCCGAAATTTTCATATCATTATATATTTATAAGACTCTAAAAGTAAATTGTCCAAATTAATTAATTCAAAGTTAAATTAAAACAATTACTTCTTAATTTCACAAAATAATAACATTGACTTGATATATTATTTTAATACATTCAGTCATTGAAAGAAATATAATATTAATTTTTAAGAAACATTTTAATCACTATATATTACTTGAAATTGGAATTCTATAAAATAATAAATTTTTGCTTTTATATAAAATTAGGAATTTAAACAAATAGAGACAACTACAATGAGTTAATATGTTATAAATGAATAAAATAATTTTTCGTTAAAAAATAAATATTATTAAATTCACATTATATAAATATGTTTACAATATAAGAGAAATTGACCCTCATTGCGCACAAGCTTCCGCACTAGTTAAGTATATTATTATCGGAAGCAGGATTCTAAGAGTCATATGGTATGTCGTTCGTACATCTTCCTTTACTTCACATACACGTTCTTTTTTGACTTTTTCTATTTGTCTTACAAATTAAAAATATCATCTAAAATTTAAAAACAAACAAACTTTATAAACTAATTAGAACATAAATTCAAAATATCTCAACAAATTTTACTCCTTTATCACATTCAGTTTTAAATTATCAACAAAAAAAGGTTATTTTAATTTCACCATATAATTACTATTTCATCAGTATTTTTCAATTTGTTATGAAAAATAATATCTCTTATTATTTACATTTTAATAAAATTAGTATTAATTATACATCCAAAGTGTTTTATATAATTATATATTTATAAGACTCCAGAAATAAATCTTTTAAATTAATTGATCCAAATTTACATCAAATAATTCAATTCTTATTCACACAATATAATATTAGTTTAGTATATTATTTTAATACATTCAATCATATGTAACGATGTAGAACACATGTATTAATGTAAAATAGATAAAAAGAAAAATAATATGAACCTTTAAAAAATCTTATGTTCAATATAAATTTCTTATGAATTAGAATTCTAAATATAATAAATTTATCTTTTTTCATTAAATTATTTATTCATTTATGATATATTGTAGTCATCGTTGTCACATAATCCTCATTGTTTCCTCCTCCTCACTTACCTCCCTTTTCTTCTTCATCGCTTTCTTCTTCTTTTTCTTATTTGAAAATGACATACATATTATCTATAGGTCTAAAAATAAATGCATACCATCTATAATGATATATCTACTGTCTATAAGTTTAAAAATAAAATACATACTGTTTTGAATAATATACCTACTATTTATAGGTTCAAAAATAAAATGTATATTGATTGAAATAACATACCTATTGTTTACAAGTTTTAAATGAAATAATGACTTTAAAATAAAATATATGTTGTCAATAAATGAATACCTACTTTTTGTTATTCATAATTAAATAATAGGTATTTTGAATAGGTACTTTGGATAAGGTGAAAGTGAGTGGTGACTTTTTAATGAATATTATGTAATAATATACTTACTTTTTATAGTTATAAATATACCATATGTATTTAAGGATAAGGTTATGATAGATCTAAAAATAATTTATGTAAAAAATGCTTACTATTTATAATTCATAAATAAATAGTGTGGGGGTGATTTTTTTTAAATTAAATATTATAAAAAAATATTTACTTTTTGTAATTATGAATATACAATAAGTATTAAGGGATAGAGTGGAGTGGAGTGAGATGATATTTTTTTATAATAAATTATATAAAAAATTACATATCTTTTATAGTTCATAAATATATGAGGACTAGATAAAGGTGAGATGAGACGATAATTTTTTAATAAATAGTATGTTACAAAACATTTACTATTTGTATTTGTGAATATAAATATTCATAGGTATTTCAGAGTGGGGTGATTGGAGTGAGTTGATATGTGGTGATGATTTAAGAAAATAAGAAGTAAAAAAAAAATATTATTTGTAATTTATAAATAAATAATAGGTATTTAAGGGTGGGGTGAGTTGGAGCGGTAGGGTAAGACAAATGGTGGGAGTAAAGTAGACGATAAGTATATATGGATAATAGATATAGAGAGAGAATTAATTATTCAGTCATCAAACTATTTACGTTTTAATGTTTGGGTCATCCAACTAAAAACCTTTCAACCTCGGTCACTCAACTTATTTTGTTTAAATTGTTTAGTCCTTCCGTTAGTACCCTTCGTTATCTATTGACATGTCTGTTAAGAGTTTGTGATATAGCTTGAAGTTTTAATTAAGTGTTGACTCAAGAATTACGTGGACTCCGTTACTGAAATACGAACATGTGAATGGCACGTGACCGGTGAGGAAAAGGAAACAAAACAATCAACTCATCCCTTTCACCCATATCATTTTTTACCCGAAAAGAAGGATTTCACTCATACCCCACAAAACCATTGCTGCTGTGAATCTCAAAAGAAGACAAAAAAGTGGATTTTGTCAAGCACGATAGCTCCATTTCCTTCTTTACAATCTCAGTAAGCAAAGCTTTCACTTTTTATTCAAGAAGTGAATTCTTTCCTTCTAATTCGTTCAATTTAGCCTTAACAACTTCCAGCTCAGTTTTAATTCCAATAACTACTTCTTTTCCTTCAACTTCAACTTCAACAATTGGGATGAAAATTACATTATAAAAAAAAAAACAACAAGAAATCAGCATTGATACTAACAAACAAACATACCATATAAAAAGGACAACCAATGAATCGTCTTCCATAGCTATTTTCTCTGAGTGAAGTTCACATTGGAGTATTCATACCACAGTGACAACGATGAAGAAGATGAGGTCTACCCGCCATTGCTACGGACTATTCTGTGCTTGAAGATGCCATACCTTTGTTAATTTTGGTTGGATGCTTCAATATATCTGCGATTGCTAAAATTTATTATAAGTCAAAGAATCTCCAAATTGCTTAAAAACCGTCAAACGAAGAAGAAGATGATGAGTGTATAGCCAATGTCAACGGCTATTTCATCTCACGTGCAATTCACATGTTTGTATTTTAGTAATCGAGTTCGCGTAATTCTTGAGTCCGCACTTAATTAAAACTTCAAGCCATGTCATAAAATCTTAACGGACATGTCAGCTGATAACGCGGTTACTAACGGAAGGATTAAACAATTTAATAAAATAAGTTGAGCGATCGAGTTTGGAAATTTTTTAGTTGGGAGACTAAACCATTAAAACATAAATAGTTTGATAAATAAATAATTAATTTTTCATCTCTCAATATATATATATATATATATATATATATATATATATATATATAAACAGCATGTATATTGAGACACGACGGTTTTATATAGGAACTGTACAGTAGGTATATATATCTAAAAGTTTTTTTCACTTCATACCGGTATTTCTAATGAAGTTATTTGTTTTTGTAGTATGTTTCACTACAATCTGTTAAATTCTTAGATGTATTTGAATTGAGACAATATAATAAAAAAAAAAATTTAATTATTGTCTAATTATTTTTAGAGATCGTAAAATTTTGTAGTACATACGACAGATAATAGTGAAATAAATCATTTCTCTCGTATATAATTTTATTTCATGTGTAAAAAAAAATATGATCAATTTTTATTTTTTTATTGTGATTCTCATTCTCATTTATCTGTGTACCTCGTTCCAATTAACTTTTGCTAAATTCCTTATAATTTTTTTTATCATTTCTTCTCCTTATTTCATTCGCTCGATATAATTAATTGGCGACGAAAAGCCGTGCGGCGGCAAACGATGAAGTGGCGGCCACCACCACTACTAACAGATTCGTTGTTTTTTCCCTTCTCAATTTTCATTATCTCAGGTATCAAGTGACTACTCAACTTCACTAAATTTATCTTTGGCGTTAATTATTTGTGGCTAAGTTCTTTTGGGAATGTAAAATGTTATTGGGAACACCGAACACAGCTAAATTACAGGTGACTATGAACAGATCAACACCGTCCTATATATCTCTTCTTGCTTACCCTTTAATATGCAGACTATGTGTTTGATAGAATGCCTTGAGAACTTTGTAACACATTTCTTTTTACAATAATTTCTTCAACTCATCCATTTCGGTTGAATTTGAGTTAATATAATATAATATAATATAATGAATGATTTGTTTGTGAAACTTCATGTCTAGGATTAAGAGAGTAGACTATTATACTATAATACTTTATGCAAACTTGATGTTTGCAAAAGAACATCTAGATGAGTTTGCGTAAAATTTCAAACTTTGGCTTGTCGGTCTATTTATAGCTTTCCAATATTATGACATTTGGTGTTAATAATGTAGATATAGATAAATTGGTTAGGATCTTGAAATTCTTTTATGTTCGGTTTTATGAAAGCTATCAGCAAAAGAAGGGCAAAAATAGCAATCTGGCCAACGAAGTGATAGACTTTTACGCATTGAGTCACTGGATTTTTAAACTATGCAACTAAATCATTGAACTTTTCAAAAATTTGCAATTGCACCATTCTGTTAACTTTTAACCGAATCTGTTAACATGATGACATGGCACTGGCTAGTAAAAAATAATGAAAAAATTTAAAAACACTTGACAGCTAAGTTGGGAAAAATGTGGATACAATTAATAATTAATAAATGTCGCTAATTATAAAATCAAATGAAATAAACTACATATTAACATTTTATTAATAATTAATAAATGTCACTAATTAATAAAAGCGTAAGCAATCCTAGATCTGAATCATTGTCATCACCATATCCTATATGAGACACTTTTACCGATCCTAAATCATATTGCCGTTGAGCACAAAGAAAAATATAAACCGAGAGCCTAATTTTTTTTCCTGATATAATTTGTGTCTTTCTTTTTGTGTGGTTAATCAAGAGTAAATTTGTCATATTTCTTTTTTGGATTTCAAGAAGTGCACGTAGAAAATATCATATAACGTGAAAGACATTTAAAATAAAAAACTATTACTGACCAAAAAAAATCAAAAAATAAAGGTGTACTGGGTAGATCATCAGAATTGCTTGGACACACACAACTCTATATACTCAATAACTGCAATGCATGTGCTTACAGATGATCAAAATGAAGAAAAGGGTGCGTTGATACTTAATCAAAATCATTTTTAAAGTTGTATATTAACTGTTTTTGCATTCTGATTTTTATAATTTTCCATAATTATATCATATGCATGAATATATTTTACTGCAGTGCCAAGATAAGCATTTATAAGAATGAATCACATATGAGTTGAAGAATGTGGATAAAATAGTTTACATAACTTGCTATGACGGCAAGTCATTGCAGAGGCATTTTCTAAGAGGTGTCCAACTACTGCCTACATTTTGTCAGCTATTTTATCCTCCTATTTAAACTTTGAAGGTGCCTTTATTGTCTTCTTTTCTCAGTTCCTTTTGCTTTCCACTTGCTATCAATTCTATAACTACTGTTATTTCCATTCGGGCCATTATAATTTTGTCATAATTCATTACCTTTTGAAATAATTATCAGTGAGTTATCTTCTATATTCATTTTCCATGTTACGAAGACAACTTGGATATAAAGTGATGCAGTCTTTACTGAATTTCTCTAAAATGTAATTGTATGAAGTATGTGCTATTTGTCTGCCAAAATCAGTTCTTTCTAGATGTTCTCTGGATTTGATTTCGCTTTTCCATTGAATTTTACAATATAGAGTCATTTAGCCAGCGCACTACTGAGGCTTCTATGTTGAAGTCCGTTTGAGGAATACATTTTCTTTGAATCAAGTTGGTGTTTCCCTAGCCATAATCGTTCTTCTTTTGCACAATTTTAACTTCAATTTTTGAGGCATCTCAAATATAGTAGCAGTAATGGTGTTTGGAGTGAGTCTTGATGATTGGTATGAGCTATGGTGCATGGATTGTGATGGGTAAATTTTGCTATGTGAATTATCTTTTCCCTTCAGTTTCATTTATTCAATCAGTTACAATTCAAAAAATCCTTTCATTATTGTGGAAACAAATTACATTCCTTCCTAAGCTCTTCTCTTCATCTCTTGCAGTATCTTTTGTTTTTATCGGCGAAATCCCCTTACAACTAATCCAACTTCACCATACTCAAATCTCACACGTGAAGTTTGATCTCTTAACCACTAGGTCACTAAGGAGGGCTCCTAAGCACTTGACATAGCCCCAGAGAATCCACAATACATATGTTAGGTTTGGAAATTTCATTTCTTTCAAAAGCTTAGCTCCTACTTTGGTATATAATTATGACAGCCTTACCTTCGTTAGTATAAAAAAAATGGATTTTTAATATAACACTGCATTAACAAGAGTTCCAATTTTAGTTTCCGGGTAAAAGTTAAAATAGTCAAAAGTTACTTGCATCTGTAAATACATAGCATATTGTTTTATCCGGTGGTCCATGGACTTCTATTAATTCTAATCAAGCTGAAATTAAATATTGTTCTAATGTTTATTTTCTTCATTCTCTCTCTCTGCCTCCCTCCCTCCCCACACAGAATCATAGGGTGATCACATTGCTTTATCAAAATTTGTTCTATTGTTCTGTCTCCTAACTGCAGGCATCTTCCACTGGCTGCAACTTGTTTTCTTTTCATTTCACAATAAATCCTTATTGAATTCCCAACACTCATGAACTGCTATACTATCTAGATTCCCAACACTCATGAATCACCTTTCACTTTTAAGCCCTCAGATCTCCATTCTTTCTTCTTTCCTCAACCCCACCGAATCATTAGAATTAATCCACCAGCAATAACCTCATGAAAACAGCAATGAACATAAGCTATTTCTATTTGTTGGAGTAACCTGTTAATTTGTCTTGTTAATTCTTCTCTTCGCGATCTATCATTTTAGTTCTACAACAAAGAAGCTAACTTTAATCCTAAAGAAACAAGTGAGATAGAAAGGATTTGACAAAGTTTCGAGGTGGTGATGATCTCACAATATTTAATATACATGTGATCTAGGTCTCATCCCATGTTTACTATTAGGTTTGTGTTTATTCTAGAAGTGGAGAAGATATAGTTGTTGGAAATAAAAATGCTTAATATCCTTTCTGTGTTCAAAATTATATTCTACCTAAAGAAGAAGCGTCCCTTGCACACAAACATATGTAGACACATGCTCGTGCAAATACGCACACACTCATTTTCGTATTATCACGTATTTTATTTTCACAATATTTTAATTAGATATGGTTTATAGTATTTCTGAATGTACAATCGATAACTCTGTTGCTAATCTTTTGCATTAGCTGTTATCCTCAGTATTTTTTATTTTTGAAAAGAGTCACTGCTTTTATGATCTATTTGTTAAAAAATTAGTTTATTCTTATAGACCCCTCCTAATTTTTTACAAGTTAATATTGTCATTGTGGATATTATGTCTTTGAATATACGGCCCTGTGCACTTGACTACTCAGTGGCATGGTGCTCTTGTCGTTTCTTGAAAGTATCTTTTTATTGGGAACATGGTCAACGAGAAATTATTATGTCATCGATTCTTCATTTACCGATGCAGAAAAGGCTCCTTCACTAAAGATTCTAGTTTACCGGTGAAGAAGCCAATTTATGCAATGTTATTTTGCTTCAATTATTCCTTTCCAAGTTGGTGTAGAAAGAAACTTTTACCTCCAGGTTCATCTCTCTCGAGGTTCATTTGCCTTCATATGTGATTGTGATTTTTTGAAACAGAAATGATAGCATTTAACATGAGACAATTTTGAACAGATTATTCGCGAATGATCATTGTATGTATTGTAGGCACATGACTAAACATAGGCTACTGAACAACTCTAAACTTAAAGGAAATACATGAGACAAAGTTTATTCGAAGAAGATGAACTTTCCTTGACGT
Organism: Centella asiatica; assembly: GCA_014636745.2. Taxonomy (NCBI): domain Eukaryota; kingdom Viridiplantae; phylum Streptophyta; class Magnoliopsida; order Apiales; family Apiaceae; genus Centella; species Centella asiatica. The sequence goes on from CM025786.1 coordinate 12,181,158, forward strand.
CCTGAACTTTCTTCGAGGCAGAATGCTCATTTTTCAAGCCCAGGAATCCTTTCAAAACAACATAAACAAAGGAAAACGTTTTAATAATATGAGCTGTTGTGTTATTCCTAAGAAAATATGCAAGAGTTGGCTCATGGTTTTTACCGCCTAGTTTAGGAGAGTTTCCACATTAAATTTGGTGTTCCTTGTGTTTTTTTATTTCTCAATTTGCACTAATTCTTTGATACAGCTATAAAAGAACATACATAGGACCCTCCTTCTACGGATCCCATTGGAATATATATATATATATAGCTACAATAAAAGCATCAATCTTCCAATAACATTAAAACATTTCGCTTGATAGAACGACAAGTTCTCAACGCCAGCTAAAATCCCTTAAAGGTAATAATAAGAGATGATATTTTAGTGTATGACCATGGACGGAACATGAAATCTGAAATTTTCACGGTGTTTGCTACTGAATTAATTAGTTCACCATCAATTTAATTCAAGATAGCAAGGATATTTTCTCAATTTGTTGACTATTCCATTCGGGTATATGGCTCCTAATTACTGAACCATAGGATCATAGAAAACCAAAAGTAACAATAACAATAGTGTTACTAAAACAACAGATAACTAAAAAGCGGTACATACATTACCTCGCATTATCATCAAATACTCTGGCCTACAAAAGTTCGCTGAAATCTAGCAGTGCCTACTGCTATTGACACTTGAAGACTGTCCTTGATATTCTCCAAGAACATAAAATAGGCACGTCTCCACCGGCGGTTGATCACTAAAGTTCCGCACACCCCCCAAAAGGCTGTAATAAATCCAAGCGCCGCACTTATATAGAACACTCTCTCATACTCATCATCCTCATCATTTTCATTACCACGAGCCGACGGCTGAACCTGAGGTGCTTCATCTCCGGGACATATATTTGTGAGTGGAGGCCCACAAAGTTCAACATTCCCCTCGTACTCGGAAGGATCAAATCCCTCAAGTTGAGTGCCCGATGGAATTTTTCCCGAAAAATTGTTGTTTGATAGGTTTAAATAGGCGAGAAAGTGTAGCGTAGACATGCTTGGAGGAATTCCACCAGAAAAGCGGTTGGTGGACAAGTCGAGACATTCTAACATTTGCAACTCACCTATCTCCTCAGGAACCCGCCCATAGAACTTGTTACGGGATAAATTCAACCCTCTGAGTTCAAGAAGTCTGGTTATCTCCAAAGGGATTTCTCCAGTTAAGTTATTGGTTGAAAGATCAATCATCTTCAAATATGCAAAATTGCTTCCATACTCATACTCACGGCCTTTCCATCCCACCAAAGCATTGTCGACATAACTAGATGTCGTTGAGTTCGAAGCATGAGAAATGTAGAAGTGCTGAGGGATCTCAGTTCCCTTTTGAGCCAAGGCTGTAAAATTACCAAAGCATCCAGGAATTTCTCCAGAAATAGTGTTTATGGACAAGTCTAGAAAATGGATGTGAGAAAGACCACACAAATTATAAGGTATGACTCCATAAAACTTATTGGATCGTAGGATCAGAGCATACATCTGCGACATGTCTTGGCCAATCCATGCAGGTATGTTTCCAGACAACCTATTCAAACCAACGTCCAGAAAACCCAGGCTTCTGCAATCTCTTAAGGACATGGGCAATTCTCCAGAGAAGTTATTGTTTCGCAAAATCAATGTTTGTAGAGAAATCAGATTTCCCGTGGAAATGGGAATTCTACCAGATAATTTGTTATGTCCTAAGTTAAGAAACACTAGGTTTTTAAGAGACTGCCAACTGTTAGGAAGTGCACCATACAACAAGTTATGGGAGAGATCAAGAAAGCTCAAAGACATGTTTCCAACGCCATATAAGAAATCTAGTGTTCCCGAAAACTTATTTTTGGAGAGATTAATTCGTGAGCAGTACTTCCAAGAAAGCTGCGGTAGTGGGCCTTCAAAATAATTAGAACATAGATCTATCTCTCCCTTCGGAGAAAAATTTGAAGCAAACTTGCCTGTAAATTTGTTGGAAGAGAGATCTAAATTTACAATTTGTTTCGAGACGTCCGAGAACCACAAAGGGATGGAATCTGAAATCTGGGTGTTGGAGAGATCAAGAATTCCAACTTCTGTCTGATTTC